>JAPMUY010010211.1:17500-25000 GCA_026901105.3 Galaxias olidus
CTCTCTCTCTCTCTCTCTCTCTCTCTGTCTCTCTCTGCTGGTCCCTCCAAGTGGAGAGATATTTGCAGCCAGAGTTCTGGCAGAAACAGATTAAAGTCACTTGGTAGCGGGGGATTTGACGGTGTAGCAGCCAGGACGAGGAATTATGAGCTATGAGGGGTTGGGGAGAGAGGCTGGGGCTTTGGGAATTTAAGTAGAGTTTAAGTTTGACCTTCCTCTGATGGCATGAGGTTTTAGGTGGGAATTTAAGTATAGTTTAAGTTTGACTTTCCTCTGATGGCATGAGGTTTTAGGTGGGAATGGTTTAAGGATGTGAGGTTTTAAGTGGGAATGGTTTAAGGATGTGAGGTTTTAGGTGGGAATGGTTTAAGGATGTGAGGTTTTAAGTGGGAATGGTTTAAGGATGTGTGCGGTGTTAAATTCAGACTTTTTCTCTCACTTTTCTATCCTTCTTTCCCTAACTTCTTATTATATTCTCATGATATCTGTCTCATCCACCCTTTCCTCCCTCTATCACTCCTATCTCTCTCCCTCTCCTTTTTCCTCTCGCTTTCTCTTCTATCTCCCATCTCTCTCCTGTACAAACTTTCTTCCCCAACTCAATCTCTCAACTCCCCCTCCATGCTATCTTCCCTCTCTCCCTCTCTCCTCTCCCTCTCCTCTCCCATCCAGTGTGTCGGGGTGCTGAAGGACGCTACGCCCAGAAGCTGCTGACCGACCTGTTTGTGAACTACACCAACGCTCTGAGACCTGTGGAGGACACCAACAACATCATCAACGTCACCCTGCAGATCACCCTGTCCCAGATCATCGACATGGTAACCACACACTCACACACTCACACACACACACACACACACACACAATATCATCAATATCACCCTGCAGATCACCCTGTCACAGATCATCGACATGGCAACCACACACACACACACACACACACACACACACACACACGTTCATGTTTATATGTGTGTGTGTGTGTGTGTTTATATTTAATGTGTGTGTGTTTGTGTGTGTCGTGTGTTTGTTAATGTTTGTATGTGTGTGTGTTTCTGGTTTTTCATGTTTGTGTGTGTGTGTGCGTGTGCGTGTGTGTGTGTGTGTGTGCGTGTGCGTGTGCGTGTGCGTGTGTGTGCGTGCGCGTGCCTGTGCGCGTGCGTGCGCGTGAGTGTGTGTGTGTGTGTGTGTGTGTGTGTGTGTGTGTGTGTGTGCGTGCACGCGTGCGCGTGCGTGTGTGTGTGCGTGTCTCCCGGCAGGATGAGAGGAATCAGATCCTGACCACCTACCTGTGGATCCGCCAGGTGTGGACCGACTTCTACCTCACCTGGAAGAAGGAGGATTACGACGGCCTGGACACTATCCGCATCCCCAGCAGCTACGTCTGGAGACCGGACATCGTCCTGTACAACAGGTACTACCTCTGCTCTGTGTGTTAGTTTACTATTTATACCAGCAGCTACACAAGGAGGCCAGAGATCGTCCTGTATAACAGGTAGTAGCTCTGCCAAAAGGCCTAACATTCAGACTAAGATAAACAATATAATCTTTGTGGATATTCTTGTGTTTGTTACCATTAGCTTATAAATGCCTAATACCTAAAGCCTTAGCCTTAGCATTAGCCTTAGCATTAGCATTAGCCTTAGCCTATACCTTAGCATTAACCTTAGCTTTAGCTCAAAGCCTATGCTTTAGCATTAGCCTTAGCCTTAACTCAAAGCCTATGTCTTAGCATTAGCCTTAGCTCATAGCCTAGCTGTAAGGTGTGGAACACTGGTCATCACTGCTGAACACAAACTAAAATACTATTTTTAAATGTAACTTATCCTGACCTCCAAAATATAGTTATTGAGGTCAAGACAAAGTTAGAAGGGGAGAGAAAAAAAAAGACATGAAGCAATCTCTTTTGCCATCAGCCATCTTCTGTCTCTCTAGCTCATACTGTATCTCATTTCATAGCCATTATCTTTTTCTCCAGTAAGTATCTTGTATTGAACTTGTCAAAGTTTTCTTTCTTTCAGTTCAGTTTGAAAATGTCCCCACATTTTTTCATGAAACAAGAGTCATTTATCTTTCTGATGTGCCCCTCCTCCCATTTAAAACATTCATATTTTCCTTCTCTCTTTCCCTCCCTCCCTCCCTCCCTCCCTCCCCACTCCCTCTTTTCCCTTCCTCCTCTTCCCCCTTTTCTCTCCCTTCACTCCTCCTATTTTCCTTTCCTCCCCTCTCCCTCTTTTCCCTCCCTCCCTCTCTCCCTCTTTTCCCTCCCTCCCTCTCTCCCTGCCTCCCTCCCTCCAGTGCTGATGACCAGTTCTCCAGCTCCATGGAAACCAACGTGGTGATCCGCAGTGACGGACAGATTATGTGGGACCAGCCGGCCATCAGTAAGATGACAGAGAAATATATATATATTTATTAATAAACAATATATATGGTTTTATTTATAATTTTTTTTTATTATTGTATTTTATTTATCATAATATCATCGCACAAAAAAATCAAGCCAAATAAAGAGAATCTATCTGCACTCTGAATTATAAGTGTGAGAAACTATTTATTGGGGTATTAAGTTTTGATATTTAGTGAAATAAATAATTTGTCTTTATCTGTCTCTGTCTTCCCTCTCCTCCTCCCCTCTCCTCCTTCTCCTCCTCTCCTCATACCCTGTCTCCTCCTCTCATCTCCTCTTCTCCTCCTCCTCTCCTCTCATCTCCTCTCCTCCTCCTCTCCTCCTCTTCCTTCTCTCCTCCTCCTCCTCCCCTCCTCTCCTCATCCTTCTCTCCTCCTCCTCCTCCCCTCCTCTCCTCATCCTCCTCTCCTCCTCCTCCTCCTCCTCCCGTCTCCCTTCTCCTTCTCCTCCTCTCCTCCTCCTCCCCTCCTTTCCTCCTCCCATCTCTCCACTCCTCTTCCTCCTCCTCTCCTCCTCCTCCTCCTCTCCTCTGCTTCTCTCCTCTTCCTCCTCCTCTTCTCCAGGTAAGAGCTCCTGTTCTGTGGACGTGTCTTTCTTCCCCTTTGACCTCCAGCAGTGCCGGTTGACCTTTGGCTCGTGGACCCACAATGGAAACCAGATGGACCTGGTCAACGCGCTGGACAGCGCCGACCTCGCCGACTTCGTCACCAACGTAGAGTGGGAGGTCCGTTCCCCCAAACAAACAAACCAACAGCTCTTTATAAGCCTTCACCTCCTCCTCCTCCTCCTCCTCCTCTTTAGATCGGGTTAGGGCATGCCCTCAAAGAATAACGTGGTTCAGCACGGCTGTCAGACATCACTAACAATACTACACTAATATTAATATGTGTTTATGTTTGTAATGTCCAGGTCCTGGGCATGCCTTCAAAGAAGAACGTGGTTCAGTATGGCTGCTGCTCCGACCCGTACCCAGACATCACCTACACTCTGCACCTGAAGCGCCGGGCGTCCTTCTACATCTTCAACCTGCTGATCCCCTGCATGATGATCTCCTTCCTGGCCCCGCTGGGCTTCTACCTGCCGGCCGACTCCGGGGAGAAGGTGTCGCTGGGCGTCACCGTGCTGCTGGCCCTCACCGTCTTCCAGCTGCTGGTGGCCGAGAGCATGCCACCCTCCGAGAGCGTCCCGCTAATAGGTAAAGAGGAGGAAGAGGAGGTGGAGGAGGAGGAGGAGTGCGTAGACAGAGAGCGGTCCGCTCATATGTGAGGAGGGAGAGGAGGAGGAGGAGGAGGAGACAGAGAACATCCCGCTCATAGGTGAGGAAGAGGAGGAGGAGGAGGAAGAGGAGGAGGAGTGTAGACACAGAGCGTCCCGCTCATAGGTGAGGAGGAGGAGGAGACAGAGAGCATTCCTCTCATAACTGAGGAGGAGGAGGAGGAGGAGGAGGCGTGTGTACACAGAGAGCATCCCGCTCATAGCTGAGGAGGAGGAGGAGGAGGAAGAGGAGACAGAGAGCATCCCGCTCATAGCTGAGGAGGAGGATGAGAAGGAGGAGGAGGAGGAGGAGGCGTGTGTAGACAGAGAGCATCCCGCTCATAGCTGAGGAGGAGGAGGAGGAGGAGGAATAGGAGACAGAGAGCATTCCTCTCATAGCTGAGGAGGAGGAGGAGGAGGAGGAGGCGTGTGTAGACAGAGAGCATCCCGCTCATAGCTGAGGAGGAGGAGGAGGAGGAAGAGGAGACAGAGAGCATCCCGCCCATAGCTGAGGAGGAGGAGGAGGAGGAGGAAGAGGAGATAGAGAGCATCCCGCTCATAGCTGAGGAAGAGGAGGAGGAGGAGGAGGAGGAGGAGGCGTGCGTGTGTCTTTGCTTTTTTGTCTGTGTTTATTTAAGTTGACCAAGAGTGTGTGTGTGTCTTTGCTTTTTTCTTGCTTTTGTCTGTTATTGACTAAGTTGTTAAGACAAAGAGTGTGATCAGCTGTAGAGTGTTTCCCTGCTCATAGGGGAGTGCATGTGTGAATGTGTGTGTATGTGTGTGTGTGTGTGTGTGTGTGAGTGTTTAACGCAGACGGAGTAACTGTTACATAGTAGCTGGAGGAACGAGGTTCTCTGTCATTTAAATGTCCTCTGAGCGTTTGCATAACGATTAAAATAAACATTTATGGTGCCTTTACTGCTACCAAGTTGTAAAATAATTAGATTGAATACACAATGAAAACAGACATTTTATTAAACTATTTTTCCTGAGCAAAGGCTTCAACAAGCTTATTCATTAACGAGCTACATTATTACCCACAAAACCTAGAGACGGTTAGGTCATAGGTCGGAGGTCGTCTGGTCAAAGACAACTAGAATGGAACCCTGACCAATAGGAGCCGCTTAAAGAGGTCCATTCTGTCTTTGACCAAAAGCGCTCTTTGTGTTTTCCAAAGCAGAATGCAAATTGGACATTCGTAAAACGTTTTTTTTTTTTTGCTGATGTACACGTGTTCTAGATGTGCATCTGTCTGGAAGAACGAGCTGCGTGACCAAAGAGCCTTCTGGGAGAATATCTCCACCAGTCAATCATGTAGGATCATTACAGTGGACTGGACCAGGTCTCTATACAGAACACTGTGGACTGCCTTCAGCTCCTCTCTTTCTCCCTGCTTTATTTCTCTCTCTTTCTTTCTCTCTCATACCCTCTCTTTCTGTCTCCCTCTTTCTCTCTTTATTTCTCTGATTTTCCTTCTCTTACTCTAACATTATTTGCCTTTTCTCATTCTATCATTCTCTTTTCTTCTGTTTTCTCTCTCTCGCTCTCTCTCGCTCACTCTCTCTCTCTCTCTCACTCCTTCCATTCCTCCATTCCTCCCTGCTCCTGCTCCTTTGTTGGGCTTTAGTTACTATTTGATCACCCTTAGTCAGCAGAAGCTCCTGGTGCTCTGGTCCTATGCCCTGTGTTGCTCTGCACCATTTAACCGATCAGCCCACTGCCGGCCCCGCAGGAAGATTGATCAAACACTCAAATACAACTACTATAAAAGGAACACGTATAATTATACAGTCATACAACTATTATAAAATAAAAATAGGGAAAATATGTTCGTGTGTGCGTGCGTGCCTGTGTGTGTGTGTTTGCATACATATGCAGGTGTGCTTGCATCCATGTTTATATACCCATGTGGGCTTTTTTGCGTGATTGTATTTGTCGTACTCCCTGTCGCGTGCTGTGTGTGTGTGTGTGTGTGTGTGTGTGTGTGTGTGTGTGTGTGTGTGTGTGTGTGTGTGTGTGTGTGTGTGTGTGTGTGCGCGTGTGTGCGTGCGTGCGTGGGTGCGTGCGGGCGGGCGGGCGGGCGGGCGGGCGTGCGTGTGTGTGTGTGTAATGGTTTGGTAATAGATAGCAGGGCCAGCAGGTTGATGGTATCCTGTCTGTGTGTTTAATGACCTGCAATCACAGGTCAATATTCAGTCAGCTGCCATCGCTCACACTGTGTATGGCTTTGGATTTGCTTCTGTGTGGAGGGCCTGTCCAAAAAGACATTTCACCTCAATTTTAAATTAATGTTCAATAATAAGTGTGCAATAACCAATAGGTTACGATCTTTCACACACCACCAGCCAATATAAAGAAACATTTTCTTATATTCTAAAGCTCTTGCTTCGTTGGATCTAAATCAATCCCACATAAAGGATGGACGTTATTCTAGAACCTTCATAAGCTTCCCCTGCTCTTAACTTCCTGCTTGTTTCAGCTTTACTTCCTGCTTGTTTCATCTTAACTTCCGGCTTGTTTCATCTTAACTTCCTGCTTGTTCCATCTTAACTTCCTGCTTGTTTCATCTTAACTTCCTGCTTGTTTCATCTTAACTTCCTGCTTGTTTCATCTTAACCTTCTGCTTGTTTCAGCTTTACTTCCTGCTTGTTTCATCTTAACTTCCCAACTCCTGCTTGTTTCATCTCAACTTCCAGCTTGTTTCATCTTAACTTCCTGCTTGTTTCATCTTGAACTTCCTGCTTGTTTCATCTTGAACTTCCTGCGTGTTTCATCTTAACTTCCTGCTTGTTTTATCTTAACTTCCTGCTTGTTTCATCTTGAACTTCCTGCTTGTTTCATCTTGAACTTCCTGCATCTTTTTCCTCTCTCAGGGAAGTACTACATTGCAACCATGACGATGATCACCGCGTCGACGGCGCTGACCATCTTCATCATGAACATCCATCACTGCGGTCCCGAAGCCCGTCCGGTTCCAGAGTGGGCTCGGGTCTTCGTGCTGCACTATCTGGCCCGGATCTGCTTCGTCTACGAGGTGGGAGAGAACTGCCTCCACGGCTTCCCCAAGAAGAAGACCTCTCCAGAGCCCGAGACCCCGCCCAACGCCAACCCTCACCCCCACCCCGGAGGGCCTAACTGGGACGTCAACGGACAGGCCTGTGCGTGGAGATGTGGAGGAGACAGAGGGGATGGAGGAGGAGGAGGAGGAGGAGGAGGAGGAGGAGGAGGAGAGGTGAAGAAAGGGATGTACTCCCCAGCTGAAGACATGTTTGTCAACATCGACCACTCGGAGGAGGCAGGGGCTGCCGGAGGAGCAGCAGGAGACGAAGAAGGAGAAGAACATGGAGGAGGTGGAGGAGGTGCAGAGGGCAGCAGGAGGGAGTTTGTAGTTCGGGCCCAGTGTGTGTGCCAGCATCACGGTCTCCGTAGAAACGTGGAGTACATCGCCAACTGCTACCACGACCAGCGCTCCACCCAGAGACGTATCGGAGAGTGGAGGAAGGTTGCCAAGGTGATGGACCGGATGTTCATGTGGCTCTTCTTCATCATGGTCTTCCTCATGAGCCTGCTGATCATGGGGAAGGCCATCTGAGTGGGAGTAGCCCGTCTCTCCTCCCAGACTGGGGCTAAGGAGCAGCACCACTTAAGGAGCGCTTCATTTACTGGCTTTCACAAAAGGATCGTTAGGGGTTTAGAGAGGCTGTGCAGATGCCAAGGAAGTTAAAGTAACCTGAAGATTTTCACAGATAATGTAAATGTTTTTTTATTAGTTTTTTTTTTATTTGCCATAATTAGGAACTTACATAGAATATATTCAAATGAACTGGAAAACTTTG
>JAPMUY010010211.1:35000-95168 GCA_026901105.3 Galaxias olidus
GACCTCTGGGGTGGGGTGGCCTGCTCTGACCACCTGTAGGCTCTGGCACTGGTATACTTTGATTTATGAGGAAACTGTTTGTCTGCTCTCATACTACCCATGTGTTTTAATTACGGAGAAAAGTGCCGGACAACTCTCTCTTACGCTTTCTGTCCCAAACGCCCGTGTAGTAATTGTGAAAAGGGCTTTTGTGTATTCTGCGCCCTCAGCAATGAATAAGTAGCAAAATTATTTTAAACTAAATGAATACAATTTTTAAAATGCTTTTAAATCTAAAATGACAGAATGAGAAAGAGTTTCCTTACGATGTCAATGTATTTATTTATTTAGCTTTTAATTGACCTGGTTCTGAATTGTTCTTTATAAATGTGAGTTCCATTTGCTTATTGCTTAGCTCTGTAACTGTGTTGTTGTTGTTATGTTGTCCGTCTGTAACGGTGTTGTTGTTATGTTGTCAGTCTGTAACAGTGTTGTTGTTGTTGTGTTGTCTGTCTGTAACGGTGTTGTTGTTGTTATGTTGTCCGTCTGTAACGGTGTTGTTGTTGTGTTGTCTGTCTGTAACGGTGTTGTTGTTATGTTGTCTGTCTGTAACTGTGTTGTTGTTGTTATGTTGTCTGTCTGTAACGGTGTGTGTTGTTGTTGTTATGTTGTCTGTCTGTAACGGTGTTGTTGTTGTTATGTTGTCTGTCTGTAACGGTGTTGTTGTTGTTATGTTGTCTGTCTGTAACTGTGTTGTTGTTGTTATGTTGTCTGTCTGTAACGGTGTTGTTGTTGTTATGTTGTCTGTCTGTAACTGTGTTGTTGTTGTTATGTTGTCTGTCTGTAACTGTGTTGTTGTTGTTATGTTGTCTGTCTGTAACGGTGTTGTTGTTATGTTGTCTGTTGTTGTTGTTATGTTGTCTGTCTGTAACGGTGTTGTTGTTATGTTGTCTGTCTGTAACTGTGTTGTTGTTGTTATGTTGTCTGTCTGTAACGGTGTTGTTGTTGTTATGTTGTCTGTCTGTAACGGTGTTGTTGTTATGTTGTCAGTCTGTAACTGTGTTGTTGTTGTGTTGTCTGTCTATAACGGTGTTGTTGTTGTTATGTTGTCTGTCTGTAACGGTGTGTGTTGTTGTTATGTTGTCTGTCTGTAACGGTGTGTGTTGTTGTTGTTATGTTGTCTGTCTGTAACGGTGTTGTGTTGTTGTTGTTGTTGTCTGTCTGTAATGTGTTGTTGTTGTTATGTTGTCTGTCTGTAACTGTGTTGTTGTTGTTATGTTGTCTGTCTGTAACTGTGTTGTTGTTGTTATGTTGTCTGTCTGTAACGGTGTTGTTGTTATGTTGTCTGTCTGTAACGGTGTTGTTGTTATGTTGTCTGTCTGTAACGGTGTTGTTGTTATGTTGTCTGTCTGTAACGGTGTTGTTGTTATGTTGTCTGTCTGTAACGGTGTTGTTGTTGTTATGTTGTCTGTCTGTAACGGTGTTGTTGTTATGTTGTCTGTCTGTAACGGTGTTGTTGTTATGTTGTCAGTCTGTAACTGTGTTGTTGTTGTGTTGTCTGTCTGTTGTTGTTGTTATGTTGTCTGTCTGTAACGGTGTTGTTGTTATGTTGTCTGTCTGTAACGGTGTGTTGTTGTTTTGTTGTCTGTCTGTAACGGTGTTGTTGTTATGTTGTCTGTCTGTAACGGTGTTGTTGTTATGTTGTCTGTCTGTAACGGTGTTGTTGTTGTTATGTTGTCTGTCTGTAACGGTGTTGTTGTTATGTTGTCTGTCTGTAACGGTGTTGTTGTTATGTTGTCAGTCTGTAACTGTGTTGTTGTTGTGTTGTCTGTCTGTAACGGTGTTGTTGTTATGTTGTCTGTCTGTAACGGTGTTGTTGTTATGTTGTCTGTCTGTAACGGTGTTGTTGTTATGTTGTAACGGTGTTGTTGTTATGTTGTCTGTCTGTAACGGTGTTGTTGGTGTTATGTTGTCTGTCTGTAACGGTGTTGTTGTTATGTTGTCTGTCTGTAACGGTGTTGTTGGTGTTATGTTGTCTGTCTGTAACGGTGTTGTTGTTGTTATGTTGTCAGTAACTATTGTTGTAGATTTCTTAGACTTTGTTATAAAGAAACCAAACTTATAGCAATGTTTTATATGAATCATTATAAAACTTAAATTGCACACTATGTGTAGCTGTTGTGTTGTCTGTCTGTAACTGTGTAGTTGTTATTGTGTTGTATGTCTGTAACTGTGTAGTTGTTTTTGTGTTGTCTGTCTGTAACTGTGTAGTTGTTGTGTTGTCTGTAACTGTGTAGTTGTTTTTGTGTGTATGTAACGATGTGTAGTTGTGTTGTCAGTCTGTAACTATGTGTAGTTGTTGTGTTGTCAGTCTGTAACTGTGTGTTATTGTTGTGTTGTCAGTCTGTAACTGTGTAGTTGTTGTGTTGTCTGCAACTGTGTAGTTGTTTTTGTGTGTATGTAACTATGTGTTGTTGTGTTGTCAGTCTGTAACTGTGTGTTGTTGTTGTGTTGTCAGTCTGTAACTGTGTGTTGTTGTTGTGTTGTCAGTCTGTAACTGTGTAGTTGTTGTTGTGTTGTCAGTCTGTAACTATGTGTAGTTGTTGTTGTGTTGTCTGTCTGTAACTGTGTAGTTGTTGTGTTGTCAGTCTGTAACTGTGTAGTTGTTGTGTTGTCAGTCTGTAACTGTGTAGTTGTTGTGTGTATGCTGCTGCCTGTCTTGATCAGGTCTCCCTTGAAAAAAAGATGATTTATCTCAACGTGATCTTTTCCTGGTTTCAAAAGGTTAAGAAAATAAAACAAAATAGGATACATATATGTACACAGATATAACTTTGTTCTCTGAAGACTGTTGGGGGTGTGTGGAAATGTCTAAATGACGAATATTCTTAAAAAAAATATGAATAAGTTCCATATGTTATTAACCTTGTACTAAATGGTTTAAATGTATGTGCTGATATTTTCCTGAACCTGGAACTCTGTCTCTCCCTTCTTACCTTTCAATCTTAAATTTTTTCCCTTCTTTCACTCTCTCTCTCCATCTCTCTACCTCTCCCTACCCTCCGAAGGCGCTGTGTTGGTGAAGTTAGTCTAATGAGGACAGAACCTTAAAATAGTCATATAGAAAATCTTCATCAGCTTTTGAAATAGTTAGTACCGAATATCATCATACTACTTTTCTCTACCCTTTCATTTCTCTCCTCTGTCTCTTTCTCTCTTTTCTCTCTCTCTCTCCTTTCTATCTCCCGTCTCTCTCTCGCTCTCTCTCTCTTCTCCGTCTCTCTCTTTTCTCTCTCTTGCTCTTTCTCTCTCTCCTCTCCATTCTCCCGTCCTCCAGGTCTCTGGTGAATCTCTCAGTAATGAATGGCACTCTGCAGACTGGGGAGGTGACCTTCTTCATTGTCCAAGGCCTCAGCAGTCTGGGGGACCAGCAGACCATGCTCTTCATCATCTTCCTCCTGGCCTACATCATCATCCTCATCGGAAACAGCACCATCATATTCTTGGTATGTGCAGAAAAAAAGTACTTCACATCTTTTTTAATTATCCCATAGAAAGGCCAGTAATAGATTAAGGATTAATATTGATCTGTCTGCCCATGATCAGGGCTAGGATTGGATTTTTCATTTACTCCATTAACAGAACCATATGTCAATATGTCGCATTGCAAGAAAGCCAAGCCTTTTTTCTTTGTTAATAAAATGTACATATCTTTCGCATCGGCACGTTAAACAAAACATAATATACCTTTAATTTGTTACAAGATTAATTTCGGTTAAGTCTCTTTAAAGACCCCAGAAATTAAACAGAGTTTCTATTTTCTGTTAGAGGAAGTTGAAGTTTATTAATGAAGTGAACACCCCACCAAATGCATTCCATTCACAGTAAAACGTGTTAAAATTCAAAATCACTACATTCAACAGAGGTAATTCAACAAACAACTTCATTAAAGGAACTATCTACGAAGAGACACCGTGTTGGTGTTACAGTATATTCCCTCCCTGTGCTTTCCTCCTCTCTGTTCACCGTGTTGGTGTTACAGTATAATCCCTCCCTGTGCTTTCCTCCTCTCTGTTCCTGAAAGGTGAGGACAGAACCGAAACTCAAATGTCCCATGTACTTCTTCATCCTCAACCTGTCCTGTGCCGACATCATCTACACTACCGTCACCATCCCCAACATGCTGTCTGGCTTCCTGAGCGACACCAAGACCATCTCCAGAGCTGGCTGCTTCCTCCAGGTATGTCAACAACAACAAACAATCAGTGGCTTCCTGAGCGACACCAAGACCATCTCCAGAGCTGGCTGCTTCCTCCAGGTATGTCAACAACAACAAACTATCAAACAGTGACTTCCTGAGCGACACCAAGACCATCTCCAGAGCTGGCTGCTTCCTCCAGGTATGTCAACAACAAACAAACAATCAAACAGTGACTTCCTGAGCATCACCAAGACCATCTCCAGAGCTGGCTGCTTCCTCCAGGTATGTCAACAACAACAAACTATCAAACAGTGACTTCCTGAGCGACACCAAGACCATCTCCAGAGCTGGCTGCTTCCTCCAGGTATGTCAACAAACAAACAAACAAACAAACAAACAGCTGACTGTCTGAAACATAGTTTTTAAAGGTACAGGACACATTATGTTCCTGTGTTTCAGAAGCCTAATATATTGAAATACTACATCCACATAATGAGCCATTTCATTACCATTACAGAGAGAGGTAAAATAATTTAAACCAATTCGCTTTAGCTATTCAATTCATTCACTCTCTGTTACTTATTTGCATACTTCAGTGACTTTTTTTGTTTAGAACTTCTATTTTCTCTTCTAAAATGAGTGTGTGTTTACAAGAAGGATTCCAATCATTGGTCACGTGACTGCAGTGACTGTTCATCATGTGATGTGGGTTCTGTTAAATTCAGCTTGTCGGCCTGTTGTCCTGTGTTGACGTTAACCAGTCTGACCTACTGCACTTTACCCTTAGGCCTGTCTACTTCTCTTGAGTTCTGCTTATGTACATCTTCAAACTGTGTTGACGTTAACCAGTCTGACCTATTGCACTTTAACCTTTGACCTGTCTACTTCCCTTGAGTTCTGCTTATGTACATCTTCAAACTGTGCTGGTGTTTACTA
The DNA here is from genome assembly GCA_026901105.3 of Galaxias olidus. Taxonomy (NCBI): domain Eukaryota; kingdom Metazoa; phylum Chordata; class Actinopteri; order Galaxiiformes; family Galaxiidae; genus Galaxias; species Galaxias olidus. The sequence goes on from JAPMUY010010211.1 coordinate 40,117, forward strand.
GTCTGACCTACTGCACTTTAACCTTCGACCTGTCTGCTGCCCCAGATAGGTTGTCCTGCTGATGTACATCTTCTTCCTGTGTTGATGTTTACTAGTCTGACCTGCTGCACTTTGTCCCATTTTGACCTTCGACCTGTAGATGTACAGCTTCACTCAGATGGCGGTGACTGGCCGTGCTATCCTGACCGTCATGGCGTACGACCGCTACGTGGCTATCTGCAGGCCGCTGCACTATGTCACCATCATGACACGCGCAGCGAGGCGCCTCCTCGTTCTGGGAGCATGGGGCTTTGGGGCCTTCTGCACCATGCCCACCATCGTCCTGGCAACGCAGGTAATGTAAGGAGGGGGAGTTCTACATCGGCATCAAACATGTTTGGTGGAATATTAGTAGTACTACTGTTTGTCTAATCTTGTGAAAATATGTTTTAGGGACTGTAGTGATATACATTGTAATATTGATTTGACAGCGTCATGCGTCATCTATGTTTGGTCAAGTTATATAAAGCCACTTTAAAAGTCAACTGTGGGACTGGAAAAGGCAACTTTCTAGTGGAATATGCTATATTTACTAATTGTAATGATATGTTTAACATTTATATAAAATTATTGTTTACACAGAGAAAGTACTCCTCTTGTCCCATGTCGTTTACACAGAGAAAGTACTGCGGCCCCCAGGTCGTGCGTCACTGCTGGTGTGACCCGTCCTCCGTCCGAGTGCTGGTGTGCGGAGACACCCAACTGGACGCCATGATATCTCTGGCGTACGCACTGTTCGCCCTCCTCCTCACCGGCTGCCTCATCCTCACCTCCTACACACTCATTGGAGTGACGGTCTCTAAGATGGCTGCCGTCCAGAGGTGGAAGGCGTTCAGAACCTGCGGCGCTCACCTCATCGTGGTGTTCATCTCCTACACCTCTGCCTCCTTCGTCTACATCTCCTACCGCGTGGGGAACTTCTCTCCTGAGGTGACTGGGTTCATCTGTCTGTCTGTCTGTCTGCCTGCCTGCCTGCCTGCCTGTCTGTCTGTCTGTCTGTCTGCCTGCCTGCCTGCCTGCCTGCCTGCCTGCCTGTCTGTCTGTCTGTATCTGCGTGCGTGTGTGCGTGTGTGGTGTGTGCGCGTGTGTTTGTATGTGTATGTATGCTGATGTATTCAACAAAATTTTAAATTAACCTATTTTCCAATTCGACCCCAATATACAATCAAATAATAATTTACAACATGAAGACACACAGACTTGAATCCTAGTCAACCAACACTGCAAAGTAAGGCTTTCTTTCCCAGTCACTGGTGATCTCTTGTTTGTTAACATAACACTAACTATAACTCCAACAACAAAAACAAAAAAGCCTCTTCTGGCTTTGAAAATAAACTTTAAAGTCTTATTTAAAGCTCTGACTGATTTGGGTGTCTTAAACTCACCCTCTCACTACCCAATTAGCACTATCATTGCTGGCGTAATCAACGGAAAACAATGTTTGTATCACTATGGTCTTATAACCCACAGATCAGAACTGGTGATTCTCATTTCCTCCAGCAGGTCGCAGTGTTGTATTGTGTTTGTTTTTTTCTACAACTATACAACTATTTAAAAAAAACCAAAAAAAACATCACCATTAGCTTTGGACACTTTTGTTGTTACAAGAGAGTTTTATATGTATTGTTGTAGTTTAGATGAGCTTTGGTATAAACAGCTTGGTATAGTGTGGGGTGCATTTAATGTTATTCACAGCTTGTTTTACTGTGAGTGTATAGGGTTAATCAGCTTTTTGTAAGTGCAAAATTTGACCTCTAGATGGCAGTGTCACACAAATCGATTAAACATTAGTGCCCGTGACAGCAAACTGTAAGACATTTTCAAAATGTTTTCGTACTTTCCATGATTAAAACAAATACAGTCACACATAGTTCTGCAAAAACAACATGATATTTTCCTTTAATTGTTTTTATTTGATTTGTTAGAATTGGCTGACACATTCTCACATTGTGTTGCTTGCATAGTTTGAATGAGGAAAATCAAATGTCTATACAATCCTGAAGTCAAAAGCCGTCTTACATGGTAACATTTCCAGCTTCACGTCTGTGGATTATTTCCTTTGCAGGTGCGTATCATCGTGGCGATCCTCTACACTGCCCTGACCCCCTTCCTGAACCCCATGATCTACAGCCTGAGGAACAAGGAACTGAGGGACACAGTGGGACGCCTCTTCTGCCGACCACGGGCCATCTCACCTCCCAAAATGGCCGTCAACGCCCTGTCTGCTTGACAAGATGGCCGTCAAAGATGGCTGTCCAACTGACAGTCTGATCTGCATCTGTTCGTTGTTTTGCCCCCGTGTGTCAAAGGGGCAGCTGTTAATGTCGTTCCCAGTGCGTTCTACAGCTTTTTTGAATGCTGTTGAAACACTTTCTCTGCCGTCTAAGCAAAAAAACAGGCAGTTGATTTTTCATCATTATCATTATAATTTTATTATCGTTGTTTATACAAAGCAATTTACAATGAGATTACAGGGACAGTTCCCCATGAACAATTTAGGGTTAAGTGCCTTGCTCGAGGGAACACTTAGAGGTGGTGTTCCCAGGTGGGATTTGAACTCATGACCTTTTGGTCACCTACCCAATAGGCCACCACTTCTATCACTGTCTTAACTGGGACAGGAAGTCAAGAGTTATCTGAAGCCACATCCCTCGACGAATGTTGTTTTTGTTAGTAGTAAAATGAGGATTGGCATGTGAATCTAGAAGATTTTTTGATTTTTTTTCTAGTTATTTCCCACACCCCAGAGTGAAAACCAGTGTCTTAAAGATACATAATGCATTCAAAAGGTGCAGTATGTAAGTCTAGAGCCAAAATATGACCAAAATGTTCACGATTTTGAATCACAACCGTTCAAAAAGCCGACCTCCTGAATTTCTGATCCCCGCTATCCCTCTCCTAAGACCCTCCCTCCAAGTGGAGTCCTGATTGGTTCGTTTTTAACAGGCTTCCAAAGGTTTTTCAGAGGCTGAATACAAGGCCAAAGGCACTCATAGAGCACGTTCTCTCAGAACATTTGATTTACTAAGTCACTGACATAGAGCACATGTTCTCTCAGAGGACTTAATTTATTAATATCTACAAATAGGTAGATATTAACGTAATTCTTTTTAAAATAATATGAATTATACTTCCATGCTGCACCTTTAACCTGCTGTATATTGACCACATGACTTACTACGTGGGATGTAATGATTAACCGGTTTTGAGGCAAAATTGCTATGAAAAGCGACGAAGGTTCACACACCGTAGCCTTTCCGTTAACGGTTAATGCACGGTATCATTCTCACGGTGTTGTGGAAGGCAGTGCACCCAGTCTCCCCTCCAGACAGACAGGGAAAAACATGAAACAACCCTTCACAAAGTTACAGGCAGTAGGCTATATTATAACTTAGCCTATAGAAGGCTATTTAGTTTCATAGTGAGTGGCCCAAACTGGTCTAGTGGTACAGTTCACAGCCTCCAAAGCACATTTATTTACTTCCTCTGGTTTTGTGTTTAAATCCAATTCCCAGAATGTCTTCTCTTGCCTTTTCCTGTGGCTCTGAAATGTATCAATCTAATCAATAAAACATACTAAAGACAAACTAGCCTGTTGTGCTTTAAAATCCATTACTAAGCTGCACCATGCAATATGTTATTTTCCTTTATGCAAAGTATATGCTCCTCTCAAACCTCTGGCGTTCTATGATGTCTCATCTTGGTGTCCATTGCTAAGCATGGAGACATGAGAAATGATTCTTGCATAATAACCTGAACTAGAAATAAAGTCATAAGGAGTTGTCTGTGTTAACTTAGTTAAAAGTATAAAAGTTTAAATATATTCTTTATTTTATGAAATATTGTTCCCAGTGAAATGGTTTACAATGAACATGTTTCAAAGTGAAACAAATAAATAAAGCAATATGTTTTTGCAAAGTAAAATATGTATCTTTTTTTTTTTTCAATGGCCTAGATAAAATGTAATTAAACAGAAAAATAACTTTTGTCCTTAATATTCAGATTAATTGTCAAATCATGATGTGTTATTAAACAATTGCACAGTGAAAATACAATATCCTAACATCCCTAATTGGGATACCCCTAACCATGTGCGTGAACGTGAAAACCGGAGGGTTAGGCCTAAGTAAATGGTAGGGCCAAGGAAAGAATTGGGATTGGGCCTTAAATACATTAACAACGTTAGAATATATGCATGAATTTAAGCATCTTACTCTTAACAATAGACAGTTTGCGCCATTATGGAGCCAGCAAGCTGGTTTGGATTTTAGATACTGCTAAAGTAAACTCGACCCAATTTATAGTAGGCTACAATTAAAGCGACAGTTCAGCCGTTTTCAATCTTTTGATGTTTTTCATCATGTAACAACGTTGTATTTTAAACATAGTATAGTCGTTTAGCATTTCGCGATCAAACAGCAGAATGTCAAACGAGTTGAGAAAATGACTCTCTATTGCATCATAGGGGATTCTTCCTGAATTTCTTTAACTACCGCTGTTTACAGCCAAGGTGAGAGCGTTTGCTGGGTTCAGAGTTTGATTTACGCAATGATCTATGATCTTGGCTTTGTGGGTTACAGTGAATTAACCATTTAAATGCCGGTGGTCGGACAAATATGTGAATTTCACTTACATTGATCCTATGACTTATACTTACTAAATTTAGCCCATACAACATATATCAGTTTAGAAAATCGGTGGAGTATCCTTTAAGGGGATGGATGATCTTCCAGGTTCTGAAATGTCATTACATTCTACAGTAAGATTAAAAAGAGAAGTCAGAGGTTCAGCTGTAATATCAGCAGCCATGCTGTTCCAGTAGTTCCGGACCAGCTGGTTTTCTTGGGTCTTAAAGCTTGAACTATTTTATGTACATCCAGTACAGTAAATGGTGTAAAGCAGGAAGTGTGACCTTCATTCACATGTTTGTCTACATTGGGTTTTACAGAAACAGGTGGCACAGAATCAATAGGGGTGTTAGTAGGACATACACTGATGTGTGGTGAGCAAGTCTGGTGCAAAATGGCTGCCGTGGCACCACCCAGGTATTGGCTACACATTGGCGACCAAGCTGGGAGTCCCCTACAGTGTAAAGTGCTTTGGGTGTCTTGAAAAGTGTCATATTGAATGCAATCAATTATCATTATCATTGTTATTATTATTATTATTATTATTATTATTATTATTATTATTATTATTATTAATAATCCCGGTGTCCTGGCTAAATTGCCCATAGGTCCTATACCAATCCTGACCAACTAATCATCCCTTCAGATCCCAATTGGTAATCTCCTACCCTGATGTGTGGTGAGCAAGTCTGGAGCAAAATGGGAGCCGTGACATCTGAGTCGCTACACAGAGACTGTTAAGTCCCATTCAGGAACAGTACATTTGGTCAGTCATCATTTTCAGTCGAAGCTTCAGAAAACTGGAACTCACATCGAAGATATACATGCATACTCCACCTTTACAACACAGCTTAAAACATGCTTTCCCAACAATCACAACTGCACGCTTTTTGCAACCCAGGACCTTCTTGCGGTGAGGCATCAGTGCTAACCACTGAGCCACCGTGCTGCCCCAAGTTGAACTGAGTTGAACTGTTGCCTAGCGTCCGCTTCAGCTGTGTTTACACAAACACGTTGTCATCATCCATTAGCCATACAGTGCACGTGCTGCGCCCCTTAAAAAGGCTGTGGGTGTTTTAGGTACGCTCTAAGACAGGTCAGTACAGGTCAGGGTTATTGGTGGACAGAAAACATTTTTTCTTCAATTATATAATGTTCATGGTTGAACAAACAATGGTGGGTATTTGCTGGTTGAACAAAATGTATATTTAATACATGTAAATGTGAGTAAATGTTTATGGTCAAACTCTATTAAAATATGTTTCCACTGCACGTATTTTGTATTTGTATTTGAACAATAGTTGGTTATGAATTGTTTAAACTGAATAACCATTCTGCATTGTTGGGGGCTTGTTTTTGCCTTTGTTTTAAATTTAAAGATGTCTGTCTATATGAATGCTTTTGGGATATCTATTTAAAAAAACTTTTTTATCATCCTTAATTCTTTTTATATATATTTTTTTTTGTACTTCTTCCCACGTTCCATTCGGATGGAAAAAATATTAAATTAACAAGTTTCACCTTTAGGGAAAAAGAGAGATAAAACTAAGATATTTTCAAATAATGGATTCACTAATACTTTTCTTCCTTTCTTCCTATGCTTTTGGGATATCTATTTATAAATTATAACTTAATGTATGCTTTTTTTGTCCTTAATCACTAATTTCATTAAGAAGAAAAAAGTCAGAAGATTGTAAGTTTGTGGCTTTTACAATTATGGAGACATACAACTGAGAAGTTTTCATTTAATGTGTATGATATGTTTTTCAAATAATGTATTCACTAATACTTTTCTTCCCTACCCCTATTCCTATTTTAGAACCACTGCTGAGAAGTAATATTTCATATGATAAATCAGCTTTTTCTAAATGGAGAACCAGAGCTACTGGGAGAGTGTTCTTCTCATGGAGGGGTTAACGGTCACCCAGCAGTCCTCCTACCCTGCCTTCGTCCTCCTCCTCCTCATCTACATCTTCATCATGGTGACCAACATCGGCCTTGTGGTGCTGATTGGTGCTGAGAGGAGTCTGCACCAGCCCATGTACCTGCTCCTCTGTAACCTGCTTGTCAACGATGTCTTTGGGGCCTCTACTGTTGTGCCTTCAGTTCTAAGTCACATATTTGTGAGGACATCTGAGCGCTATGTAAGCTATGCTGGATGTGTCACACAAGCTTTTGCATCCCATATTTTTGGCGCATCCTCCCACAGCATCCTGATCATCATGTCCTTTGACAGATATGTGGCCATCTGCAACCCCCTGCGCTATGCCTCCATCATGACCAGTAGAATGGTGGTGATCCTGACCGTGTCTGCCTGGGGGGCATCTATCCTTCTAGTGGGCATTCTCTTGGGTCTTAGCATTCGCTTGTCTCGCTGTAGGTCAACTGTAACAAATCCTTACTGTGACAATGCCTCCCTGTTTAAGCTTTCCTGTGAGGATGTGACAATTAACAACATCTATGGTCTGACTTTCACTGTGATTCTCCTGGTCTCCTCTATGGGCAGTGTGACTCTGACCTATCTACAGATTGTTATTGTGTGTTTGAAAAGTAAGAACAGTGTGCTTAACAGCAAAGCCATGCAGACCTGTGCAACACACCTGTCAGTGTATCTTATAATGCTAGTGTCAGGTTTTACTATAATCTTTATGCACAGGTTTCCACAATGGGCTGAATACAGGAAACTAGCAGGTATCCTATTTCATGTAGTTCCCCCTGCTCTCAATGGTTTCATCTATGGACTGCAGACCAAAGAGATTAGACAGAAAATTGCCAACAGATTTCTTAATAAAATTAGTGTATAATGGTGGATGTTAAAATTGGTAGTAAATAGATACAAATTGTCAATGTTTTTGTATACAACTTTTGTATGTGATGAATGTAATACTAGTATAATACTAATATAAAATTATTGTTCTAAATGTTAGTTTTTTACAAAGAAATTTGTACTGTTTATTTGCAGACATCTTTCATTGTTTTTGTTAGAAATACTGGTGTTCAAAGCACCCAGAAACTTGTCAATGAATATGTACATCTTTGCAGACATTACCTTTACTCTGGTGAATAACTTAATAAACTATTTAAATTAATGTTACAGTAGTGTTCATTTTTTTGTAGTGTTAACTACATTACAGTACTCTACAATGGGGGGGTTGAGATAGATAAATATGGGATAAGCAAATCTGTATTTTATGAAGTCTTTCTGCCAATTATTTTTGTATTTACTGACTACCACAAAAAGTTGAACTGTCCCTTTAACAAATAATATTCCACTTTGTGTGCAATTTAAAGCAACTATAGGCAACTTTTTTATTTTAACATAGTATCAATACATTTCTTCTGATAGCACATGCTAATGTCTATGGGAAAATGAAAAAATTGCGGTTCAGATCAGTCCTCTTGAAGTCTCAATATTTAACACTCATTTTGTCTGCCACCAGGTACAATCTCTCGCGAAACTGTGACGAATTGCTTTATGGCACAAGGAAGTGCGTCACTAAATCAGGAAGAGAATAGCTGACTTGGATGTAGTTGTTGATCGTGCTAGTGAACTGCAGCAATTAGTATCCAACTGCAGCCCACACACACAGGCAGGATGTGACATCTTTTGGATATGACGTAATCGTACGGTGAAACCTATTGAGCGTAGGCGCAATTCGTTTATAAAATTGATTCAAACAGGTAATTTTCATACTTTGGGGTTGTTGTATGCCTGTTTTAGCCTTTTGGCCAGGTCGTCATTGCAAACGAGAACTGACTGGTCCTCAATTGACCTTTCTGGTAAATAAAGGAAATAATAGTAAATAAACTGACATGTGTAATCGGCCTTTTAATTGCTGTCATTATACATTTTACATATAGAAAGGATTGTTTGGCTTTTAGTGCGAAGGAAAATTATATTTGAATAAAAGTTTTATAATAATAACAATTGAAAAAAACTTGAATACCAATTAATTAGCAGTGCGATTGTATTGTATTGAAGGGAGCCTCACAACTTAATTTGTCAAATATTACCCCTGGGCAACTTCTATATTTTATCCACTTCACACTCGTGTGCTGATTGGGTGAAATCAACCCTATACCACCAATACCATGAGCCAAGTGGCATTATATCTTACACAATGTATGTAAACCAAACCAAGGACAGATAGAGCAGAGGCTCCTTTTCATGTGGGAAAGGAAGTGAATAATAGATTAACATAGTATGAGTAGTGTTTGCGTTTGATAACTTTGTTGTGCAAATCTCTTCTGTAAAACTATACAACATTGACAAATATTTTGTATTTAGAATTCAAGACAGACTGAGGTTGAGTATGTTAGGATGTTTTATTTTCACACTGCATATCGCTCCCTTGCAGTATACAGTATAGTATTCAGGTATACAACGAAAGAAGGGAAAGTCATTGGGTGAGATGTTGAATCCCCCTCATTTTCATCTTTTTATGAATCCGCTCATCGAACTCCTCTCTTTAGGGATAGGGATAGGTACAGGGATAGGTATAGGGACATCTGCAGAGCATCATATATTAAGCCTGCAGTAACAGGGTAGGGAAAGATTATCTTCTTTTCAGGTGGTAAGTATCTCTGCAGAGTTGGCATTGAAAGCCTGCAGGAATAGGAATTAGGGGTAGGTATAGGGACATCTCTCAGTTTAATAAATAACGTTTATTTATTTTTTTAATATCTGGCCGTGCCGAGAGCGGATATAGAGGGGGGTGGCTCTGAGACGTCATTGCTCACCGTTAAGCCTTCTGGAGGTGTCGTGGGCTCAAATTAACGAAACATCTGGGATGGAGGGTGCCCACTTGATAACCCCAATGACACATCTGCTCTTAACCCAAGTCCATTTTAAAATATTGTCTTTTGAAGTGCTCATCTTGGAATATGGCATAATGGATATTATAACATCCTATCCTGTGTATATTGAAATATCCCATCCAGATGGTTTTCTGGTGACTGTTGTGAATAGAATAACTGACAACAAGGGAAAGTCCTTGTGACAGATTGGAGAGACAGCTGACCGGAGGGAATAGACCCCAATGGGGCAGACATGGGCTAGCAACTCATGTCTGCAGCACTAAACACTATTCTGTGGACTGAGTGCACCCGCAAAAAGCTACTAACAAAACTAAAGTGAAAATACCCCCAGAGTCTGCGAGAGCGGGGGCGGAAGATGACTCACATACTGATAACACGGTTTTGACCCTAAGCAACGCAACAACTATGAGCACGAGAAGCACTTCAGAAACCAATGCAATCATAGGTAAAAGTCACAAGATCTGCCCTTGTGGCTGGGATGAGGTTACAACTGTAAGGGGCCTGAGAATACACCAAAGTAAGAAAGGGTGCCTAAGTAGGAAGAAGCAGGAGCATCGCATTGACCATTACTTTTTAAGAAGTCAAGCAAGTAAGTCGAATGAAGGCCAGCAGCTGGACACAAACCAAAGTCCGCAGGCCATCAACAACTCTAGCACTGAAGCGGCACAGACAAGCACCGAAAGACAAGAAGATAAGGTGGTAGAGCCCGATCAAGCACAAAAAACCTCCAAGGAGAAGATCAGTGAGAAAAAACCTAAAGTAAACTGGCCATCAGCCGCTGAAAAGAATGTTTGGGACTCTATTAACATAGATCTGAAAAATACACTTGAACAGCTATGGGGCACAGTGGAAAGGAAGCTGGAAAAAATAGGCGATATCATACTGTATATGATTATGGAAAGTTGAGATTTGGGCTACTGGAGAAACGTCAAAAAAACCAGGTGGAGCCAAGAAAATAGAGGAGGCAACAAGAGATCGAAGAGCTGGTAAAAGAAAAGCTATTAAAAAAGCAATGGAAAAAGGCGACTGAATCAGAAAAGGCAGGCATTAAAGACTTGCAGGACAGCTTAAAGAAGCGGTTGGCAACATTTAGGAGAGCCGAGAACCTACGAAGAAACCAAAAGAAGAAAGAACGAGCAAGGAGCCAATTCTACAAAGACCCCTTCAAGTTTACTAAGTCCTTAAGACGGAACGCTTAAAACCACCAAACAGAAACTGGAGTCCCACCTAAAAGAAACTCACACAGATGAGAAAATGTATGAGCAACTCACAATTTCCGCAGATATTCCACCAATTGAGGACCCAGTCGAGCAAATGGACACCAGCCCTCCAAAATGGAAAGAGGTGGAAAATGCAGTCAGACCTGCAAGAGCAGCATCGGCACCAGGACCTAACGGAGTACCTTACAGACTGTATAAAAATGCACCCGATGTCCTACGTTTCCTTTTGAAACTACTGAAGCTGGCATGGCAAAAACAGATCATTCCCACATCATGGCGTCGAGCGAGAGGAGTACTGATTCCAAAAGAGAAAGATTCTAGTGACATTAGCGAGTTCAGACCAATTTGCTTGCTTAATGTGGAGGGGAAAATATTTTTTAGCGTAGTAGCACAAAGACTGAGCGAATACCTTATAAAGAACAAGTTAATACATACCTCAGTACAGAAATCAGGCATTTCAGGCTTCTCCGGGTGTCTGGAGCACACTAGCATGATTTGGCACCAAATTAAATTGGCAAAACGTGAGAAAAAGGACCTTCATGTAATTTTCCTGGACTTGGCAAACGCATTTGGGTCTGTGCCCCACAAGCTTTTGTGGTCTGCATTTGAGTTTTTTAAGACACCAAATGCAATTTTAAACCTGGTTAAGGCATACTTTCAGGACATTCAATTGTGTTTCGATACACCAACATTTACCACCGAGTGGCAACGTCTGGAGATTGGCATCATGGCCGGATGTACAATCTCACCCTTGGCATTTACTATGGCCATGGAAGTAATAATTCGAGCATAAAAATGGGTTGTTGGCGGGCAAAAGTTAGGGGCAGGATTACGTCTCCCTCCCATTCGAGCATATATGGATGATATGACAATATTGACGACAACGGCTCCGTGTACTAAAAGACTGCTAAGCAAACTTAATGATAACCTTCAATGGGCTAGAATGAAAGTAAAACCAAGCAAATCCAGAAGCATATCTGTTGTTAAGGGGAAATTTTCTTCATATATGAGGATCCAATTCCAACCGTGATCGAAAAGCCTGTCAAAAGCCTCGGAAAGTGGTACAATGCTACCCTTAAAGACTCGGAGCAGGTGGAGGAATTAAAACTGAACAGAGGCCTAGAGAACATTGAGAAGTCAGGGTTGCCAGGAAAGCTAAAAGTATGGTGCCTACAGTTTGGACTTCTACGCCGGCTCATGTGGCCATTGACACTGTATGATGTACCTATCACTAAAGTTGAAAAGCTAGAAAGAAGAGTCAGCTTTTATGCTAGGAAATGGCTAGGGGTGCCACGGTGTCTTAGTAGCCTAGCTCTTTACGGGAAAGGAGCTCTGGAACTGCAGCTTACCGGGCTTACAGAGGAATTTAAGTGCACTAAAGCAAGACTAGAAATGACACTTGCGGAATCCCAAGATAATATAAGAAAAGCGGCACCCACATTGTCAACCGGACGGAAATGGAATCCAAAAGAGGCCATACTGCAAGCAAAAGCAGCCCTTAAATATACGGAAATAGTAGGACAAGTACAACATGGACGAGGAGGACTTGGACTTGGTACAGGTAAACCGAGATGGTTAAAAGCAACCCCTTTGGAAAGGGAAAGGGAAGTTTGGGATGCCCTGCTTGAACTGCTACCTCCGTGACCCGACCCCGGACAAAGCGGATGACGATGATGATGATGATGAACCCCTTTGGAACAACGCAAATTAGTGATAGAACAGATACGTAAGCAAGAGGAAGCAGTAAGGAGCGCTAAAACTGTCTCAAGCCAAACAGGGTCGATGGGTGATCTGGGAAAGTGTAAAGCAGAGGAAAATGACCTGGAAAGACTTGTGGGGAATGGAATCAACAAGAATTAGCTTCATTGTTAGGGCAACTTGCCCCCTCTGTGGCGCGACGGCTAATCTCAAACACATAATGGCTGGTTGCAGGACGAGCCTTACTCAAGGAATATACACCTGGCGCCACAATCAAGTACTAAAATGCTTGGCGGAAGCAATAGAGCATAGGCGCTCAACAGTTAATGCCCTGCCAATTGGAGCAAATGGCGACATGCACCACATTCGCTTTGTCAGGGAGGGAGTTCCGGGAAAGAAGAGTTATAGAGCAAAACAAAGCTCAGGGCAGCTGAGGAGAGCATGTGATTGGAAAATGCTTGGTGATGTCGGCCAACAACTGAGAGTCCCATTGGAGATTGCAACAACCAACTTAAGACCAGACTTATTACTCTGGTCCAACACACAGCAAATTGTTTATTTTATAGAGCTAACAGTCCCGTGGGAAGAAGCAATCGACGAGGCTTGCGAAAGAAAGAAACTCCGCTACAGCGAATTAGCAGCTGAAGCAAAACAGCGAGGTTGGAGAACAAAGGTGTGCTCTATGGAAGTTGGATGCCGGGGATTTGTGGCAATACCAACAACCAAACTCTTTCAGGAGTTGGGGATCTGCGGCAAAGATTTGCGCCAGACCATAAAAGCTATATGAGATATAGCAGAAAGAAGTAGCAAGTGGCTGTGGCTGAAAAGGAAGGATCCTATATGGGCACAAAAGTAAGGAACATCATGCTGAAAAACCAAGAAAGGATTGATCTCAGGACAAAGGTACAAAGATAAGTCTTTCCTGCAGAGCGTCATTTATCAAGCCTGCAGGAACAGAGTAGGGAAAGATTATCTTCTTTTCAAGTGGTAAGTATCCCTGCAGAGTTGGCAGAAAGTGCCTACAGGCATAGGTAATAGGGGTAGGTATAGGGACATCTGCAGAGCGTCATATATTAAGCCTGCAGTAACAGAGTAGGGAAAGATTATCTTCTTTTCAGGTGGTAAGTATCCCTGCAGAGTTGGCAGAAAGTGCCTGCAGGCATAGGTAATAGGGATAGGTATAGGGACATCTGCAGAGCGTCATATATTAAGCCTGCAGTAACAGAGTAGGGAAAGATTATCTTCTTTTCAAGTGGTAAGTATCCCTGCAGAGTTGGCAGAAAGTGCCTACAGGCATAGGTAATAGGGGTAGGTATAGGGACATCAAAGAGCGTCATATATTAAGCCTGCAGTAACAGAGTAGGGAAAGATTATCTTCTTTTCAGGTGGTAAGTATCCCTGCAGAGTTGGCAGAAAGTGCCTGCAGGCATAGGTAATAGGGATAGGTATAGGGACATCTGCAGAGCGTCATATATTAAGCCTGCAGTAACAGAGTAGGGAAAGATTATCTTCTTTTCAGGTGGTAAGTATCCCTGCAGAGTTGGCAGAAAGTGCCTGCAGGCATAGGTAATAGGGTATAGGGACATCTGCAGAGCGTCATATATTAAGCCTGCAGTAACAGAGTAGGGAAAGATTATCTTCTTTTCAGGTGGTAAGTATCTCTGCAGAGTTCGCATTGAAAGCCGGCAGGAATAGGAATTAGGGGTAGGTATAGGGATATCTCTCAGTTTAATAAATAACGTTTATTTATTTTTTTCATATCTGGCCGTGCCGAGAGTGGATATAGAGGTGGCTCTGAGACGTCATTGCTCACCGTTAAGCCTTCTGGAGGTGTTGTGGGCTCTAATTAACGAAACATCTGGGATGGAGGGTGCCTACTTGATAACCCCCAATGACATATCTGCTCTCAACCCAAGTCCATTCTAAATATTGTCTTTTGAAGTGCTCATCTTGGCATAATGGATATTATAACATCCTATCCTGTGTATATTGAAATTTAACTAGAACGATCAGATTGGAGAACAACCGACAATTTAAAGATTCAATTCCATTTTAGCCTAGCTAGAACAAACATCAACACAAGCGTGCTAGCAAACACAAACATGTTTCAGACACTAAACAACGGTCTGTAGATATCAAGAAACCCTACAACATAAACATAAAGTCTGAAAATTCAATAATTGCAATTTACGATAGGCCTACATACTTCACCGCTGATGATATTCTTCTTCTTTTGAATTTCCAGCAGAATAGACGCCATCCAGCGTATTGCTTCCCCCGCTGATTATTCTGTAACTCCTCACCTACACCCTGGCTTAAATACGCCTAAATAACAAATAATAATTTAATTATATTTAATAATAATAAATATTATTGAATATTTCTCGTTGGCAGACTATGAAAACGGATGCTGTGATCGGAATCAATAACATAAGGCCTACTAAATATGAACTGATTTCCCGGCATAATTAATATGTTAAGGACGCCAAGAAAGACATACATCATATCCAGAAAGGACGTCACATTCAAACGGTTCTTCGAGGAAAGGTATAAATCCCACAGCTTAGATAATGACACCGTATGATTCACAACAACCTGGTGAAAATTTCCCTGTATAATATGTATATTAAACGTTTAAATTGGAGGCGCTATCATAGGTTAGAAAACAGCAATTTATTCGAAATTAGCAACGTTAAGCATACCGCGCTAATGTTTATTTCGTAACCACGGCAACCTAGTCACTGTCGAGTAGGGTAAGGTGTGGTCGCCTTCAATCGTTTCTAAAATGAAACTATGCATCTCACAGCTTAGAAAATGACACGTATGAACCGTCAGAACCAGGCGAACATGTCCATGTATAATGTCTATGAAACGTAACAACTGGAAGCGCGACCACAGGTTAGAAAACGGCAAGGAATTTGAAATGAGCAACGTTTAGCTAGAGTGGAGATTTGATCGTTTACAGTAGGCTAGACAACTCCAACCGCTACAAGTACAATGTTGGCTTAACGGGACAATTCACGCAGCAGCGACTAAAATCGCGCTGTGTAGCGTTTTAAAACTGTTTGAACCTCCACAAATATAACGTTTTAGTTGGTCTGAGCCTATTCAGTAATTCAAATGTAAACCTCGTTTCACAACATGTAGTGACGTCAACATCGATAGAGCTCTTGCTAATTCACATTTAGCTTTCAAAGTGCGCAGGTTTTGTTCTTGCATGAACAAATCCTTAACTTTAAGCAATTTGATCAAAAAATGTATGCTTTACTTAATATCAAACCACTGATGTACCGATTTAAGCATTTATTCTTAAATCATGGACAATTCAATCTTTCCATATACTTACTGTTAATAACATTATATTGTAATTTCAAAACTCGCCTCTGCGTGGTGCTCAACGCTGAACTTTGTTCGAAATGCTTTATTTTGGTAGAAAACGGGCACCGATTTTGCCACGCACCAAGTCTTGAGGTCTTCTTGCCTACCTGTTCCCATACTTTTTCACGGTCAAACTTTGATTCATTTTGAAGTAAACCCCTGAACCTACATGACATTAAGTGGAATAAGCAATCAGTCAACAAATAGTTATTTAAAATACGTGCTATATACTTTACTTGTGTTGCTACTAATTTAAATTTAATCCGTCGGTCGAGGCCTTTCATCTTTGAGTAGTCCAAGGCCTTTGAAAGATCCTCAGAAAGAAAACAAAATCGATCCTAGATCCTAGGCAGAAGAAGAACTGCTCTCTCAAAGTTTTCCGTGCCTTCACTTCTTCAGGACAGCTCAAACAAACGCCATTCTCCACTATACTAGTATATGAGTCGCTACTAACTTAAATGAAATCCGTCGGTCGGGGCCTTTCAACTCTGAGTAGTCCAAGGCCTTTGAAAGATTCTCAGAAAAAATTAAAAAAATGTATCCTAGGTAGAGGAAGAACTGCTCACTCAAAGTTTTCCGTGCCTTCACTTCTCCAGGACAGCGGTAAAACACTCGTCATTTTCCACTATAGCTTGCTAGATAGCTTGTTTTGATTTAGAAATCAGTCGCGTGATTTGGAATCCATAAGGCAAGACCTATTTTCATTGTTTTACAGTGCTGTGCAAAAGTATTTGCCCCCTTACAGATTTCTTCTGTTTTTGCTTTTTTGTCACACTTAAATGTTTCAGATCATCAAACAAATTTTTATATCAGACAAAGATAACCTGAGTCAATACAAAAAGCTGTTTTTAAATGATGATTTCATTTATCAAGGGAAAAAAGCTATCTAAACCAACCTGGGCCTATGTGAAAAAGTAATTGCCCCCCCATGTTAAATCATGAATTAACTGTGATTAACCATATTTTTTGGAAAGCTGAGTTCAATTTCACTAGCCACTTCCAGGCCTGATTACTGTCAGAATTGTAAAATCAAGATATCACTTAAATAGAACCTGATTGACAACATGAAGTAGGCTAAAAGATCTCAAAAAGCAACACATCATGCCCCGATCTGAAGAAATTCAAGAACAGATGAGAAACAAAGTCATTGACATCTATCAGTCTGGAAAGGGTTACAAAGCCATTTCTAAGGATTTGGGACTCTAGCGAACCACAGTGAGAGCCATTATCCACAAATGGAGAAAACATGGAACAGTGGTGAACCTTCCTATAGGCAGTGGCCAAATAAGATGGCCTACCAAAATTACTCAGAAGAGCGCATCGAGCTTCATCCAGGACCTGTGTTTGGTCACAAAAGAACCCAGAACAACATCTAAAGCACCGCAGTCTGCCTCAGTTAACTGCCTCAGTTAAGGTCAGTGTTCATGATTCAACAATAAGAAAGAGACTGGGCTAACATGGTATCCATGGGAGAGTTCCAAGGCGAAAACCACTGCTGACCAAAAAGAACTCAAAGGCCCGTCTCACATTTGCCAAAAAAACATCTTGATGATGAATGTAAGTGATGCTCATCGGTAACGTTATCTGTACCAAGATAAAATGATCAGGGGGTAATTTTAAGTAGGCCTATCAAGGCAGTTAAGAATATAGATCAGCGGATATGAAAAACTTCATATTTAAAATACTTCTGCTTATGAAGAACTGTGCGTGATAAGAGTTTGAGGTAGCATATCAATTGCCATGAGAAAATCGGGACCTTTCCTTTCATCTTTTGTTTTCCTCTATGTCCACCGAAGCGTTGGTTTCCTTAAAGATCGCGTTGAGTGGCATGATCAGTTGTGACCACGGATGCGTGCCTGAAAAATCAGTGCATTAAGAAAACAAGAAAACCTATTTATAAGTCAGATGGTTTAGTCAGATCAGACTGCAGAAATTAGCAGATCGGCTACTCGTAGACAGCTAAAAATACGAGATCAATACAATACAAGGTCACCATCGTAATGATAAATGAAATATAGGCTTAAATGTAGGAGTTTGTTGGGCAGAGAGCTTTGACTTTTGCAAGATCGATTGGGTGAGAACTGTGGGGGGAGGCAGGGAAAACGATAGTAATTCAACGAGAGAATATGCCTGTTTATTACCACTTTATAGGCTAAATAAGCAGATATGTACAAATAATACTGAGCAATGATCTTGCAATGGGACCTACATTTTACTGAGATGTTTTGAAATGTGTTTTCGACCCGGTGATTATCTGGCACTGATTATGAGTGTACAAACGCTATTGTAAGCCGTACCTTGGCAAACGGTCGTTCGAAGCCTAGAATTGTTGTTGACTAGGGCCGCGTCATAAAAAGGGCTAAGTTGTTTGACACGTTCGCGGTTTTCAGCATACACGTATTTAATATTTTAGCCTTAATTTAGGTAAACGACCACGTAACTGTAAAGGCAGTTAGTTTTTCAAAGTATCTGTAGCAACATATACTGTACATTGTTTTTCCCAGACAAAGAAGTAAACTAATGTCAAAGTTGGCCACAGGAGGTTTGAGCTCTTAGAAGACACCGCTTGGCTACACCAAAGTATCAACTCGGTAAAATAAATCAGTTGTAGTATATCTTTGTAATGAATCCAAATGACGTTACTGAGGGACCGGTTCTAGGCTAGGTTTACACCTCATTATGTTTTAGTTTGACACGTGTAGTCAGGCCTATTTATTTAATATTTTTGCATAATAATTTATTGTATGATTATAATATAAAATATAAATGTATTAATGTACCCAGTGAAATTAGCAATTTAGCAGGGGGGTTAAACACTTTTGCAAGGCACTATGCATCGCATGACACATTTACAATAGGGGCTGAGCACCCGTGTCTGATTCTAGAATCGCCCCTGGTTATCAGTCACATAATGATTAGCTTATGTCCGTTAAAACTGTTTTAAAACACAATAAACGTTGAACTGATATTAACTGTTAAAAGCTGACAGTTAATGAGACATAAACATGTAAATGATGGTTGCCTGGAGACGGTTGTTGTGCCACAGGAGTGATTTGACAGACTCTTGGAGGGCAATCCCTATTGCCTTATAAGTTACTGTTCAAGCTGCATTCTCAGCTCTGGAGGTTAGCAGTGTCAGGATCATCATACAGTTAGTTAATGTGTACGATATAACTTCAATGACAGATTCCTTTTGTTTTTTATATTTCGTTCAGTTTATAACATAGATATTCACAGTTTATTTCCCTGTTAAAATATTGCAATATTAAATATGAATATGAATTTAAAATATAAATATTTAAAAGTAAAACTTGGTGTCTTTGGTTCGGGTTTTATGCAAGTATTGTTATTCAGTGAAAAATGAATAATTATATATTTTTTGTTCTTGTGGTTGTAAGGTGTTGCTTCTGTATTGTCATTATGAATCCATGTGTCCGATGTATGTATGAATGTAATTGAAAAGTCTCCACAGCTTGTTCTAAGGAGTGTTCACAAGCTCCTTATAGTTTTGAAACAGTAAAGATAATTAACTGAAGAACACTCTACAAATGTCATTTGTTTCTGTGATTTCTCTCAAATGTAGATTGTTCCGTTCTTCCCCCTGAAGCCGATGGAAAACTACACCTTCAACAGTCTCACCCTCCAGCTCGAGGGTTTGAAACTCACCAGCGAATCCTTGTACCCCGTCTTTCTTTTTTTCTTATTCTCATACCTGTTCATCATGCTCACGAACGTGGGAATTGTAGTCCTGATTGTACTGGAGCGGAGCCTCCACCAGCCCATGTATATTCTGTTCTGCAACCTGCCGGTCAACGACATCATCGGCAACACCATCCTGATTCCTAGGCTGATGTCGGACATGTTGGCTCAGCCTCAGGATCGTGTGATCAGCTACTACGAGTGTGTGGTCCAGGCCTTCTCCACACACATGTATGGCACCATGTCACACACCATCCTCCTCATCATGGCCTTTGACCGGTAACCGCTGATGATAATTATAATATTATTCATAATAATAATAATAATAATACAAAGAAGAAATGTATTATTTAAAATGTACTTTTTTCAACAAAGTTACAGTGCTTTGTACAATAATATAAAAATAGAATAAACAGTAGATGTGAAGAGGAAGAACATTTATAAATCCCTGAAAATGAAATAAGGGTTACCTGTCAATCAGGCAAATTTATCAAATCATATCATGTTTACTTATAGAGCACAGATGAAAAGGCAGATCTGACCAAAGTGCTCTACAACACATTTAGATACAGTATATCAATTTATAGGTAACGTTCAGGCTAAAATCAAAGGGGAATACGGTATGTCTGTCTGCCTGTATGTGTATACGTGTATATGTGTGTGTGTGTGTGTGTTTGTGTGTGCGTACATGTGTCTGTTTGTGTGCATACATGTGTCTGTGGGTCCGTGTGTGTGTGTGTGTGTGTGTGTGTGTGTGTGTGTTCTTGTGATAGGTATGCAGCAATCTGCCACCCGCTCCGCTACGCCTCCATCATGAGCAGAAAAACGGTCATATGGCTGACAGTGTCTGCTTGGGGTGTGACCTTCTTACTGGTCTCCATTTTACTGGGTCTCACCGTGCGGCTGAGCCGCTGTCGGACCCTCATCGCCAACCCGTACTGCGACAACGCCTCGCTCTTCAAGCTGTCCTGTGAGAGCGTGGTGGTCAACAACGTATATGGCCTAACCTACACCGTGCTCTATTTAACCTTCTCCATAGGCAGCATGGTGCTCGCCTACTGTAAGATCACTGTGGTGTGTCTGACGAGCCGGAGCAAGTCTCTGAACACCAAAGCCCTCACCACCTGTGGCACCCATCTGACTATCTACCTCATCATGCTGTCCTGCAGTGTGTTAATCGTCCTCCTCCACCGCTTCCCTGAGTACTCAGACCACAGGAAGATGGCCGCCATCTTATTTCACGTCATCCCAGGTGGACTTAACCCCATCGTGTACGGGGTGCAGTCCAAAGAGATACGCAGGTTCTTAGCCAACATTTTCAAAGGAAAAAGGAAGGTTTTGCCATCTTTTTGAAAATTTGGGAAATGTTTTGTGTTTTTTGGAAGCCCCACTCAGCTTGTTTGAGGTATATATGTTACACACTTGAATATGTTCCATATGTTTTTGATTGATAAATGCAGAATGTGTCTTTTTTATTCATTATGTTCTAGAACATACTTATTCAACCTCTTTTGTTATATATTTTGTTAATTTATCAAGTAATCTGAAGCAGTGTGGCCTTAAAATCTGTAAATATATGCATTGTGCAAACAGACCAGGGTCAAAGGTCATACTGTGACTATCAATTACTGTTAAATACTTCAATACAAACTTCATCATGTCAGAGATGGTCCGCTGAAATGTATAAATGTACTGTTTTTCACGTATCCTGCTTGCTTTTCAAAACCTGTTGAAAATCTTTGTTTTCTCTTTGAAAGATGACTGTATCTTTAGAAAGGTTTGGCAGAGATAGGGATGGAAACAGAGACTGTCTGTATGTGTATCTCTGAGGTTCAAGTATAAGGAAAAGGGATTAGCTACTTATCTCTCGTCTTCATCATAACGTAGCAAGATTCTTGTTAGTAAGTTCAGCCAAATACAAAGGTCCTATTCATAATGTTTTCTTAACCCCTGTAATGTAGTACAAAATAAAATCTGCACTATTTTCTATACTGATCTGATGTCCGAGATATAAATGGTCATGTACGGTAAGAGAATTTGATGTAGACCCCCTGCATGCCACTCCACATCCTCTTGCACTAGAGGACTATTTATAGTGGACTTCATAAAGCCAAGCTAGATAATATTTATAACACAGTGTAAGTGATGACTATGTATAACTGCAGTGTATACCTTATATGGTATAAACACAGTGTAAGTGACTGTATATAACTGCAGTGTATACCTTATATGATATAAACACAGTGTAAGTGATGACTGTGTTTTACTGCAGTGTATACCTTATATGATATAAACACTGTGGGGTACTCACGCATTAAATGGCTGTCTTTACAGTATGTATATATTTTGCTCAGAATCATTTTGCACTAATTACAGTATATGCTGCATATGATAAACAAGTAGTACAGTCAGTATATAAACTAAACATGGTGCATAATGATGACATAACTGAAATAACTTTTCTAATGTCCACTCCATCATTATCTGGCTTCCTTCCTTTTTATTAATTGATAGCTTTGACCTAGAAAAAAGGTCATTCATCATAAACAAGCTATTTCGAAAGGGCATGTTTATTTACTTTATCGAGTTTAACAACTTTAAATGCATATGATAATCATGTAAAGCAAGTAATCAATTTCCCACTGCTAAATAACGGAATTTGTTATTGTATCTACTGGTCAAAACAAAGATAAGATTTAACTAATACAGAAACTAACAAGATGTTGTTATAGAATGTGGAAGTTGTAAATCTCATGTTAAAAATGTCTAAATAACCTCATGCAGCATATCATTATTTACACCATTTGACATTTAAATCAAATGTATTTGTAATAGCACATTTCATACACATTCAGTGTGCTTTACATAATCACATTTTACATTCAAATATATATTAACTATTTTAAAATGTGATGTATACACAACATACGATATTGTTATCAATACTGTAATATTTTATATAAATAATCTTATGTTCACCGTCATACACAGAATTAGAGAGTTTCTTTATTCTCAAACTTGTTTAAGATTTTGTGTCTAATCTCTCTGATCTGTAGTCCATAGATGACTGCGTTGAGTGCAGGGGGAACTACATGAAACAAAATGGCCACCAAC
Source organism: Galaxias olidus (assembly GCA_026901105.3). Taxonomy (NCBI): domain Eukaryota; kingdom Metazoa; phylum Chordata; class Actinopteri; order Galaxiiformes; family Galaxiidae; genus Galaxias; species Galaxias olidus. The sequence goes on from JAPMUY010010211.1 coordinate 62,711, forward strand.
TTCCTGTAGTCTGACCACTCAGGGAAGCGATGCATGATGATATTGGCGAAACCAGACACCACCATGATAACATACACCGACAGGTGAGTGGTGCAGGTCTGCAGGGCTTTACTGTTCAAGGCCTTGTTCTTGTTCTTCAGACACACAATGGCGATCTTCAGGTACGTCAGAACAGAACTTCCTATTGAAGAGCCCAGGACCAGCACAGTGAATCCGAGACCGTAGATGTTATTTATTGAAATGTCCTCGCAGGAGAGCTTAAACAGGGAGGGATTGTCGCAGAAAGGGTTGAGAATTTTGGCCCTGCAATGCGACAGGCGGAGAGTGAGACCTAGGAGAATGGACACAAAGAAGAAAGTGGCCCCCCAGACAGATGCAGTTAAAACAGCCACCATCTTGTTGGTCATGATGGAGGCATAGCGCAGGGGGTTGCAGATGGCCACGTATCTGTCGTAAGCCATGATGATCAGGATGCTGTGGGCTGATGTACCGTAAATATGAACACAGAAAGCCTGCACAGCACACTCAAAGAAATTAATATATCTCTCGCCCGCTGGTACAAAAATGTCACTTAATATGCGAGGCACGATGGCTGTGGCACCAAGGGCGTCGTTCACGGAGAGATTGCAGAGGAGCAGGTACATGGGCTGGTGCAGACTCCTCTCAGCACCAATCAGCACCACAAGGCCGACGTTGGTCACCATGATGAAGATGTAGATGAGGAGGAGGAGGACGAAGGCAGGGTAGGAGGACTGCTGGGTGACCTTTAACCCCTCCATGAGAAGAACATGCTCTCCGTAACTTTGGTTATCCATTTAAGAATATCACAAACTTCCTAAGAAATAGCCATAGAAGGAGGGAAAGAGAGGTGTTAAAACACACTTACTCTGATAAATGTTCCAATAACTACAACAACACTGATGTAAGTGTATTTCCATTTAAATGTATTTCCAAGTGTAATTGTTATAATGAAGGGTTGTATTTACTGTTTGTGCCCCCCCCCCCCCCCCCCATAATATGACATGTCTTCAATTACAGAGAACAATAGGTACAGATACGCTGAAAAGCTGCTTAAAAATAAGCTTATCAAATCAATACTATGAATATATATATATATATATATATATATATATATATATATATATATATATATATAAAAGGTAGCATCCCAAGATTTATAAAGTATCCCAAGATTTAGAAAGTACTCCTTAACATACAAGATTATTACCCTGTACATAGGGGTTTGAACAAACCTTATGCTATGTTTTTTTACTCTTTTTATGATAAATGTTGTTTGCCATACTTTGCCCATAACATGTTAAGAATCATATATAGTTACAAAATCCATCATCAGCTCATCATCCTCAGAATTAACGAAGCAGTCTTAGCTTTCCTTTGCTATAAAAGTATCATGAACAAATGTTTTAGCTTTGCCAATAAATTCCAAAGGAAGAAAGGAAGAGACAGTTTGACTTGAATAGTCAAGACATCCATGAGATTTGAAGATTCAGATCATTATCAACGTATTCGCATCATTATGTAAATACAATAAGGGCATTTATTAACATTCTATAACTGACTTCAAATATGTCTAGCATTCTGATTATGGTGTTCCAAGATAATTTAAATAAATGCCTTCATCTTTCCAACTCCTATTTTTAACTGAATTTCCATTTACAACACTACGCGTCTAATTACATTTATTTGCCAAAATGTAACTTCCAAAAACATATGACAGCTGTCAAAAAAGTTAATAAAATATACTGTATGTCAATTTTGTTATTGTCCAAATACAAATAAATTAAAATACAAACAAATCCATGTCAATTTAATTCATTAGAGACTTAACTACGGCATTGGTTAGATTAATTACATTTCCATAAAACAGTCCTGTTTGAAATGTAATAATAAAAGAACAGCAAGACAATTTCTCATTAGTCTTATATGTAAAAAATATATAGTTAAGGTGTTTATTTTTATATATCGGTACTGTGCATAAGTTTTAGGCAGGGGATGCTGTTTTAAAGGCGAAGGGTGGTTACACCAAATGTTGATTTGATACAGATTTGCTTTTCCCTCACTTTGTATTTTATGAATTGATAAAAAAAATAAACAATTAACATTTATCCTTTTATGTTTTTTTTTTCTAACTTTAAGACATCACACCTGCCTAAAACTTTTGCACAGTACTGTACATACATATATATAGTTAAAAATATAAGTAAGATTAAAGATCCTAAGCAGAACCATAACAGTTTCACACATTGGAGACTAAAATACTGCATAGGGTTGAAACAATCCTGTTTGAAATGTAAGACTATTCACCCACTCTCTCTCTATCCTGTCCTCCTAATCCTCTCCCTCCTGTCTGTGGATCAGACTGCAGCTCCCACCTACTGCACCTTCAAGGACCAGGAACCAAGGAGTTTCCTCCATTCGACCATTCTCTTATGGTCGATCTTCTAGGGGTCTGTTGTTATGACATCACAGGCTAAATGGCTTCTTAGGCTCTCCAGTGAGTTCCTGTTAAACTGGACTTTCATATCATTACTATTTAGTAACACAAGCTGTTTGCTCAGCCACAATACTTTAACGAACACAGTAAAAAATACCATACACCATACGTCCACACGTCTAGTTAACAATATATAATAACCACCAAAACCCGGGAAACCTGGGGGAGATTAGCAGGCATTCAGTGAAAATGTCTTTATTGTCTTGGAAACATGTGAATGATATAAAATTACGGAAGCTGGAAACCTTGTCTTTCAGTTCATATACATAATATTACACCACGTTCTTCATAAATGAATTTAATAGTTACAGAAAAATATGTCTGTAAAAAAATTCTCAGTGAAAAAGCAACTGTATGTAACGAAGTCTTACTGTCAATGTCAGCTAATAAGACAGTAGTCACAGTATTTGTTTCACCTTTCTTGTATGGTTTAATAAGACCAACTCAATGAGATTGAAGCAAAATAAAAATCTATGTCTTACTGGGTCTGTAATTATTGAAGTCACTTGCATCCCACCCTCCATCATATGCAAAAGAGTAACCAGATTTTGTTATTTTAGAGAGTTTGTTCTGCCTGTTTTGGCCAGGTCTCCCTTGAAAAAGAGATTATTAATCTCAAGGGGATCTTTTTTACCTGGTTAAATAAATGTTTAATTAAAAAAACAGAAGAAAGTGTTCAATTAGAAAACTGTGTTAGGGGCTTGGCTATGAAGGGAACAGTAAGATACGGGTCTGCACCCATAGAGCTTCTAATATACTTAGAGGTGCATAAGGCATATAGAACTTCCAAGCAATCACTTTTTCTAAATGAGACGAAAACACTATTTCAATGGGAAGGAAATTCTGCACGAGTGTCAGCGTCATCTCCTTGTGCCATTTATGCCCCAACAACTCAACTGCATTTGTCAAAAAGAGAGACAAATTTTATAAAAATGATGGCGAAAAAAATCACAATCTCCTTTTTATCAGTTACAATACTGGTGTCTAGCATTATCTGCTCTGGAAAACACAATGAAACACTGCCTTTAAGTGATTTAACCATTTTAACAGACGTTTCCTGATTTGTTTCCACATTCAGATAAATTGTTCAAATAATATGTAGATTTAGCCCTTTTCAGCATGTAGCTTATGCATTTCTAATAACCTACCCCTTTCACAACAATCCAAATGATATGTTTGAATGGAGCATGGTTTAAAATATCAGTTCTACACTTTATATATACAAAATACAATTGCTACGATTTACAGTATATAAAAGATAATTTCTTCCTAGCACTTGAGGTACTCAAACAGTATATGTAAAGTGTAATGTGTTTAATTTTATTTGGGTATATTTCGATTCAATTATAAAAACTAAGCCCTTCATATTCAAGATAAAAAATATGTACGTTTTACTCTAGAATTATACTACAAGAACTAGTAATCATTTAACGGATTTCAGCTCTTTTGTGTTTTCCTGTGTTTTCCAGGAAGTTCCTATAGTGAACTTCCTGTAGATACTTGTTCGCAATTCTTTGGTTACTAAACCGTATATTATGGGATTGATGGCGGGTGGAACGATAATAAACAGGATGCTACCAAACTTCTTCACTTCCTGCGAAACGCTGATGAACCGGTAACTCAAACTGATAACAACAGCAGCGATCTCGTAGAAGCAGTAGATGAGCAGGTGTGAGGCGCAGGTCTGGATGGCCTTGCTGCGGCTGCTGCTGTCTCTGTTCCTCTTCACGCAGCCATGGAGGATCCTCATGTAGGAGAAGGCTATGATCAGGAAGGTGCCTGTGCTCAGGACCCAGGTCGTAGACAAGCCTGGATGTCGCAAAGTAAGGTGTCATGTTAAATACGGAATGAACCTTCAAGGTCCAACAACGTAATTAATAAAAACACGAAACATTAAAAGTACTAATCACAATAAATAAATCATCAATGTTATCTATGTTATTATAGAATAATCTAGCACTCTTTTATCAAAAGCAACAAGAACATATGAAATAACAATAGCCAACAAAACAACCAATTAGTCAGCTAATCGTGTGACAGACAACAATATGAATACTTGGTTTTATATATGTATATAAATATATACATACAATGTAAAACATATTTAAAATATGTAGTGTGTACAGGTACATGTTGGTCAGTGATATGTCTGTATATCTGAGCGGTGTGCTCATTTAACCCCTGAGGGGTCAGGGTAAAGGAAGGCTTTGCTGGAAGTGTAGGATGGAGGGAGGGGAGAAATTTTGCAACATTTCTATACTTAAAAAGGATAAACATTTTAGAATTTTGACATTATAAACCATTGCAGTATGTAAGTTGTTCTAAGGTGTGTACAATGGCTGAAATCACTGTTAATGTTTACTCTACATTCTGTAAATGATTTTTGCTATGACAACAAAAACGTTAATTTCTTTATCTTAATTCAACTTTTAATCATTTGGTTGTTTAAATTTTTACTAAAGCATTAGAGGCAGAATCTCAACATAACAGTTCATAGTTAATACTGACCATAGATGTTATTGATTTCTGTGGGTTCGCAGGCTAGACTCATTATGGAGCGATTACTACAGTACACATGTTGGATGAGGGTACCACAGAGAGGCGTACCCACATTCAGGGCAAAGAGGATTTTAGTGTGTACTACTGAAACCCCAGACACACACAATAGTCCCTGTTAGTGCATACTACTGAAACCCCAGACACACATAATAGTCCCTGTTAGTGTGTACTACTGAAACCCACAGAGACACATAATAGTGTTAAAGTGTACTACTGAAACCCCCAGACACACATAATAGTTCCTGTTAGTGTTTACTACTGAAACCCCAAGACACACATAATAGTCCCTGTTAGTGTGTACTACTGAAACCCCAGACGCACATAATAGTCCCTGTTAGTGTGTACTACTGAACCCTCAGAGACACATAATAGTTCCTGTTAGTGTGTACTACTGAAACCCCAGACACACACAATAGTCCCTGTTAGTGTGTACTACTGAAACCCCAGAGACACACAATAGTCCCTGTTAGTGTGTACTACTGAAACCCCCAGAGACACATAATAGTCCCTGTTAGTGTGTACTACTGAAACCCCAGAGACACATAATACCCTGTTAGTGTGTACTACTGAAACCCTAGAGACACATAATAGTCCCTGTTAGTGTGTACTACTGAAACCCCAGAGACACATAATAGTCCCTGTTAGTGTTTACTACTGAAACCCCAGAGACACATAATAGTCCCTGTTAGTGTTTACTACTGAAACCCCAGAGACACATAATAGTCCCTGTTAGTGTTTACTACTGAAACCCCAGACACACATAATAGTCCCTGTTAGTGTGTACTACTGAAACCCTAGAGACACATAATAGTCCCTGTTAGTGTTTACTACTGAAACCCCAGACACACACAATAGTCCCTGTTAGTGTGTACTACTGAAACCCTAGAGACACACATAATAGTTCCTGTTAGTGTGTACTACTGAAACTCTAGAGACACATAATAGTCCCTGTTAGTGTGTACTACTGAAACCCTAGAGACACATAATAGTCCCTGTTAGTGTGTACTACTGAAACCCCAGAGACACATAATAGTGTTAGTGTGTACTACTGAAACCACAGACACACATAATAGTGTTAAAGTGTACTACTGAAACCACAGACACACATAATAGTCCCTGTTAGTGTTTACTACTGAAACCCCCAGACACACACAATAGTCCCTGTTAGTGCATACTACTGAAACCCCAGACACACATAATAGTTCCTGTTAGTGTGTACTACTGAAACCCCAGACACACATAATAGTTCCTGTTAGTGTGTACTACTGAAACCCCAGACGCACATAATAGTCCCTGTTAGTGTGTACTACTGAACCCTCAGAGACACATAATAGTTCCTGTTAGTGTGTACTACTGAAACCCACAGAGACACATAATAGTGTTAAAGTGTACTACTGAAACCCCCAGACACACATAATAGTTCCTGTTAGTGTTTACTACTGAAACCCCAAGACACACATAATAGTCCCTGTTAGTGTGTACTACTGAAACCCCCAGAGACACACAATAGTTCCTGTTAGTGCGTACTACTGAAACTTGCAGAGGAAGGCCACAGCCCAGGCCAGAGCACAGGAGAACACCAGCCGTGCTGAGGTCATGATGGCTTGGTACCTCAGGGGCTCACACACTGCTATATACCTGGACAGGGACAGCATACCCGGGATTCATTATGAAGTAAAGAAATTACATTCAATACATTTATTATTCATTATTTTAAGTAAGAGACAAAAATCCAGTCATAAAAGATATTGAGCTACTTTAGTTTTACTGGCAATAAAGAAAGACACATGTTAACAACTTTGACAACATGTGTGACAACAAGGATTTGAAATAATATTAATCACTGAAGCTTGGAGTACCATCTATACCACACATTCACAAATGGCTTGATTTGGTGGAAAGTCTCAAGTGTGCGAACTGTACAATGTTGAAACATTCATTTTCATTCATTCTCTAAGTTTTAAAACGATTTTAAATGTATTTTACATTTCCAGCTCAGTACCTGTCGTAGGCCATTGCTGACAGAATGGTCTGTATGGCAGCTCCGTAGGTGTGCACAGTGAAGGCTTGAACGATGGCTGTGACATAGGGGATGCTTCTGTCTCCAGTCAGAAGCTGGATCATGAGTCGGACCAGCACAGCCGTGCCCCCCATCAGGTCACACACAGCCAGGTTACACACCATCACATACATGGGCCTGTGGAACGTCCTGTCGGTGGCGATCACACTCAGTACCAGCCCGTTCCCCATCAGCACCACCAGGAAGTTGAACAGAACCAGAGAGAAGAGGAGGGGGCCCTGGCTCTGTGGAAAGATGAAGCCTTCCAGCTCAAACACGATTGGCTGCTTCAGCGGAACCAGAGACATAGATATGTTTTCCATCTTGACCTGTACACACCTTCATGAAATAGAAAGCACAGGATAAGACCGGGTTCAGTGTACATTTCTTTTTTATATATATAAAAATATAGACGAAAGTAAATATTAAAAGCTAAACATAGTGATGTAAAGTGCTTTTAGTCACACATTATTAACTACTAATGAAATAATTATTATTACTAATAATGTTCCAGTTTACTGACAAACAGTAATAAAGCACTTTAAGGTTTCACTATGTCACGATTTGAAAAATTAACAATATATTCACACATCATACCAGATCTAATGTAATTAATGTCTCAGACATGTAAAACCTAACTAATTGGTTACTAATAATTTTGAGCAATTGTATCCCTATAAAGATTGAATGTGAGTGTAATATTTAATAGGTGTACCTCTAGGTAGCCTTTAAAGTTCTGATGATGAAGTTGATCTAAGATGTTGTTAGCTGCTGTCTGTGAGCAGACAGAGTCTAGGTCAGAGGAGAAATGACTCCTTTTTATCAGGGATGTTCTCTCCTCCTCCTAGGTGATCCATCAATTCAGCTTTCCATTTCTCCTCTCTCCATCCTCACATTTTGAGACCCCCACCCTCCTTACTTGTTTAGAGGTCGTCTCACCAACCTTGGTTAGTTCATTGCTGATTGTTATAATATTTTAAAGTTATATTCATGTATTAATATGCCAAAACATATTTCAAATTGATAGATATTTGATAGGAGTTACTATGCCTTGTCAAAACGTTGTCTACAATGCACAGTAATCATACATCTATTATTTCAATATTTCTTTTACATAATGCACATATAATGCATACTATATAAAGTGAACCCTTGACACAGAACTCAGAACAAATCCTAAAAATGCACTTTTTCCAAAACTCTAAACACGTATTTCAATTGCTTGGATACAATACATATAAACACAGTATAATTGGTTCATTGAACAAAATCACCAGTTCAAAATGACACAACCTAACTATTTTTAGAATGCAATTCACACATCACATACACTACCGGTCAAAGGTTTTAGAACACCTCAATTTATTCACTTTTTATTGAAATTTACGCAGTTCCTTTGGAGAAATTGCAAATAGGCCTACATTTCATACACCATCCAAAAAGGGGAGGATCAAAGGGAAAGCTTTCTGGGGCACAGCCGCAAGGGGGGCCCATAGATGGCAGCAATAAATAATCATGTTCATCCAAAACATAAGCTATGATAACCAAATATCGGTTTGGACCAAAAAATTCATTACTTTTTAAAACAACAAAAATAAACATTGTAGTTATTGTTGTTTTAGTAAATTGTAGCCTGTTTTATAATGAAGACCCCCTCTCCTGAAAATGGTACGAGTAATTTTTTTGTACACAACAAAACAAAAAAAAGGTGACTGACATGACCTGATGAGTTTACTACTCTAAACTGTTTGCTAGTTTTGGAGTGAATGTATTTGCTATGCCTGGTACTGTACACCGGAATCCCAGGAAAAAAAAGAGAAGAAAGAGGGAGGCTTTAACCTTTAACTCCAAATAAAGAAAAACCTTTATACTATTATATAACCTATTATCTTTGGGGTCAATTTGACCCCATTCAATGTTTGACGTCCCTAAAGAAATGATTGGCATTATTTTTTTTTGCTTCATATATAATGACTTTCCCTAATATAATAGAGACAACTGGTTAAACATCAAATTGACATGATAATATGTTTTCAATGTCCTGTACACATGTTATACGCATCGGTGTTCTTCGGAGTCAATTTGACCCCAGGCTGTTTTAGCTGTATAAAACATACATGAAAAATTAAGAATTTAGGCAGATTTGTTCTGCTGGTTGTGGCTGATATTTGAGCCACCATCAAAAACTGTTTTATAATCTTTAAAATACTTCCTTATGCTTTAGGGCCCCAACCTTACATAACCATGCATTCAGTATGACGAGAACTCCTTTTAGTTCAAACCACATTGGGGAGGAAAACACATAATTCCCACAACAACTTTAACATTGTGTAAGGGGTGCTGTGGGGGAGTGATGCTTAATTTAATGGCAGATTTATATAGTACACAAATAGACAACGTATTTGACAAATAAACTTGGTCAACAATTTAAATTACAGTAATTTTCTGAAGGCTTTAATTACTGGGGTCAAATTGACCCCGAAGGGCGAACAATGTTAGTAAATTTGAAGATAACAGGAGGGTTAATCCCAAATAAAGAAAAACCTTTTTCATTCAGCTCAAAAAGCTGCTCGCAGCCAGGCTAAAGTCGACAAGAAGTGAACGATAGCCAGGCATTACAGATAAAGCCTGGTTTATATTTCTGCGAGGCAGCACATAAACAGCTCTGCGTGGCCTCGAAGCGCAGGGGTTTCTGGGAAAGTGTAGCTCACCAAGACCCGCCGACGTGTGGACGGGGAGTCCTCCCAAATCCCAACAGCCCGTCGCGCGAAGCGTCTTCTCAGCACGTCAAACAATCGCTGATTTGTTGAGCAGGATAGGAAGCAAGTAGGTATTCGGTAATATTTTGGCTGTATCCAAACAAATTAAAACGTAGATGACACAATGAACTGGAGCAGATAGGCTGATTTTCAATTCGAATCATATTAGTGGTTTTCTATGCACTTAGCTTGTACATAGTATAGACTATTTATGTAGGCTATAGGCCTATGTGACAACTGTTTTCTGTATTGTTTGAAAAATTGTATATGAATATGTTGTACAGCACTTTGGTCAGCTCTGCTTGTTTTAAACGTTTTCTATAAACGTAACATAAAATAAACTTGATTGATATAAGAAAATATGAAAAGCAGTGGGCAACCTTTGTTCCCTGTTTACAATTTCGCAGGACATGCACGGGAGTTTCCGTGTCTGTGCTTCTACGGTTTGCTGTACATTCTGGATTACTGAATGCGACACTGCCACCTAGTGGGCCCGTTAAACTTACGTTGAAGTATGTAGGCAAACTACTGTGCGAACGTAAGTGCCAAATTAACGTTTACATTCGCTATCGCACTCACGCAGAAGTATAAACCAGGCTTAACGCGCCAAGAACTAGCGTCAGTGAAGGCCAGAGATCCTTCAATAAACTGAAAATAATAACGAATTATTTGCGCTCCACAATGAGCCAAGAGAGGCTCAATAACCTAATACCTGTGCACTGGCTAAACAGATGGACTTTAAAGATATTATAATTTATAAAGGTCTTTTCGTCCGGAAAGAGAAGGAAGATGGCTGTATAAGAGGAAAAGATGAAGCCATCAAGTAAGAATTGCATTTTCTACTAAGAAATGTGTGGTGTATGTGAATCAGATCTTTGTTGACCTTGATGTGTCTAAAGGCCAGTTGAGATCAATGATTCGCAACAAGACTGGACGCAACTTGCATAAATAATCCAGAAAGTCTGATCGTAAACCTAAACGCTCTTAAACGGAGTCATTCACACCAAACGTAACGAGAACAGAGACTGTTTCCATAGTAAAGACATAGCCCACTACTTCTGTGGTGATACAATACGTTACGTGGTAGGTAGCTAACGTCAGCAAAAAAAAATCTGAATTGTATTTCCCTATGACAATAGTTTTATTTATCTGTGATTGGAACCAAATCTAATATGTTGAGTATATAATTTTAATGAAAAAGAGCTTATTTAAATAATAACAAATCCAGTGTATGCATGTAAACGCCCCAGACAACACACCCATGTGGGGCCCAAATGGGTAGCAACTGGGCTGATATGTGGGGCCCATGTGGGATACCCAACTGGGCCCCAGCTCATTTTGTCCGCAGTTTCCAAGGAGGCCCCACATGGGTTAGCCCAGATGGGTTGATGAAGGGTCCTTGATGGGATCCATACAGTACCCATATGGGTAACCCCAGTTTTTCCCACTTGGGGACTACATGGGTCTGCCTACATGGGTTGATGATGGGACCCAGCTAGGTATTATCTAGTACTCTTATGGGCCACAGCAGGTATATATATGGGCTACCATTTTTGTTTGCTTGGGTTACAGTATACCCCTATAGCCTAAATACATTAATACATTTAACCTTTAACATTTAACATTTAGCCTAAATACATTTAATACATTTAACATTTAACATAAGTACTCTAAAATGTAAATTAGTGCTTTTATTTTATTTAAAAAAAGTGTAAGGTGCTCAAAAGACCATAAAATGCAAACCCATAAGTTCCATATTTAAAACTCTAAAATGAAGTATAAAAAGAAAACAAAACCAAAAAAATGCAGTGCAGCTCCTCTATCCTCACTCTCTCAACAGCCCTTGAAAAGAAGAAATACATCTAAATTACAATTAGGTTCACTTCTTTTTAGTGCCTTCTTTACAGCTAAATCAACTATATAAAAACAAGTGTCTAACAATTAAGATAAATCTCACTCATGCTATTTATTTGTATATTATTTATGAATTGTCTTTCATGTTTTGTCAAGCCAACTCCGTGAGACCCAGCTAGCGATATTAGCTAACTACTTAAACTTAAAGGTCTGACATGACAAGAAGCCAAACATCATGTTGTGAAAACAAATAATAAATGTAACTTTTCAGTTTCGATTGAGTAGTTCTTACCTTAGGTACGCTGAAGAAAAAGTCACCGAAAGAGACCTGGATATTCTTGAAGTCTACTTCGAATGGCAGCAATGGCGGCGCGAATGGAAAAGTGTAGAATGGGGATTGTCCGCTGTGTGTGTGTGAGCGCGCGCGCGCGTTCGATAACGCGCGAACTAATCGACTTTTTTTTTTTACCCTTATCAGACTCCGCTCAATTAGTAATTTGTATGATCAGAAGGAGAAAATAAAGTAATGTATGGAACCTTTTAAAGAGCAGAAAATTGGTTGGACAAAATTGCATAATGAGTGTTGCCATTTTTAGATTTAGATTGGATTTTTAGTGGCTTAAAAAATGTTACAAATAACATTTGCACACTATCCCAAGTGTCAAAACCACACTAAATATATATATTTTAATACAAAATATAATATAATAAATATACATGCAGATCATTTATCTAGATACACTTTCATTTTGGCAATGTAGTCCACTTGGGACCCATCCAGTCAATATACCCATGTTTGTTGTCTAAATGGTATGCAAAATTCTAGTCCATGTATATTATTCTGGGTTGCCCATGTGGGCCCCAACATCAACCCGCTTAAAAGCCCACTCTGAGCCCATGCCCAGTTGAAGCCCACCTAACCCAGGTGGTGCCCATGTGGGCCCCACTACGACATGTTGACTGGGGAATAATCTCTTTTTCACACAAATCTGGCGCCATACTCCCTAACGATCTAAAACTGCACCTGGCGATAGACCAGAGCAATCATCCGGGAACTTCTATATGGGGAGGCTAAAGACCTGGGGCCAAGTCCAATCCCTTACAGTTGCCGACTTCTCCTCGACACTCACCACTTCTCCTCGACGTGAACGCGCCCCGCCATATTGAGTGTCATTCCAATCAAGCGAAGAGCAAGTGGCTACATGTAACCTTCTATGCCTCCCCCAGCGAAGGGCGCATCAAAGCTGACTTTTAACAGAATCTGCTCCAGAATTCTTTGCGATGAATGACGAACACAGATTGAAAAGTTCTTCACAATTTCAAATTAACCGGTTTCGTTCTCTCCATTACTACAAATGAGTTAGAACTGATTTATTTTATAACTATTTAACTTAGGTAGCTTTCTGCTAAAATACAGCGTAGCAAATAGTTTATATTCAAAAGTTAACAAAATATAACTTACATGTTAATTTAGAGCAAGCACACAACGAAAAAGTCTTCTTCTTCTCATAATCTTCCCATGGGTTATTCGGAGTAATTTAAGAAAGTAAAAGCCACACGCTACTGCTGTAAAACTTTCCGTTGTTATTGGTTTCTCGTTGCTGGTGAAGGACGAGTCGGTTCCAATTTGAAAAGTTAAGTCCCACCTCGCCTCCCTGCCTCTCCATCAAGTGTCCACTCGATGATGACGAATAAAATGTCACAAAAGTGGCCACTTGCGGAGGAACCTTCATGAAGTACCCTTCCTTAACATCGATTGGAATCGACCCCTGGAGCCCTAGACAGCCTGAGTCCCCTGTAGTATACTTATCGTCCAGTTGGTGGCGGTAATTTGCTAATTCCTAATAATTGATTTATTAAAATGATTGCAGCCACAGTCCCCATGCCGTTTAGGACACTGACAGATAACCACATGCGGTCCAAACGTAAACGTATACATTAATAAGTGTCTGTACAATTAGACAATTGATTTTACGCTTCAAAAAAGTTAAAACGTTTAAAAGTTATTTAGCTTTACTTTGCGATTGTTTTGTGAATTAAAATATAAACATATTGTAAGCTAGACAACTCCAACCGCTACAATGTTGTCTTAACGGAACACAATTCACGCAGCGGCGATTAAAATTATGCAACAACTACGCGCTGTGTAGCGCTTTAAAATTGTTTGAATCACCATAAATATAAAGTTTTTGTTGGTCTGAGCCTATTCAGTAATTCAAATGTAAACCTCGTTTCACAACATATACATGTCAACATTGATAGAGCTCTTGCTAATTCACATTTAGCTTTCAAAGTGCGCAGGTTTTATTCTTGCATGAACAAATCCTTAACTTTAAGCAGTTTGATCAAAAAATGTATGCTTTCTTTGATTTCAAACCACTGATGTACTGATTTAAGCATTTATTCTTAAATCATGGACAATTCAATCTTTCCATATACTTACTGTGAATAACATCATATTGTAATTTCAAAACTCGCCTCTGCGTGGTGCTCGACGCTGAACTTTGTTCGAAATGCTTTATTTTGGTAGAAAACGGGCACCGATTTTGCAGCGCACCAAGTCTTGAAGTCTTCTTGCCTACCTGTTCCCATACTTTTTCACGATCAAACTTTGATTCATTTTGAAGTAAACCCCTGTACCTACATGACCTTAAGTGGAATAAGCAATCAGTCAACGATTAGTTATTTAAAATACGTGCTATATACTTTACTTGTGTTGCTACTATCGTCATCATCATCATCGTCATCCGCTTTGTCCGGGGTCGGGTCGCGGAGGTAGCAGTTCAAGCAGGGCATCCCAAACTTCCCTTTCCCGGGCCACATTAACCAGCTCTGACTGGGGGATTCCAAAGGCGTTCCCAGGCCAGTGTGGAGATATAATCTTTCCACCTGGTCCTAGGTCTGCCCGCGGCCTCCGCCCAGCTGGACGTGCCTGGAACACCTCCCTAGGGAGGCGGCCAGGTGGCATCCTTACTAGATGCCCGAACCACCTCAACTGGCTCCTTTCTACGCAAAGAAGCAGCGGCTCTACTCCGAGTCCCTCACGAATGGCTGAACCTCTCACCCTATCCCTAAGGGAGATGCCAGCCACCCTCCGGAGGAAACTCATTTCCGCCGCTTGTATCCGCGATCTCGTTCTTTCGGTCATGACCCACCCTTCATGACCATAGGTGAGGAAGTAGGAACGAAGATAGACCGGTAGATTGAGAGCTTTGCCTTCTGGCTCAGCTCTCTCTTCGTCACAACGGTGCGATAGAGCGACTGCAACACCGCACCCGCTGCTCCAATTCTCCGGCCCATCTCTCGTTCCATTTTACCCTCACTCGAGAACAAGACCCCAAGATACTTGAACTCCTTCACTTGGGGTAAAGACTCATTCCCTACCTGGAGTAGATAATCCATCGGTTTCCTGCTGAGAACCATGGCCTCAGATTTGGAGGTGCTGATCCTCATCCCAGCCGCTTCACACTCGGCTGCGAACCGATCCAATGAGTGCTGCAGGTCGCAGACTGATGATGCCATCAGGACCACATCATCTGCAAAAAGCAGTGATGCAATCCTCTGCCCACCAACCCACAGCCCCCCTCCCCCGCGGCTACGCCGTGAGATCCTGTCCATGAATACCACAAACAGGATAGGTGACAAAGCGCAGCCTTGGAGGAGGCCAACCCTCACCGAAAACGAGTCCGACTTACTGCCGCAGACCCGGACACAGCTCTCGCTTTGGGAGTACAGAGATTGGATGGCTCTGAGTAGAGACCCCCTCACCCCATACTCTCGCAGCACCTCCCACAGTATCTCCCGGGGAACTCAATCATACGCCTTCTCCAAATCCACAAAACACGTGTAGACCGGATTGGCATACTCCCAGGCCCCCTCAAAGATCCTTGCGAGGGTAAAAAGCTGGTCCGTTGTTCCACGACCAGGCCGGAAACCGCATTGTTCCTACTCAATCGGAGGTTCGACTATCGGTCGAACCCTCCTTTCCAGCACCCTGGAGTATACTTCCCCGGGGAGGCTGAGTAATGTGATGCCTCTGTAGTTGGCACACACTCTCCGGTCCCCCTTTTTGAACAGGGGAACCACCACCCCGGTCTGCCACTCCTTAGGTACTCTCCCCGACTTCCACGCAATGTTGATAAGACGTGTCATCCATGACAGTCCCTCAACACCCAAAGCCTTCAGCATTTCTGGGCGGATCTCATCAACCCCTGGGGCTTTGCCACTGTGGAGTTGTTTGACTACCTCAGTGACCTCCGCCAGGGAGATTGATGCTGATCCCCCATCATCCTCCAGCCCTGTCTCTACTATGTAGGGTGGGTTTGTCGGGTTCAGGAATTCCTCAAAGTGCTCCTTCCACCTCCCAATCACCTTGTCAGTTGAGGTCAACAACGTCCCATCCTTACTGTATACAGCTTGAATGGTTCCCTGCTTTCCCCTCCTGAGGTGTCGGATGGTCTTCCAGAACCGCTTTGGCGCCAGCCGAAAGTCCTTCTCCATGGTTTCTCCGAACTCCTCCCACTCCCGCTGCTTTGCTTCTGCCACGGCCGAGGCTGCAGTCCTTCGGGCCTGTCGGTACCTTGCAACTGCCTCCGGAGTCGCCCGGGACAGCATGTCCCGGAAGGCCTCCTTCTTCAATCGGACGGCTCACCTGACCACCGGTGTCCACCAGGATGTTCGAGGGTTACCGCCCCTTGAGGCACCTAAGACTTTGAGACCACAACTCTCAGACGCAGCTTTAGCAATGGAGGCTTTGAACATCGCCCACTCCGGTTCAATGCCCCCAGCCTCCACAGGGATGCCAGAGAAGCCCCGCCGGAGGTGTGAGTTGAAGGCCTCCCGGACCGGGGACTCCTCCAGACGTTCCCAGTTCACCCGCACTACACGCTTGGGCTTACCAGGTCTGTCCAGAGGCTTCCCCCGCCACCTGACCCAACTCACCACCAGATGGTGATCAGTTGACAGCTCTGCCCCCCTCTTCACCCGAGTGTCCAAAACATATGGCCTCAGGTCCGATGATACAATAACAAAATCGATCATCGATCTTCTGCCTAGGGTGCTCTGGTACCAGGTACACTTATGAGCATCCTTATGTTCGGACATGGTGTTCGTTATGGCCATTCCGTGACTAGCACAGAAGTCCAATAACAAGCCACCACTCGGGTTCAGATCGGGGAGGCCGTTCCTCCCAATCACGCCTCTCCAGGTGTCTCCATCATTGCCCACATGTGCGTTGAAGTCCCCCAGCAAGACTACAGAGTCCCCCTCAGGAGCCCCATACAAGGCTCCATCCAGGGTCTCCAAAAAGGCCGAATACTCCGAACTGCTGTTCGGTGCATAGGCACAGACAACAGTCAGAGTTTCCCCCCCCATGACCCGCAGGCATAGGGAGGCGACCCTCTCGTCCACTGGGGTAAACTCCAACATAGAGGCACTTAGCCGGGGACTCGTAAGTATCCCCACACCAGCCTTGCGCCTCTCACCCTGGGGAGCTCCGGAGAAGAATAGAGTCCAACCCCTATCCAGAAGTGAGGTTCCAGAGCCGAGGCTGTGCGTAGAGGTAAGCCCCACCAGATCCAGCTGGTAGCGCTCCACCTCCCGCACAAGCTCCGGCTCCTTCCCTCCCAGAGAGGCGACGTTCCACGTCCCCAAAGCCAGCCTCTGCCACCCGGGTCCGATCCGTCGAAAACCTCTGCCTTCACTGCCACCTTTCTGGCAGCGCACCCGACCCCCTTGGTTTTTCCCGCGGGTGGTGAGCCCACGGGACGGAGAAGAGAGATGTTGTTGTTGTCCACGTTGCTTTTTTGGGCTATGCCCGGCCGGGCTCTGTGGCAAGCCCGGCCACCAGGCGCTCGCTGACGGGTCCTCCTCCTGGGCCTGGCTCCAGAAGGGGACCCCGGGCTTCCTCCGGGCCGGGTATCATCCTCTCTTATAGGTTTTTCCATCAGGGTTTTTGAACCATTCTTAGTCCGGCCCCTCGCCCGAGACCAATTTGCCATGGGAGACCCTACCAGGAACACAAGGTTCCAGACAACACAGCCCCCAGGTTCATAGGGACGCACAAACCTCTCCACCACCATAAGGTGATGGTTCCCGGAGAGGGTGTTGCTACTAACTTAAATTTAATCGGTCGAGGCCTTTCATCTCTGAGTAGTCTAAGGCCTTTGAAAGATTACTTGAAAAAAAATCGATCCAAGGCAGAGGAAGAACTGCTCTCTTAAAGTTTTCCGTGCCTTCACTTCTTCAGGACAGCTCAAACAAAGGTCCTTCTCCACTATACTAGTATTTGAGTCGCTACTAACTTAAATTAAATCCGTCGGTCCGGGCTTTTCAACTCTGAGTAGTCCAAGGCCTTTGAAAAATTCTCAGAAAAAAGAAAAAAAAATCGATCCTAGGCAGAGGAAGAACTGCTCACTCAAAGTTTTCCGTGCCTTCACTTCTCCAGGACAGCGGTAAAACACACGTCATTTTCCGGTATAGCTTGCTGGATAGTTTGTTTTGATTTAGAAATCAGTCACTTGGATTGAAATCCATAAAGCTAGACCTATTTTCATTGTTTTATGTAAGCTTATGGTAATGTCAGTCAGTTAGGCTACTATTACATAGGCCTATAACACATTGAATTTTAACTTTAGCTATGCTGATTGATTGTGAATGTAAGTGATGCTCATCGGTAACGTTATCTGTACCAAGATAAAAGGTGACCTAGTTGTTGCATTCTTGAGCGGGGTAATTTTAAGTAGGCCTATCAAGGCAGTCATCATCATCATCATCATCGTCATCCGCTTTGTCCGGGGTCGAGTCGCGGAGGTAGCAGTTCCATTAGGGCATCCCAAACTTCCCTTTCCCGGGCCACATTAACCAGCTCTGACTGGGGGATTCCAAGGCGTTCCCAGCCCAGTGTGGAGATATAATCCCTCCACCTGGTCCTAGGTCTGCCCCGCGGCCTCCGCCCAGCTGGACGTGCCTGGAACACCTCCCTAGGGAGGCGGCCAGGTGGCATCCTTACTAGATGCCGAACCACCTCAACTGGCTCCTTTCTACGCAAAGAAGCAGCGGCTCTACTCCGAGTCCCTCACGAATGGCTGAACTTCTCACCCTATCCCTAAGGGAGATGCCAGCCACCCTCCGGAAGAAACTCATTTCCGCCGCTTGTATCCGCGATCTCGTTCTTTCGGTCATGACCCACCCTTCATGACCATAGGTGAGAGTAGGAACGAAGATAGACCGGTAGATTGAGAGCTTTGCCTTCTGGCTCAGCTCTCTCTTCGTCACAACGGTGCGATAGAGCGACTGCAACACCGCACCCGCTGCTCCAATTCTCCGGCCCATCTCTCGTTCCATTTTACCCTCACTCGAGAACAAGACCCCAAGATACTTGAACTCCTTCACTTGGGGTAAAGACTCATTCCCTACCTGGAGTAGACAATCCATCGGTTTCCTGCTGAGAACCATGGCCTCAGATTTGGAGGTGCTGATCCTCATCCCAGCCGCTTCACACTCGGCTGCGAACTGATCCAATGAGCGCTGCAGGTCGCAGACTGATGATGCCATCAGGACCACATCATCTGCAAAAAGCAATGATGCAATCCTCTGTCCACCAATCCTCTGCCTATCAAGGCAGTGTTAAGGTTAAACCACTTAGTTACATGTATTGTGTGCTGTGTATTAAACCACTTTGTTACATATATGGTGTGCTGTGTATTAAAAGGACAATCTTGCACATTCCGATCTGTTCAAGGTCTTCTTGCACTCTCTGCTATGGCAATGATCTCATTGCTACTATCTCAGTAGACTCTCTCCCCCTCCCTTACAGCGCACTCATGAGTTTGGTACAACAATTCGGGACTGGACCAGAGGAGTGCCCAGAGGCCTAGGACTAGGCCTGCGCACCAACAAGGGAGGGTCAAAAGTCTAAAACCAATGACTTCTCTCCATCCAGTTGTTTTATGATCTTGTGTTGTATCACAGTATAAAAGGAGGGCGCACCCCTCCCAAGGTGTGGCATTCGGTATACTGGAACGGTGTGTGTGTAGGACAGCAGACTGGTGTAGGCGGGGTGTCACCCTTTAATATCTTTGTATTTAGTCATCTTTTGATATCATTATATTCTTGACATTATTATTCTGTATTGATTACTTCATTATCCTGTATTGATTAAAGCTTGCTATTGCCTATACCTCTGGTCCTGTCGTCTCTCAGAACTGCGGCCACGACAGCAGTTAAGAATATATTAATGATCAGAGGATATGAAAAACTGTTCATATTTAAAAAACTTCTGCTTATGAAGAACTGTGTGATAAGAGTTTGAGGTAACATATCAACTGCCGTGAGAAAATCGGGACCTTTCTTTTCATCTTTTGTTTTCTTCTATGTCTATGTTGGTTTCCTTAAAGATCGCGTTGAGTGGCATGATCAGTTGTGACCATGGATGCGTGCCTGAAAAATCAGTGCATGAAGAAAAAAAGAAAACCTATTTATTAGTCAGATGGTTTATTGCCTTAAGGTTTGTAGAGCAGACTGCAGAAATTAGCAGATCGGCTACTCATAGACAGCTAAAAATACAAGATCAATACAATACAAGATCATCATCGTAATGATAAATTAATTTAATGAAATATAAGCTATAACGTAGGAGTTTGTTGGGCAGAGAGCTTTGACTTTTGCAAGATCGATTGGGCGAGAACTGTGGGGGGAGGCAGGGAAAACGATAGTATTTCAACGAGAGAATATGCCTGTTTATTACCACTTTATAGGCTAAATAAGCAGATATGTACTAATAATACTGAAAAAATATCTTGCAAATGGGACCTACATTTTACTGAGATGTTTTGAAATGTGTTTTCGACCGGTGATTATCTGGCACTGATCATGAGTGTACAAACGCAATTGCAAGCAGTACCTTGGCAAACTGTCGTTCGAAGCCTAGAATTGTTGTTGACTAGGGCCGCGTCATAAAAAAGCTAAGTTGTTTGACACGTTCGTGGTTTTCAGCATACACGTATTCAATATTTTAGCCATAATTTAGGTAAACTACCATGTAACTGTAAAGGCAGTTCATTTTTCAAAGTATCTGTAGCAACATATACATTATTTTTCCCAGACAAATAAGCTAACTAATGTCAAAGTTGGCCATAGGTTTGAGCTTTCGGAAGACACCGCTTGGCTACATCAAAGTATCAACTCAGTAAAATGAAAAAACTTTTTTCGACACTAAAACTGTCACTTATAGATCAATTGAAATTGTATGAATTTGTTCTAAATTAAGAAACGTCTAGTAAGTAACACAAATTTGGAGCATTCACTGTTTAATCACTTGATTTAAAAAAAAAAAAACTGAAAACACGTTTGTCCTGTCTACATATTAAGATAAAAGATGACGTATGCTGCAGCGGTCGATAGTTATACATTAATAACCCTCTGTGGACAGTGACGAATTGATCTTCGTTAATAACAATCTCTAGTCTCGACCATTTTTTTTAAACGATATTTAGCTTCACATTGAAATGTTTTTTTAAATGTATAAATAAACCTTTAATTCAAATATGAGATATGAAGTATGCTTATTAAGATATGAGATATATATGCTGCACTGATTGTACAATGCAATGTAGAGCACTATGCTATTTATTAAAAAGGCTGCCTTAGTGTTTTAGCATATAGTTATATCCACTTATGTTTTTTTGATACACAGGAGCCATATACAACTGAGTGATCCATGTAGTTTCAGTTCAAAATGTATTTATAAACTTTCAATTTAAATATATAACCCCTCAAGACATACAGTGTAATGATATGCACCATTGATTAAATATCTGCTGTACAACTCACTATTGTTTGTCATACATCTACAGAACAGAATTCTACATAGCATTTTACGAAGACAAACAATTCATCCCTTTCTGAAATAAAAAGGAAAAAAGAAGACGAATTTTTCGTGACGCATTGGGTATTTAATAAATCTTTATTTCCTCCTGGAGATTTATATGCATGAATAGGTCTATTGTACATTTGTCTTTGGTGTGTTCACACATATCCAGCGTATACTCAAATGATGCTCCAGAATCAATGTGGAGTAAGTTTCTATGTGGTGTAAACGGGGTGAGGAATATCTTACCCGAAGAAGCCATCTCATGTATGGAAGCTAGAGACAGATAGCAGAAAATGGAAAATATAAATACATGTAAAAAACGACTGAGGGTTAAAGAAATAGTTAAGGGCAGACGAGGTTGGAAAGGTCTATGTATATCGAGTAAATAAACTACATATTTAGCAAACATGTCAGACTGCAGATTTCGCTCCCTAAACTGACTAAGAATTTACAAATTGTTAACATATTCAGTTAACAATATCGATGACTTCAGCTAAAATAAACTTTCCTGCCCGCAAATTATTAAAGTTGGTAACGTAGAAAGGTGCAGTATGTAAGTTCTAGAGAATTGCGGAAAACATTGCAAGAATTTGAATCACAACACTAGTTGGCACAAAAAGGACAACCTCCTGAGTCTTTGGGCCCTCCTATCCCTCTCAATGGTCCATCCCACACATGCCCGTGCGCGCTCTGACTATGAGCCTGGGCAAGGCAGTGTTTCATGAATCATGTTGTGCATATTTTTGGTTCTCACCAACAACGCAAAAAAGCGATGTCTGATTCTGAGGTCCATCCATCCATTAACTTTACCGCTTATCCTGTACAGGGTCACGGGGGGGGCTGGAGCCTATCCCAGCGGACACAGGGCGAGAGGCGGGGTACACCCTGGACAGGTCGCCAGTCCATCACAGGGCCGACATATAAGGACAGACAACAACTCACACTCACACTCACATTCACACCTACGGGCAATTTAGAGTCACCGATTAACCTGCATGTTTTTGGACTGTGGGAGGAAACCGGAGTACCCGGAGGAAACCCACGCAAACACGGGGAGAACACGCAAACTCCACACAGAAACGCCCTTGGGTCAGGTGGACATTGAACCCAGGACCTTCTTGCTGTGAGGAAACAGTGCTAACCACCGAGCCACCGTGCTGCTAATGGTTTCTGAGGTGAGAAACAAAATAATCCAAAATGTCTGATCGTAAATGCTCTAAAACTGAGTGGTTCACACCAAAGCAACGAGCACAGACACAAATGACCGTTTCCCTAGTAACGACATACATACAGTAAGCTAAAGTTTACAAAACAATTTCATAATTTGATTCCCCTATTAGTATGAGCTAGAGCAGGGGTCCCCAATAGGCGGACCGCGGTCCGCATCCGGACCGCGAGACGTTTCCGTGTGGACCCAGCATGAATTGTAGTAAAAAAAAATTTTTTTAAACATTGACCCAAAAAATTATTTTACCATTATTATTTGTATTAATGTGTGAGCTATCGCTAACGCAAGTCATAGTTCTTTGCTGTTTTTAGTAAAAATATATCCATGGTCGTTTATATTCGTTTCGTTCGGGGAGGGGGGGTTTGTAAGCGTGAGAGACAAGGACGCGCTGACTGGCTGACGCCCCTGCCCCAAAGTGTTATGAGTTGTCATCTCTATGACAACGACCCGCTGATTGGCTGTTGCGGGCCCAGCAGAAGTTCACTCGTAAGCTACCGGCTCATCGATCGATGTCTGTTGTTCGCTAACACTGAATGATGATATCATATCACAATTATGGCATGCCCCAAGTTCGCTGGTAAAAGAAAAGTGGACTGTGAGAATAGGCGTTTCAATGAAGAATGGACAGAGAAATTTGCCTCCATCCTACCTCCAGGAAGTACCAGACCAATGTGTCTTATATGCAACAGTACTGTCGCTCTGGTGAAAAGCGAAAATGTCAAACGTCACTATCTGAGAGAGCACAGCGATTTCGAAGAAAATTTTCCTACTAAATCTGAGCTAAGAAAAACAGAGCTAATGAGACTGAAAAAGTCATATGAAGCTTCAAGTAGGGTTCTTGTAAAATCAATGACACAGCAGCAAATTGCAACAGAGTGCTCACTCAGAGTGGCATGGGTTTTGGGCAAACACAAGAAGCCATTCTGTGATTCTGAAATAATTAAAGAATGTATGATTGAAGTGATGGATGCCATGTTTGAAGGCAAACAAAAGGAGGACATGACAGCCAAAATAAACCAAATTTCACTGTCAGATAACACAGCAGCCAGACGTACTGAGATACTGGCTGGTGATTTGTCCAAACAACTTTATAATGGAATAAAAAATGCAGAGTGCATATCTCTTGCAGTGGATGAGTCCACTGACACCACTGACAATGCTCAGTTGTTGGTGTTTGTGAGGTATTATGATGTGGAAAAGGGGGAGTTTATTGAGGATGTGTTGGGCCTGGCAAACCTCAGTGGACACACAAGGGGAGAAGACATCTATAAAGCAATATCAGAAATGCTGAGTGAAAAAGGGATAGATGTTAAGAAAGTTGTGTCAATTGCTACTGATGGAGCTCCCGCCATGTTGGGGAGTGAGAAAGGACTGGTTCAGCGTCTGAGAGAACACCACCCTGGCCTTATATCTTATCACTGCATAATCCACCAGTCTGTCCTTTGTGCAAGTCTTGGAGAAGTGTACTCTGAAATCATGACAACAATGATGAAACTCATAAACTTCTTGAGAGCAACATCTGCACTGCAGCACCGCTTGCTGCGCACATTCCTGACAGAGGTAGATGCGGCTTTTGATGATTTGCTTGTGCACAACAACGTAAGATGGCTGAGCAAAGGCAAGGTCCTGGAGCGGTTTTGGACCATTAGAAAAGAGCTGCAAGTCTTTCTGTCCCAACAAAAGAGCGCAAAAGCAAAACAGTTCCTGGAATTTATGCAAAATTCTGGGAAAATGGAGATTGTGGCATTTTTGGCAGATATAACCTCTCATCTAAATGGCCTAAATCTCAAACTACAGGGGAAGAACCACACAGTTTGTGAGCTGATGTCAGATGTCTGTGCCTTCCAGAGAAAGTTGCATCTTTTCAAAAGTGACGTACAGGTAACTAATTTGTTTTTAACATTTTGTACCACACACATTTACTGACTTCCACTTAACATCTTTTTGATTCTTCATACCTCTTTGTAAGCATTGTTCCTAAGATATATTTAAATGTTTTATCTACAGGAGGGACTGCTCCACTTCCCCAAACTTTTGGAACAGACCAAAGGAGAGGAGATCATCAGGGCCATGTGGAATTTTTGGAAAAGCTGATTGAAAATTTCAAAACTCGCTTTGATGGCTTTGTAATTGGAAAACAAGTCCTGTTGTTAATTGAAAACCCATTCCTGGTCAGAAATGTGAGTGAGTTCTCTGCAGAAGCACAAAACGTCTTCCCATGGGCCAGAGCGGCTTCACTGCAGACTGAGCTGATTGACCTCCAAGAAAGTGTTGCACTAAAAGAGGCTCAGTGTGACACCATCACTTTCTGGTCTAAGTTGGTCATTGCATCCAAATTCCCTCTGCTGCATAAGATGGCATGTTACATCCTCACAATGTTTGGCTCAACATACAACTGTGAGTCTGCCTTCTCTACAATGAACATTGTAAAGAATAAGTACCGCAGCAGACTGACCAATGAACACCCGGATCAGTGTCTCCGCCTGGCCATCACACCTTTTGTGCCAAAGTTCAAAGTCTTGGCTTCAAACCCAAGATGCCATTTTTCCCATTGAGCAGCTGTGCTTCACACAAAATGGCATTGTGTAAAAATTTACACAATGTGAATATACTGTACCACAGTTATTTTTGCACTTTTTAGGTCATTTGTTTACCACAGATAGGAGGGTTTTGTTTTTGTTTTTGTTCAAAAGAAAGGGACAGTTTGATTTTTTTTAACAGGTTGTGACTATTTGACACTTTATCCCTCTTTATTGGAAGAACAGCTGTCCCCCTAATTCTCCTGTGCCCTCTTGTAGGCCTATCTGTATTCATAAAGAGAAGCTTCTTTAACCCCCTCCTTTTGTGGTATTCTTAAAGGGGTTTTATTTGTTGTTAGAATTGCAAGTTTTATTTAAGTTAGTATTTATTTTTGTTAAAAATATGTATGTTTTATTGAAAACGTATTTTATTCTTGTTACATTTAAGAAAAAGGAAAATGACTAGGCCTGCCTACCTACCTCCTGCTAACTATATAAGCTGGGCTGATAATACAAAACTAAACGGACCCATGCCTGTTTCCAAAAAATATTTGTGGACCTTCAAGATTTCTAATTGGGGACCCCTGAGCTAGAGCATGACAATCGTTTTTATTTAGCTGTGATTGGAACCATAGCTAAATTGCCAAGTATTTCCAAAAATATTCATGTAAACGAATAATGCCTTTTTGACATAAATCTGGTGCGATACTTCCTAACGTTCTAAAACTGTCTTGGCGATTTGACAAGACAAGTCTTTTGCTATGACATGCAATGACTTCAGCCGCCTTGCAACTACTAGTTCATACGCTGCTACTTTTGTCTGCAACGCGAATTGTAACAAGCTGGTTTGGAGGGTGATGCTGTAAGCAGGGATTTTACCTAGGAGTGTGCACGAGAAGTGATTGACAGGCAGTAGCCCTTATTCCTTGCAAAAACTCTCTTGATTGGTTGGGGATAGGCAGTCGTCCCTCAATTTTTTAAAAGCTGAATACAGGGCCCAGGGCGCGCATATATAGCCCCCCTTCTCTCTGAGCATTTGGTTTAATGATATCCTCAAGGAGGTATGTAATAAACGTAAAATTAACATTAAAAATGTAGTTTATTGCTCGAAATTCAAACTAACATTCTGTAGCTTTAAGTTAACTAGGCTAATAATGCATTGGAGATAACGAGTGGTGCAACTAAAAACGTTGAAATCACGAGATATATCGCAAGAAATTGATATCAACCCTAAGCGAGTTTCTTTAAATAACCCATAATAACATTAAGGTACTGCTGAACAACAATCATTTTAATAAATCAATTTTTAGGAGCACTTATGTAGCAAGTGTATCTTCTTCTTCTTCGTCTTCTTTTTGGTTCTTTCTTGGCGGTTGGCCAACCAGTGAATTACCGCCACCAATTGGACGATAAGTATACTACAGGGGACTCAGGCTGCCTGAGGGGACTGTGGCTGTCTGAGGGGACTCGGGCTATCTGGGCTATTTATCCATCTAATGCCGGGGACTGCAGGTCTGCAGCCTCCCCCTTCTCGGGAACTTTGCCCCTAGCGTCATGTCCCCGCCCCCTTTTGGGGGGAAAACATCCCGTCCATTTTGACTGGCTGTCAATACAAAAATCCGAGGTCTTTGACAATATAATAGCTCAAAGTAAGAGCACTGTGTTGCTTTTTAGCTATTAAAAGCCCAAATCCCATGGCCAGTCAGGCAAAAAAAGGGATGGGTGTCCTTAGTTGTCTTACTCCATCAAAGTGGAGAAATGACCGCACCAAATGGCCATATATGCCAAATCTTGACATATACAACTACCTTATTGAATCGGCTGATCTGTCGCTTTTTCTGTCGTTAAGAGTTAAGTCTGTCCTAAGTGACGTTAATGTGAACTGAGAAAATCGCTAACGTTGCCAACCTGCAACATTACGTGTTAGCATGCTAGCAGCCTCGCCAAGCTAGAGCCCCCACGGCCACACACAAAGTTAACAAAATTTTACGAATATATGTTAATGATTAAAAGTAACCGTTAGCCAGCTGCTTGTTTATTTATGGGTGCGTTTACAAATTAAATCAGAAATGGTTAGACAGCTTTTCGGCATAGAAGTGACACTAATTTGTCCAATTGCCACCGGCAGTTTTACAGCGATTGTTTTCCCAAAAAGGGGGCATGGTCGTTCTGACAACAGGGGAGTGACGCGTGGTTGCTCTGGTCCATTTGACATGCCAGGCAACTGCTTCAGACACCCTGCAACTACTAGTTCACACTGCTGCAACTTTTGTCTGCAACGTTTTAAAACCGTTTCGTTGCGTCGCAATTAATTTATCATTTTGTGTCAAATAATTATTTTATGGTGTGTGGGTGTGTGTGTGTGTGTTTGTGTCAGTCTGTGTGTGTTTACCTGTGCCTATACGTAGCCCCTGTCCCTGAATCATTCTCTCAGTTTACATATATGTGTTTAGTAGGAGAGATATGGAATTAGATCGCTATCCATAATCACAAATAAATGCAGAACAATTCACAAATGTATTTCCTGTTTTATATATAAATGGCGTGGTTCACAAATAAATGTAGGCTATAACGATTCAAAAATAGTTTTTTTTGTGATTCACATATAACCACGATGCATATAAATGCATAAATGCATACACTGTCAGAAAAAAGGGTACGGTTGAGGTCCATTTATGTTCTCTAAGGTACAACTGCTGATGATGTACCCTCAAAGGTTCATAGTTGACCCATAAGGTACAAATATGTACTTTTTCTGGGTTGATTGGGTACATTTAAGTTCCAAACTGAGAAAGGGTCCATGTCTGTACCATTTTTCCTACTGATAGGGGTACATTAACAAAGATTTCAGTGGGTGATCAAAATACTGTTGGGGGATGGGATGGTTAGATGGTTAGTGTGTCAGGGCTGGCAAGGAAATTGTGAAATTTGGTTTCTGCATTCTCGAAGCCTATGGTACAGAGATTGGGGAAAATGTGCAGTATTTTATATATGCTAGTGAACTACCTTGAACAATGCAGTGAGCAGAATATTGATGATCATCCAAAATAAGCACACCTCTACTTTTGCAGTAGCAGATAGGCCCTCCATTACTGTGAAATTTAAAAGCTGGTCTCAACCTTGTCAATCCTTCTTTTTTTATCAGCGACAAGCCTTCGTGCGAACACACACACATACACACGCGCACACACACTTCTCTCAAAGGCATGCTGTTGCCTTAACTATAGCAACCGATTTGTTGATGCTATTGTAACAGGCCTAGATAACATGACTTTCATGTTATATTTAGTCCTAACTAAATAACAAAAAATGTATTCTGGATTTAAACATCCTGGAAACAACATTGATTTACTTGGATAAATTAATAGCTGAATTTCTATATTTTTTAAAGAGGGAGTTCACACATGCGCATTGGTTGTGGCAGCAGCACGCGCCGACAAGTAATTTCCATCTCCCACAGACTAGTTCCAATTGTTTCATTTCGCGCTTAAACCTCAAGATGAGTCTTACGACTGAGGAGCTACTGCAGAAGTTGGAGGAGTCCGGTATAAATGTAACTGAAGAAGAGGCACAGCGATTCAGAGGTAATTAAATGTTTAATTGTAAAGTTAAAGCTATAACGCTTATATATTCTATGCAACGTTTTTCCCGAAATTTTGTGAACTTTAACTGAACTGAATTGCTAAATTGCTAGCTAGCATTATACCAGCCTGGCATAGCTATCTTATCATTTCCCGACCTTATCCGACCAATTGCAGACCAGTAAACTATTTATTTCCCGCCACACCCCAGATGTAAAACTGAATCAAACTTAATTCAAAAGATTTGTTTCTCCTTCTCAAATGTGACTTTACCAATATGAGATGGCACAATTGATGTCTGACTGCATGAGTGCCATGGCACATGGCATGGGTTGGGAAATGCTGAGCTAGCTAACTAAAGTCAGCCATTTGGTATCCTTCAAAAAATACGGATCACAGTGCATGACCAAGGGTGTGGCTTTAGAGACTGTCTGTATGTTTTAACTAAAAGGTTTTGTCAAATTAAGTTTAACCGAATGGGATTTTAGCCAGGTAAAATGTTTTACTGTAAGCTACATCCTTAGGTTTTCGCGCCAAGTGGAAGCAAATGACTTGACATGTGCGCTTGTGCTAGCTAGCTAGATAAAATAAGTGGCTAGCACAAGGATAAGTAGGCCTCAACCAAGAGTTACCAAATCCTTCTCAGACATTCTTAGCTAACCAGTACATTGTAAAGTAAACTTGCATTTTGTACCAGATGTGTTCTATTTACTCTTTTAATATGTAGTATGTTTTTCTCTCTTTCTCACAAGTTTCTCATGTGACCATTTTCAGACAATGACGTTGATGGAGAGACTGGAGTGTGGCTTGACAGACATGATGATATCATACCTTTTTTCTGGATCGTTTAAAAAACAGCTAAAGTTTAAGAAATTTGTGCTGGAGATGAAAACCATAACACTAACTTTAGAACCAGTGGAAGAATTCCTTGGGCAGTCTTTGACCATAGACAGGCAAGTTTAATATTGTAGAGAATACCACACGTCTTAATAGATATTTTTAGGTGTTACGGAGTATAACATTGAATATATTGTTGCTAATTATAAAACATTTTTACTTTTGGTTTGTTCTGTCTACAATACAAGTTCCTCATCCAACCTCTTTCCCACCCCATGTCAGATATGAACAAAGTGGGAGACTGCCTGCTGGATTCGTTATTCCTCCTTTCCCCCGAGATATTCAGACTAAACTCGATAACAAAGAAGCGTGTCAGAAGTCATCCAGAGATCGGCATAGAATAATTTGTGTTCTATATGAAGCTATAGTAGAATACACAATGTAAGTCAGTATTGTCCATTTCATGCATGTAATATTTTTGAGGTAGCCCAAATCTTGGCTCTGCCGTCACTTCAACATTGCTTCATAAATATACTTTAGGCTGTTAAGATGAAGAGCCATATGTACTTCTAGAGGGAATTTGATGGTCCATTCTAAAAAGTATGTTGATTATTCTGGGTTTCAAATGTCAGCTTTTTTTGTAAAGTATAAATAGCTTTATTCATGAATTTAATCTTTTACACAGGTATCCCACCAACGCGGAATATGTGCAAGTGGTCAAATCACTTGTGAAGTATCCTTTCCTGAAGGATCTTGAGGGAAATGGATATGTAAGTTTTGACATTATGCAGCGGTTTATTTTCTGATTCAAAAAACATTGAATGATGGAATACAATAATGCATCCAATTGTATTATGTTAATGCTTTCCTTGGATATGTAATTTTTGGATCTATGCAGGGGAACAGGAGTTGAAGATGGGGTGGTTGCAGCCTTCTGCGCCTACTTTGTTTTCAACTTGGCTCACCCACCCTACATGAAGTATACGCTGACTTTTCTCCAACGTACTGTACTGAACATTACTGAGGTGGGTGAAAAGCCCCTACCAGTCAGTGTGACCCGAATGATAAATCTACTGTACTAAATATGCCACGACCGTATAGATGTACAAGGTGTAGAAGAACCACCTTCACCTTAATGAAACTGGTTCAACATGTTGGTCTTGTCCACGCCCACGAAGCCAACTTTAACATCACTTGTGGACAAAACAACTGTGAGTCAACTTTTACGTTATATGAATCTTTCAGGCGTCATGTGTATCGTAAACATGGGAAGCATGTGCTACCTGATAACGATGACACTGAAATGGACAATGATACTGAAATGGACAACGACACTGAACTAAACAATGACAAGGACAAAGATCTACAGCCTAGGGCAGATGTTCCACCTAGTATGGATGCACTATTGAAAAATGTTAACATGTTACCCTTAGAAACATTTGAAATGTTAAGGAAAAATAGGAGGAAAAACTCTTGTGTTTTGCTGCTTTGATACCTTTTTCATTATTCTGGAAAAACAAATTGTAATACATTAATATTTACAAAAGGAGCAAAAGTAAAACATTAGCCAAACAAAAAAGGGTTGGTTGGGGAGCTATTGTGTTTAGTCAATTTAATGTAATGTGTTGAGACCGCCGGGAAAGGGGGAAAGAAAAAAGAAACAAAAAATGTTTTCGTTCAATTGATTGTATTGTATTTAAATATACATTTTACATTATTCTAAAATAACTTTGTAATAAATCTGTGTTACTTGACCTTATTATGGAAATATGATAAATGTATTGTATAACTTGATTGAAAGTGTTAATGATTAATGTAATCAAATGTAATTTATAAACAATGTAATGAATGTTTAGTTTAATAAATCTGATAAAACATAATTTTTGGCTGTTGCTCATGTTCAACGGAGTACAAATTTGCCATCATAAGGTACAAAATGTTTGTCACTGGGGCAGTACCCTTAAAGGTCAAATCTGTACCATTTCCAAGGGTACATTTTTGTCCTAGAGCATTTAGGTCCATTATTATCCCCAGTGGTACATATTTGCCCCCATAAGGTACAAACTGTAAGGGTACTGATCTGCACCCTTGTTAAGGGGTACAATGGCTGTACCTTTGAGGGTACTGCCCCAGTGACGAGCGATTGGACCCCTAAAGGTACAAATTAAGCAGATTATTTCTGACCCCCTTTTGCCTTCAGAACTGCCTTAATTCTTCGTGGCATATGTAACAGGATTTATTTAACTGTAGTAACGGATATTGCAGTTATTGTATTTTTGTTATAATTACACGAAATAACCTGTAACTAGTTACCTGATAAGTTTGATGGAGTCAATGTGAGGAACTTAAGTTAATTGCTGTTGTTGCCTTGGGGTCATTTTTGTTTGTCACTCTGTAAATGTGGGCTCTCGCCTTATTGCGCTCTTTCTTTTTTATTTTTTTCGGGTATCGTACTCCATGGGAGAGAAGCTGACTGTGATCCGACATTGACCCATTATTTGGTTTTGATTGTTGTCAGAATACACGGACATAACTTCCAAAGAGATGCTAGCTTGAGTGTCCTTTCATTAAACACAACACTGACTAAACTAGAGACTTTTACACTGGTTACACATAGACTCAACAAGGTGCTGGAAACATTCCTCAGAGATTTTGGTCCATATTGACATTCAGATT
>JAPMUY010010216.1:0-95556 GCA_026901105.3 Galaxias olidus
ATTCCCTTAATAAATGAAATCATCATTTAAAAACAGCTTTTTGTATTCCCTCAGGTTGTCTTTGATATAAATATTTGTTTGATGATCTGAAAAATTTAAGTGTAATTAATAAAGAAGCAATAACAGAAGAAATCTGTAAGGGGGAAAATACTTTTGCACAGCACTGTATACATATATATATACACACACACATATATACACAGTACTGTGCATAAGTTTTAGGCAGGGGATGCTGTTTTGAATGCGAAGGATGGTCACACCAAATGTTGATTTGATACAGATTTGCTTTTCCCCTCACTTTGTATTTTATGAATTGAAAAAAAAAAGAAGAAGAAATTCAACATTTATCCTTTTTTTTTTTCTTTTCTAACTTTAAAGACATCACACCTGCCTACACTTTGAAAACACATTAGATCTCAATGGGAAAGAAAATCATGCTGGATATCTATACTGATATGGACTGGGTAATGTGTTATGTGAAAGGATGCCACATCGTTTGATGGAAATTAAAATTATCAACCTACAGAGGGCTGAATTCAGAGACACCCCGAAACATAATGTCCCAGAGGTGTTCTATTGGATTTAGGTCAGGCGAGCATGGGGGCCAGTCAATGGTATCAATTCCTTCATCCTCCAAGGTCCAAAGATTTCATCCCGATACCTAATGGCAGTCAGGGTGCCGTTGCCTAGCCTGTAGAAGTCTGTGCGTCCCTCCATGGATATGCCTCTCCAGACCATCACTGACCCATCACCAAACCGGTCATGCTGAACAATATTACAGGCAGCATAACGTTTTCCACGGCTTCTCCAGACCCTTTCACGTCTGTCACATGTGCTCAGGGTGGACCTGCTCTCATCTGTGAAAAGCACAGGGCGCCAGTGGCGGACCTGACAAATCTGGTGTTCTATGGCAAATGCCAATCGAGCTCCAAGGTGCCGGGCAGTGAGCACTGGGCCCACTAGAGGACGTTGGGCCCTCAGGCCACCCTCATGAAGTCTGACCAATCAGAAACAGACATTTACACCAGTGGCCTGCTGGAGGTCATTTTGTAGGGCTCTGGCAGTGCTCATCCTGTTCCTCCTTGCACAAAGGAGCAGATACCGGTCCTGCTGATGGGTTGAGGACCTTCTACGGCCCTGTCCAGCTCTCCTAGGGTAACTGCCTGTCTCCTGGAATCTCCTCCATGCTCTTGAGACTGTGCTGGGAGACAGCAAATCTTCTGGCAATGGCACGTATTGATGTGCCATCCCGGAGGAGTTGGACTGCCTCTGCAACTTCTGTAGGGTCCAGGTATCGCCTCATGCCACCAGTAGTGACACTGACCCTAGCCAAATACAGAAGCATTTTGTGATAGTGATTAAAAAACATCCATCTATCGTAAGCATAATTCTGTTGTGTGATTACTGTTCTTTGAATCAAGTTCCATTGTGTGTTTGTTTGCGTTCGCACTAGGACTGCAACAACAAATTGATGAAATTGTTCAAATTCGCTTGTAAAATATGTAGGCAACACATTTGGGAAAAGGCCTTTATAATCAAATATTCAAATTCTGGTGTGACTGTTCTGCTGTGAGTAATGGTACGGTAGATGAAGCGGATAATGCCATATCCTCTATATCAGGGGTTGGCAACAGGTGCCAACCATCAATAATATCTGGCCCACCAGATTACTCTGAAATAGCTGACATGCGATGTGTGGTTGGTGTAAGGATTAGAAGTTATGAAACTTGGGAAATGGCTATAAATAGTCATGTTTCTTGAAGTACAAAGACGAATAAATGTTGCCGCATGCGGTGACGATCTCAAGCTACCAAAAAAATTGACGCACACACCACTGTACTCGTCTCTCACGCAAAGGTTTTCAGAAAAGTTGGCAGCTTTGATTTTAACAACATCTCAAATGCATCCTAATCCAACGACTAGATAATTTATTCCAGATGGAATTTTTCAGCAATCAATTTCTTAAAATAGCCTTTTATTATGTTCAGGCCCTCCATCAAATCGCTTGGAAAAAAAATTGCTCAGTGCCAAACTTGCTTGCCGACCCTTCCTCATTGGCGTTGGGAAAGAAAAAACATTAGACAGAGGCACCTACACACTCGCATGGTTTAGTTATGACCAACAAAGTGAGAAGAAGTTATAGTGTTGCTTAGATGTGAGCCTGTTATAGGATTTGTACATATAGATAATAGAAATTGGGACAGGGAAATGCAAAGGCAAATCTGCCCGATTACAACCTTGCTGAAGCACCCCCAAATAATCACCGATTTGAGACACTGTGGCCTGTATGCTACTCCAGGTCCCTGTCTAACCATTAGATGACCAGTTGCTGGGCAAAGCTGAAAATTGGACTCAGAGAAGAGGGCCTCACTCTAGTCCAATCCTTAAGGTCTTTGCAAACCCCTGCCTGGCCCTTCTTTGCTTCTCATTGATAATGGGCTTTTTGCTTGCTTTGCACAACTTCAGCATGCCTCTACGAGCCTGTTTCACTCCACCCCAACCATTTGCCATTCTTTTTGTAGGTCACTTGATGTCATCCTACAGTTGTTGAGTGACATTCGAATGAGTTGGCGGTCATCCCGGTCAGTGGAGAGTCATTTTCGCCCTCTGCCTGTCTGTAGCTATGTTGTTTCCAAAGTCTGCTGCTTGGCCTTGTTATAAATTGCCATCTTTGAACCCTTGAGTTTAACCAGGGTTCGAGTTATGTGGGAGCAGAACTCCCATAAGGAGGGGTCTGAGCTCCCATGAAAGCAGTAAAGTCATACATCTGTGGGGGTCGCCAATACATTAACCACAACTTTTATTTTATTCACAAATAATGCAATCATGTAATAAGTATGATTTACATTAACGGGATAAATAGGCTAAAGGAAACATATTTTCCAAAAGAACAAGGCGATATATTCTCTTGTGAATGATAGTATGGCAGCACTACACCACCAGGACACCATGGTGTGCAGTAGTGGTGGGCAATCTGTGTCTGTGTTGAGAGCGAGCCAATGTGCGATGTGTGAAAAACTGAAGCCACTGACATCTTAATAAATATTGAATAGACCGTACAACGTAGTGGACTAGCTATTGTGCCGCTTTAGTCTTTTGTCTGTGCAAAAGTAAGAGAATGGCTTTTACTCTTTACTAGGCCTATTTATGCATTTATTTTGTGTCCCCTCCTCTTTGAGCATTATTCATCTATAGAAAAATTGTAAAAACAATTGGCCAAGATACGAGACACTGCTTAACTGTTGTTTTAGAGCAATGGACAGCGCTGTTTGTTGTGTGCTGCACGCAACATGATTTAAAAAGTGGGCTGCCTTGTGCGTGAAAATGTTGGACCACTTAGTATGGGTATTGGAACTCTTTATCTCTCTCACACACACACACAAAGTGCACCGGTTAAGCTATAATTTATTTATCTCCGCCACTAAAGTTAGACTCCCACAAAACTCAGATTATAACTCGAACCCTGAGTTTAACCGTTATTTTCCTCACCTCAACTTTTCTTTCCAACGTTTTTGGCAATGGTTAATTTTTGTGTACTACTGTACTATGATGTACTACTAGCACATTTTTTGCCATTATTATTATTTTCAGCTGGATAGTGATGACCAAGGCAGTGTTTAACACTTTTCCTCGTTAACCAAGATTTGGGTAGGGCTGTGTTCCATGTTATCTGTTCCAGACGGGTCAGATGATCACCTAATCAGTACCACCTTAGGTAGATTGAGATTGAATTCATCACACACTGGAATGGAATGGCTGCCATAAATGTAGAGATGCTGATGCCAGAAACATTTGAAATGGTCCATAAAAACATAATTCAGAGCTCTGTCTGTGTGCTCACACACACAAACACACACACGCACCGCTTCATTTGGTACACCTGTTCATTAACAAAAATATCTAATCAGCCAATCACATGGCAGCAGCTCAATGCATTAAGACATGTAGACATGGTCAAGACGACCTGGTGAAGTTCAAACAGAGCATCAGAATGGGGAAGATAGGTGATTTAAGTGACTTTGAACGTGGCATGGTTGTTGGTGCCAGACGGGCAGGTCTGAGTATTTCAGAAACTGCTGATACTGGGATTTTCACGCACAACCATCTCTAGGGTTTACAGAGAATGGTCCGAAAAAGAGAAAATATCCAGTGAGCGAGAGTTCTCTGGCCATTCTCCTCTGGCATCAACAAGGCATTTTCACCCAGACTGGTTCAAGATGATAGAAAGGCAACAGTAACTCAAATAACCACTCGTTACAACCAAGGTATGCAGAAGACCATCTCTGAACACACAACACGTTGAACCTTGAAGCAGATGGGCTACAGCAGCAGAAGACCACACCGGGTGCCACGCCTGTCAGCTAAGAACAGGAAACTGAGGCTACAATTCGCACGGGCTCACCAAAATTGGACAATAGAAGATTGGAAAAATGTTGCCTGGTCTAATGAGTCTCAATTTCTGCTGAGACATTCGGACGGAGGGTCAGAATTTGGCGTAAACAACATGAAAGCATGGATCCATTCTGCCTTGTATCAACGGTTCAGGCTGGTGGTGGTGGTGGTGTAATGGTGTGGGGGATATTTTCTTGGCATACTTTGGGCCCCATAGTACCAATTGTGCATTGTTTAAACGCCACAGCCTACCTGAGTATTGTTGCTGACCATGTCCGTCCC
Source organism: Galaxias olidus (assembly GCA_026901105.3). Taxonomy (NCBI): domain Eukaryota; kingdom Metazoa; phylum Chordata; class Actinopteri; order Galaxiiformes; family Galaxiidae; genus Galaxias; species Galaxias olidus. Next base: position 4,675 of record JAPMUY010010216.1, read on the forward strand.
TTTATGACCACAGTGTACCCATTTTCTGATGGCTACTTCCAGCAGGATAACGCGCCATGTCACAAAGCTCAAATCATCTCAAACTGGTTTCTTGAACATGACACTGATCTCAAATGGCCTCCACAGTCACCAGATCTCAATCCAATAGAGCATCTTTGGGATGTGGTGGATACATACATACATACGTAATCTTGACTGGCGGTCTCAGACTTTGACCCCTGTGTGTGTGTGTGTGTGATTTGAATTTGTCTTACACACTTGTGTAATGTACTTTTTTTGACATGGGTCAATTGAGAACCAGTTCTCATTTACAAAGACGAGCTGGCCAAAAGGCCATCAGGCATATCAGGTTAAGAACATCACGGAAGTACGTTTCAATGGGAATAAAAAAAGTTAACCAAGTTTGGATTTTATTTCATTCCAGTCATTAGCAGCCGCAAACTGAAATGAGGACGGCCAAAAACTGTGCGAACCTTTGGAGTTACAAGAATAATGCTGTTGTGGGACCTAAGGTTATGAGAGCTATAGGACATTTTTCAAAAGACTTTGCAGGTAGTAACAAAGAATTTGTCTTTTGTGTCAGCATAGATCAAATGGCATGCAGCATCTGAATGTGTGAGGGTGTGTATTTCAAGTGTTGTGACAACTTAACCATGGGCCAGTACAAACTATCATTGCTCAGATGCTTTAAAAACTCTAGAACTTTTGCTAACCCAACAACGTACAAAGAAACCCCTGTAACCTTATGTTTGACAGGATGATAGGGAAAGTTTATAGCATTAGCAATTATAGCGATTCTAACCCTCTGAAATAAACCTTTAATCTCCACGATACTTTCCTCCTAGAGTCAAGCCAGGGAAGTCACAGAGGGACCAGTGTTCAGTCAAGACCCAACTGCCATGTCCAACATATCATACCAGGCAGCATCAGTCAAGGGCCACCAGGGGAATACAGGTGAGATATCAATATTTGACCGAGTCGATGACCAAATGGAGTTGTAATATATCGAGATTATAATTGGATACAATTAAGTAAGTAACCGGCATTTTCTGTGTTTGCAGTCTGTGAAACAGAACTGTTTGGAATGTGTTAATGCAAATGTGCTACAGCTTAGGGAAAACAGAGTAAAATATGCCAATATCCATCCTCACAAGAAAGAAACATCTGAAGCGTTCTGTGATATGCCACACACACAGAGCTCCTCCCCTACACGGAGCCTATAAAGTTTTGCTTCTGCCCGGCAACACAATCTTGCCATCGTCACAGCGTCCACACGAACACTAATATTATTCTAACTATAACCAGCTAATAAAAACACATTTCCTGGAGATTCACACGTAAGAACATATTATATTACTGAGTGATTAGGAACTGACTTTTCTACTGTTATGGAAATTCTTTAATAAACAAGAGATCAAATAATATGGTTCAATTCAAGCGTTCTATTTAAAAAGTACTTTTGCAAAAGGATTGCCCCACACAGAATTAAAGATTCTGTTCGAATTAGTTGATAACGTATTAGTTATCAACTCTTATTTTAGTTAGAGGTGTGTCCCCTGCAAGCAGTGATAAAACATCAGAGCCCTGAGCGCTAACCTAAACATCTTGACATTAGGTGCTTTCCTGTTTACAGCAAGAGTTGCAGTGTTTCCTACTATCAGTTCACGCTCATTGCAGTATTTTTCCCTAAAACTAGCTTCTAGCTTGTTACAGTGGGGTTAACTAGCCAGTTAGCTAGCAACAAAATAAACATGATATAAGCAATGCATGTACTTGTATTTCCTAACATTTAGCAATATTATACACACATTCTACTTAGGGATGGGCACGATTATTCGAATATTCGATTATTAGAAATGATGTGGGTATTCGAATATAGCTGCAGTTATTTATGTTTTTGCCTAATGTTAATTTAAATATTATTAATTAGCGATTTTGATTATATACTGTTTATAACGTGTACATCAATGCCATTGAAATATGTAAAAAGTAGAAAGAAAAAGCAGTTTCAATGCATTAGATACATTTTCCCTGCTTTCCACATCAAGTAGTTTAAACTCACAGGCAGCACGCCAACTGAAGGCACGAGAGCGTGCTCTATGCTAGTGCACTGGATCACCGTTACAAACACATGTCAAAGAAAATCTGTCCAAATGTGTCAGAGTAAGAAATGTTTAGACATTGGAAAAGGAATGTTTATTTAGCGAAGGCCAGAGCACGGAAGCCCTTCAGGCTACATTACAAGTGCGCTATAGCGCAAAAAAAACTAAAATAATAAAAATATTTTTTCATATAATCTTCTTATTTCGGTTAATCGATGAACTGAAATATTTTTGATAGAACATTCGAATAGTGGTATGGCCTAAAATGCCCATCCCTAATTCTACTAGCATCATTGGCATCCTAGCATTCTAATGTACCAATGCAAATGTGTTGAGTATGAAAACTAGTTCACGCATTTTACTTCATACCTCTTAATACTGCAAGTGTTGTGTTGATTGATTCACTGATGTTTATTCATCCAAGTGGTTGTGATTGTATTGATCTGAAGCTCAATTGTTCTTGTAAATCGTTTTTCAGTTGTCCTCTTGCTGAAATCATCTCTTGTGAAAAAGACCTGTACTTTGCGCTTGGTAGAGCATAACTATTTATCGCCTTCCAATCAAACATTCATACGTTTCTGCCTTCTAGAAACTTTCTGAATTTTTTGGAAAAACTCATAGCCTCTTCAGAAAATCTCTGCATCGGGTACTGTTTTACCATTGTCCACCACTTTCAAAATCTTTTTTCTCTCTCATTTCTGGCTTTATTTTATTTATTTTTTCGGATTTCAGCTACAAGAGCCTCATGATGAAGCAAAACGTTTGACTTTGCTGCTTACAGCCCTTAACCTATTCTTTCACTTTTGATCTGGGGAAATAATTAGAATTCTGAGGTCTGTTTGTGGGGTTTGTCTCTTTCCTTGTCCGTCTCTCCCCTTCCTTGCGTTTTCTGAACCACCCTCACATGCCATATAGAATTGTCTGTTTTTGCAAGTGGGATAGAGTTCATCGATGTTGGGTATCGTTACGATACTTCTAAACCGGTAAACAGTGGCTGAACCGATACTTCAAAAAAGTACAAAACCACGTTGACGACATTAAAGAAAAAAAAAAACTTTATTGCTGAGGCAAATTTGAACTTAACAGCTAATATATTGTTCGATTTCAAGTTTAAAGTATACTTTATGTACGTAAATAAATACAAAATACTACTAATAACAGCTAAATACATTTTGAGTTTGCATTCCTGGCTGATGTGCTTGGCATGGGGTCACGCAACCAGTCAAACACGGTGCGTGCCTCTGCTTTCAAGTGTATTAGATGCGTCGCCAGATGCTTCATTAAAGCATCCCTTTACACGCAATTGTTTTTAAACAACTAGCTATGGTACATGCGGTGATGCTCTTGTTGCCTGAAACATCTGTTTCGGAGCACCAGAAGGCAAATATTTAAAATTGACAGTTCAGACATTGAAGTGGCTTCAAAATGAGACACCAAAATCTGCATTGCGGAACAGTCTGGTAGATACCGGTTGTATAGGAACCGGTGCCCTATTGGAATCAGGTTTCGGTACCCAACCCTAGTCCCACCCAGAATGGCAATGTATGAGTCTGGATAAATCTCAATTATATACTTCGGAAAAGCATTTCAAAACATCTAACCAGAACTTCTTTACCTTGGGGCAAGACCAAAAGATGTGACCCAAAGTGCCTTCTGCTGATTTACATTTTGAGCAAATTGGACATTTGATATGCTTTTATACTATTAAGCTTATAGTAGTCTGTATTTGGACCGGTATCCTCTCAGAGAAAAGATTGAAGTATGGGTGAAGCGAAGGGCTAGAATTATTAGGCTGGGATGTTGAGCTCTCACTGGCTGTGGCACACCGATGCGGGTGTGGAATGAATGTTGAGATAGTTGGGTTTACTAGGCTGTATTGATTTGCTCTGAAAAGGTGGTGATAAAGAGCAGTTTGTAAGGATCTGGATCAAAGGTGTGATATTTCTGTGAAGATAAAGGAAAAGTATTAGACATCAACAAAGGGAGAAGTGTCAAAACTGACAAAGGGATGTTTGTATGGGTGTCTGCCGGGTGCTCTGGTTTCCTCCCACCACCATAAAAACATGTCAGTGCCCTGGCATAGAACTGGAAATGATCGATTTCCCCCTACGGGCAGGGCTGTACAGTGCGACAGTTTTGGTAGCATATGCTACTGAACATGATGCGGTGCGAATAGAAATATGCATCGAGTGGGTTGCGCTGGTATCCATGCATATAAACAGAACACAAGCATACAAGACAGTACTATTGTCATGTCTTTTCCGACGTATGAGATAACAATTTACTCAAATTGAAAATACGCTAAGAGTCGAAGGCTGAGAGGTCAGAAGAATAGGTTTTATTCGGCATAGAAAAAGACCGAGTGGGTCTGCAGGCACCAACTGAATTGTACATTCACAGTTCGTCTTTTTATAGATATTACTTTCAAGTCAAGACATCCCCAAACCTTTGGTCACTCCCAACTTTTCCAAGTGACCACATTTGTTCTCAAACACCCCAGGATGTCTCCCTACTGGAACCCTTTAAGTATCCCTTTAGTCTCCGATTTACAACCGGCCCCCTCTTCTCTTTATTGGTCTGTTCACCCCCAGCATCTGTTGTCCTCAAAATGTTCATCTTTTCTCAGGGTAACAAACAGTGTTGTCTTATAAGAGTCTATTATAATCCTTAAGGATCATCTACCATGCTGTCTTTTACGGCTCTCAACTTCCCTGTTCTGTCTCCATTTGGTGAATTAAGTGTCCTGGGGGCAAGCATCTGCTCGCCTAGGATTCACCCCATACTATGTCTGTCCTCCAATCATCTCTACTTTTCTTATTAATAAAAACGAATAGTAAAATTTGGTATGCTTGCCTACTAACCTTTAATATTGATTACACATACTTAACTACAAAAAGGTATCTACTTTTAACACTAATTATACCACACTATTCAGACATTAACCAAAATCCAGACATCAACCAAAATGATGAAAAGGTTGTTACAAGTTAATGTATTGCACTGCTCCGCTTCTATTGACAAGAAAGTGCTTGTTGTTTTTTTTGCTTTTTTTGAGCTCTGCGCATATCGATGCGAAAGGTCATGTCACCTAAACCAAAAAAGCCTGTTTACCAGTCGCCAACTGGTCGTTAAATTTATAAGTTAGCCAAATAACGTTTGCCTTAACTACAAGCTATAATAACATATTTGAGATAGACATTGTTCAGGCCTACGTTATGTAACTCATAGTTAAGATTAGCCTACAACACAGCAGAGAGCGCAGGAGCAGAGTGCGTTAGCAGCAGGGGCGTCGCTTTCACAGAAACATTCCAGCACATTGTTGACATAAATAAATACTGAATGAATAAGTTGATAATCATATAGCTAGCTTTTTTATGTTGAAATGTCCTTGCAGTTGCCACGCTCATAGTTTCTTATTGTTTTAGGTTGACATTTAATGGCCTATAATGCCAGCACCCCCACCCCCTTCCCAAAAAAAGAATATTGGGATTGTTTTTTATGTTCATATTGGCTCTGTATATATGTTTACAGTAGCCTATATTAAAATGCCTACAAAAAAGGCAAGAGAGATAAAGAGCTGAAGGCGCACAAAAAAGTAAATTGGGTATTTTTACTGATAAAACATGTGTTTAACTGCCCACCTGGGTGTGCTACTAAATATTTCTCTGTGCTACTCAAATCTTTAGCTTACTAGCACTGGTGCTACCACCTAAAATAGTAAGCGTACAGCCCTGCCCTATGGGGCCAGGTCGCCACTGCAAAAGAGAAAAACTCGTCAGTTGGACTTACCTGGTTAAATGACGGTTGAAAAAGAAATAAAATCAAGTATTGATAAACATTTAACCCACCAAACAATATGTAATCAAAATGACACTTACCATTGTTAGCACACACGAACAAAGAGGGGCAGCCACCTCATGTCTTACCATGCTTTGACTAAGGTGGGGTGATCATGCTGGGCTTTTAAAGGGAGTTAATTAGTGGGGGATTGGTGACAGCTGTGGACCAAGTGCTGAGGGAAAGGGAGCATCCTGAGTGAGAGAGGAAGGGGGAGGGGCTACAGACTACATACATAGTCTTCTATACAATAGGAAATTAATGTCTTTCGTGTTGCCCTCAAGTGGCAAAGTAAGATTATTAACATCGTTTGAACTCCCACCCCAATTTTGTCATATGGGGGTGTTTTGCACACAGGCTGTAACACATAACCTACGTTGTAATCAGTGTTGTGCTAGTTACTGGAAATTTGTATTAAGTTACAGTTACTCATTAAAAAGTAATTAAGTTACTTTACAGTTTACTCCCTTAAGAAAGTAATGTGGGACTAGGGTTAGTAACTTTTGAGTTTCCTAATTTAATTCCTAACTCTTTGAAATTTGTCTCTTTTGGCTTTATTTTTTATCCCACACTGGTAACTTGTGATGGTTCTGTGGTACTTTGTATCTATAAATATTAGGGCTGTCAAGCGATTAAAAACTTTAACGTGAAGGCTTCTTCTTCGTTTTTGTGTCCGCTGGTGGAGCTGAAAGCATGGAATGGAATAAAATAGAAATGTAATGTAATGGAAATGGAATGGAAAATACTTAAATGATTTTGGGGGAAACTGTAGTATACTTGTTTGGCTATCAAAATATAGATAGGCCAAACGATGATATACAGTGCCTTGCAAAAGTATTCACCCCCCTTGGCTTGTTACTTATTTTGTTACATTAAAACCTGTAATTTAAATGTTTTTTTAATCAGAATTTTATGTGATGGATCTGCACAAAATAGTCTAAGTTGGTGAAGTGAAATGAGAAAAAAATATATATAAATTTTTTTTTTTTTAAATAAAAATCTGGAAATTGGCATGTGCATATGTATTCACCCCCTTTGCTATGAAGCCCCTCAAAAGTTCTGGTGCAACCAATTACCTTCAGAAGTAACATAATTAGTGAAATGAAGTCCACCTGTGTGTAATCTAAGTGTCACATGATCTGTCAGTATAAACACACCTTTTCTGAAAGGTCCCAGAGGCTGCTACACCACTAAGCATCTAAGCACTAAGCATCACACCATGAAGACCAAGGAGCTCTCCAAACAAGTCAGGGACAAAGTTGTTGAGAAGTACTAGTCAGGGTTGGGTTATAAAAAAATATCCAAATCTTTGATGATCCCCGGAGCACCGTCAAATCCATCCTCTTCAAATGGAAAGAACATGGTACCACAACAAACCTGCCAAGAGAGGGCCGCACACCAAAACTCACAGGCAAGGTAACCCTAAAGGAGCTGCAGAGTTCCACAGCAGAGACTGGTGTATCTGCCCATGGGACCACAATAGGCCGTACACTCCATAGAGCTGGGCTTTATGGAAGAGTGGCCAGAAAAAAGCCATTACTTAGTGTTAAAAATAAGATGGCACGTTTTGAGTTTGCCAAAAGGCATGTGGGCGACTCCCCAAATGTATGGAGGAAGGTGCTCTGGTCAGATGAGACTAAAATTGAACTTTTCGGCCACCAAGGAAAACGCTATGTATGGCGCAAACCCAACACATCCCATCACCCCAAGAACACCATCCCCACAGTGAAACATGGTGGTGGCAGCATCATGCAGTGGGGATGTTTTTCAGCAGCAGGGACTGGGAAACTGATTTGAGTCGAGGGAAAGATGGATGGTGCTAAATACAGGGATATTCTTGAGCAAAACCTGTTTCAGTCTGCCTGTGATTTGAGACTGGGACGGAGGTTCACCTTCCCGCAGGACAATGACCCGAAGCATACTGCTAAAGCGACACTCGAGTGGTTTAAGGGGAAACATTTAAATGTGTTGGAATGGCCTAGTCAAAGCCCAGATCTCAATCCAATTGAGAATCTGTGGTCAGTCTTGAAGATTGCTGTTCACAAGCGGAAACCATCCAACATGAAAGAGCTGGAGCAGTTTTGCCTTGAGGAATGGGCAAAAATCCCAGTGGCAAGATGTGGCAAGCTCATAGAGACTTATCCAAAGCGACTTGCAGCTGTAATTGCCGAAAAAGGTGGCTCTACAAAGTACTGACTTTAGGGGGTGAATAGTTATGCACGCTGAAGTTTTCTGTTATTTTGTCCTATTTGTTGTTTGCTTCACAATAAAAAAAAAAATCACATCTTCAAAGTTGTAGGCATTTTCTGTGGATAAAATGATGCAAACCTTCAAACAATCCGTTCTAATTCCAGGTTGTGAGGCAACAGAACATGAAAAATGGGGGGTGAATACTTTTGCAAGGCACTGTATACCGATCAGCCAAAATATTAAAACCACTGACAGGTGAAGGCATTTCAATATACACAGGGTGATGTTATAATATCCGTTATGCCATACTCCAAGATGAGCACTTCAAAAGACTATATTTTAGAATGGACTTGGGTTGAGAGCAGATATGTCATCGGGGTTTTCAAGTGAGCACCGTCCATCCTGGATGTTTCGTTAATTTGAGCCCACGACACCTCCAGAAGGCTTAACGGTGAGCAATGACGTCTCAGAGCCACCCCCCTCTATATCCGCTCTCGGCACGGCCATATATTAAAAAAAGTTGTTTATTGAGCTGAGATATCCCTATACCTATCCCTATTCCCTATGCCTGCAGTCGCTTTCTGCCAACTCGGCAGGGATACTTACCACCTGAAAGAAGATAATCTTTCCCTACTCGGTTCCGGCAGGCTTGGTAAATGACGCGCTGGACTTGGGACCTACACATTAGGCAGGTGGTTTTAATGCTGTGGCTGATCGGTGTACCCTATATAAAACGAATAAGAAGTAAAGTATAAAGTAGTAAATATATGGTAAAAAGAAGGATAGGCCTGTATAGAATAAAGTTACAAAAACATGTCTAGAAGTACCATCAATCTTTAACCATCTTTGAATTTAGAAATGTAATTGCAGTTATTAGAAAAGATTTCATAAATCTCTGTTTTACGAACAGGCAAAACAAATCGACTGATATTAAAACTTTTTGTTTCACTTCTACTTCTGTTTTCACATAACTGATACTGTTCCATGGGCAAGAAATTCTATATTATACTCTGGAAATACACTGGCCCTCCTTTCCTGTCCTGGATATACCAGCTCCACCAGTCTCCAAAAACACGGAATTAGAATCGGTTTTAAAGCTCTTAGAAATCGATTCATGGAAGCACATGACAATCTTATGCACAAAAATGTTATGCTTTAGAGGGTGGGAAGAGAACGATATTAACAAATTAGATCACAAGGACCACCTATTGAATAGGAAACAGTTTATGATTTGGCAATATACACAATAGTCTTAACAAATCAAATGTAGGCTACATTTTACATTTATGTTGATATTTGAAATAGTTTGGCCCACAGAGATTGGACGGGCATGACCTCAATCTGGAGAGTCCAGAGTCAGAGTCCAGGCCCGACGTGCATTCGCCCCTGGCATGAACAGTAATGAGTGACAAGGAGGCAAAAAGAACATTTGGTATCGGTAAAAGGGGGAAAATAACAGTAACTAGGCTTGTGCACTATCTGAATTTTCAAACCGTTTACCTTTTCGTAAGTGACACCAGAGTAAACTGTATAACCGTCATACTTGCAAGGAAGCAGCTCTTGATAGAAGACAAAAAAGACCGATTTCGACATCTGTTTAAACACCCCAAAAAATTGCAATAGTTATGAACTAATATTATTTTTATAACACTCAGACATTTGAAAAAAAACTGTATTTAAATAAAACACTTATTTATATTTGGAAAAACTAACTTTCTGTAACTAGGTGCAAAATTGTTTGTCTGCTATGAAATGGCCTATGCTATTGTATATAGGCTACAAGATTCTCAACAAATTAAGAACATTTAAATACAGCCATGCCTAATTAAAAAAGAATAGGTAATAAATAGAAGATAACAAAAATGTAAATAAACATTAAAGCTTACTCGGGGCCTGGTTATAGACAAAAGCCAGCTGTGTCTAGTTGCCAGTAAACAAATTGCTTTGCGTTTTGTTGCTCACTTCTTCCAACTGAAGCCAAGAATGTCACATGTGTCATCCCAAATGTCTATTACACTCCACTCCACTTACACAAGTCAACCTCGCATGCTATGTCAGTACTTCTCATCCAGCAACTTAGACAACTGTGGCACTTTGTTTTTTTCATTTTATTATGGTTAACGGTTTGGAAATTTACACCGCTTGAATTTTTACGCAGGGTTTACCGTTAAAATAGAAATCAGCACAAGCCTACTAGTAAGGGCCCCTTTTCAATTTTCAGTAACTGTAATTTAGTTACTCAAATGTGAAGAATAATGCGTTACTTTATTAGTTACTGTCAATAATGGTGAAGTTACTGTAACTGTTACTTTGTAATGTGTTACTCCCAGCACAAATTGTAATATTGATTCAATATTATTATTAATTGATATGTATTTATTATTACTACTGGGTAATTGATAGGCAGTTAACTGAAAGGTTGTCCCAACTTGTTTAAATGTTTAATTCATTATTTTAGGCTACACAAATTCAAACAGCTGCAAATAAATAGATGGTTGATGTTACTGCAGCTAGCTAGCAAGCAAATGTCCGCTAACGGCTAGCTAACATAAAGAGGGACCTGGGATCAATGTTGTGAAAATGTAGACTGGTGACGATTATGAATGTGTTACATTAATAAATATAATACATGCAATTTATAGGCGCCTTTCTAGACACCTAAGGTCATCGTACAAGACACAATATGCAGTTAAAACAGCACAAGATACAATTTAGGATGCTATAAATATAGGACAGACACATGGCAATTGAGGCAAGGGATATCAATGAACATCACAAGATTACAAGGGTACTCCTGGAGGAGTTTGGAAAAGAAAGAAGGGGCCAGGTTATAAAGAACTTTGTAGGTGAAGATAAGGGTTTTGAAATCAATCCGGAATTGGACAGGTAGCCAGTGTAACTAAATGAGAATGGGCGTGATGTGTTCACTAGACCTTGTACAGGTGATGATACAGGTGGCTAACTTTTGAATAAGTTGTAGCTTGTGGATAGGTTTGAAGGGGATTCCAGAGAGAATTGCAGCATTGCAGTAATCAATCCAGGAAGGGACAAAGGCATGCATCAGGACTTCAGTGCTGGACTGGGAGAGTGATAGACGGAATCTCAGGATATTACAGATGTGAAAGAATGCAGACCAGGTGATGGTATTTATGTGCCATTCAAAGGAGAGGATATTATTGAATGTGACCCCAAGGCTCTTCACTTTAGACGATAGAGGCATCAATAGTGATAGGGCAGTTTGGGTAATTTGAACTTGGAGCCAATATGCATGAATTCCGTTTTGCTCCCATTGAGAGTCAGAAAATTCTTGCTCATCCAGCTTGAAATGTCCTGGAGGCAGTTGCTGAGGGATGCAGGCGGGAAGGCGGCGGAGAGTTTGGCGGAGAGTTAGAGCTGGGTGTCATCAGCATAGCAATGAAACTGGACAGGGGAAGAATAAATATGATAAACAGGATTGGACCCAAAACTGACCCCTGAGGAAAACCCTGTAAGACAGGAGAGCCCTTGGACCTATGTCTTCCTAACTGAACAAACTGTTGTCTTGTCAGTGAGGTATGAGGTAATCCAGGAGTGGGCAATGCCAGTGAGAGGGCGTCCTTATATTGTATTAGGTGTTGGGAATACATTTGAGTGTGAGCTGAGAGCCCAGTTTTTCTGACCTTCTGCTCAAGACAACGCCCAGTGGTTTTAAATTGGCAAAGATTGGGGGAACAGTGTGAGTGAATGAGACTGTAGGGGTTTTCAGGGGGGCCAGGGATTCTAGGGAGGATGAGAGGCAATCATTGTAGTGCATAAGCCAAATCAGCAGGGGTGGAGTGAGGGACAGGACTGGGGTGGGAATTAATCAGACTTATAAGATCAGAAGGGTTGACGTTTTTTGTGTTTATGAAGGTCATAGTGCGTTTTTCTTTTTGCTTCATTCTGGGGGAAGATATCTCAAATAGCACAACCTTGTGGTCCGAGATGGAGAACTCAGCATCAGTGAGGTTGCAGGGATTGATCCCCATGGAGCAGGGAAGTCCAGTATGTGTCCTTTATTTTGTGTTGGAAAGGTGACGTTGTGAGTGATATCAAGGCAGTCAAGGAGTGAGATGAAATCCTTAGTAAAATGATTGGTGGAATCTCCAAGGTGTATGTTAAAATCCCATAGGCACTTTGGGAGACATGACACATATTTATGTTAATAAGGAGGATAATTCAGAAAACAATATAGCAGATGGTTTTGGTGGTCTGTATATGGTCACAATGATGAGTGCTTGAGGGCCATTCAGTTTTACAGCCAAACATTCAAAAGTGGAGAATTGGGACACACTGACAGCATTAACTTTGATGCTATGACGGCAAACCAGTAAGACCAGACCAGGTTTACTGATGAAGGCATAACCAGGTGGAATGGCCTGATTTGATTGTGAGAAATCGTTGAGCTGTTGCCAGGTCTTATTAAGGCACAAAATGTCAAGCTTTATCCAATATGAACTCACACACCAGCAGGGCCTTATTGGTCAGCGATCTAACGTTAGAAAGGGCAAGCTTGAGATAGCCTAGTGGGGAATAAGTGGTTGTCTTTGGCTAAGACGGTAAAGGGGGGTGGGGATTCATGGACTAGAGAGAACAAATTTCTGTCTTATTGTAGAAGTTCCGACATGACCCTGAGTTAGAGAGAATTTGTCCAAGTTCCTTTACAACTGAGGTGCAGGTCGGAGTGTCATGGTTGTTAAAAATGTGAAGTTGTGAGATGGAATATTCTGGAGCCATGCCACTTGCTAGCTGGAGAAGATGCTAGCTCTAGCTGCAGTTACCGGTCGGTAAGCATGAACAAGCTAATGGCCAGTAGTCCTAGCTAGGGATGTCACGATACCAGAAATTTAGTAGTCGATACCAATACCAGTGAAATTCCACGATTCTCGATACCCAATTCGATACCATGGTAAAATAAATAAATAATTAAATCCCATATACTTCAACATACTCTCCTTTTTTTAAAACATTACAAAAAACAGTGGCATGTAGCCTTCAAGCAAAAAAATAAATAAATACTAAAAAATAAAAGAGGAAGCAAAAGAACAGTGGCAATTCAATTATTTAAAACAAGCAATATTGTTTTTAATTACAAACAATAATATTTTATTGATTGGTCAAAAGGATTAAGCCTGTTACTTTAAGATGTGGCAGCATGGGTGGTGTATGTTTACTTTTGTTTTCAACTAATGAGGTGGTTCTTGTGCAAACGAGTGAATGAGATATAAAAGCTTAGAAGGAAATAAAGAACCAACGTAGACAAGGCTGGCGCAGTTTAAACTGGCGAATTATACCGGAGTTCTCCCAGCTAAAGTCTGGAGCACGCGCGACGGGAAAGTAACACCAGGCACATTATCCAAGTGTCAAAACCACACTAAATAAATATATATATACATATATACAAAATATAATATTATATATATACATGCAGATCACTTTGCTAGATACAATTTCATAAAATTTTCTACTCTTTCATTTTGCCGATGTAGCCCACTTGGGACCCATCCAGTACCCACGTTTGCTGTCTAAATGGTATGCCCATTTCTAGCCCATGTATATTATTCCGGGTTGCCCATGTGGGCCCCAACACCAACCCACTTAAAAGTCCACTCTGAGCCCATAATGCCCAGTTGAAGCCCACCTAACCCAGGTAGTGCCCATGTGGGCCCCACTATGACGTGTTGGCTGGGATTGTAGCTGTTGTCCTGGCTACTATTGGATCGGCACTATGCTCTGAGAGGCATGTCACTTTGCAAAATTTGAAAAAATAAGAGCACTGTCCTATTTTTTTTATCTTTGGATTCCGCTTGTTTCAGAAGTGCTTTTTTCAATGGACTCCAATGGCAATTTGCGCTTCTCACAAGCGGCAACGCCGCGAATGTGTGAACGCAGGGTGAAGCAGCATCTATTGGGCTTGGCACCAGGCAGGGGCAGGGGCAGGAAAAACTGATTTAGTATGAATAGCTTGTTAAAAGTTTGCCTGCATTGATTAATGTTTGCTAAAAGAGGAACCAAATGTAAACGATCACACGTTTCTGTGAAGATTAAGTAACTATGTTAGGGCAGCAAACGTAGCCTGTTTCTTTATGGACTTAACTAACTGGTTAAATCTCACCATTCACGGACTACATCCACCTTTCCTTGTGAAAAATTGGGTGACTTACTGTTTCTTTTCTGAATCTTGTAGTCTCAATATTCAAAATAAAAGTTGTCTGCCGCTGGGCGTGATCTCCTGCAAATTGTGACGATTTGCTTTACAGCACACTAGGAAGTGCATCACTAAATCAGGAAGAGATGCCCATACTTGATCTAGTTGTTGATCATGCTAGCGATGTGCAGTGACCACGAGCATATTGCATGTTTTCTTTTGTGATGGTTAGGAAAATAATTACAGTGATCAAACTGTAGAGGCAGCCAAAACACCTCTGGTAAGAAACTACCTACAAATGTTTTAATAAATGAGTTGGTAATGCTATTTAACAATTAATAATTAGAGACTCATAAGGCATTTATTAACGCTCTTAAACATTCTATAAATTGTTAACAAGCTCCTTATTGCAGGCTCATAAATGCCTAAAAGTATGTTTATGATGCTATTACTGCTTTTATATAGGCTTATTAAAAATAGTAATGTTTAATAAGACTCTGATAAGGACTTCTTGACACTATTACGTGTTAACTAACGCTTATTCATCATCATCATCATCATCATCATCATCATCATCATCATCATCGTCATCCGCTTTGTCCGGGGTCGGGTCGCGGAGGTAGCAGTTCAAGCAGGGCATCCCAAACTTCCCTTTCCCGGGCCACATTAACCAGCTCTGACTGGGGGATTCCAAGGCGTTCCCAGGCCAGTGTGGAGATATAATCCCTCCACCTGGTCCTAGGTCTGCCCCGCGGCCTCCGCCCAGCTGGACGTGCCTGGAACACCTCCCTAGGGAGGCGGCCAGGTGGCATCCTTACTAGATGCCCGAACCACCTCAACTGGCTCCTTTCTACGCAAAGAAGCAGCGGCTCTACTCCGAGTCCCTCACGAATGGCTGAACTTCTCACCCTATCCCTAAGGGAGATGCCAGCCACCCTCCGGAGGAAACTCATTTCCGCCGCTTGTATCCGCGATCTCGTTCTTTCGGTCATGACCCACCCTTCATGACCATAGGTGAGAGTAGGAACGAAGATAGACCGGTAGATTGAGAGCTTTGCCTTCTGGCTCAGCTCTCTCTTCGTCACAACGGTGCGATAGAGCGACTGCAACACCGCACCCGCTGCTCCAATTCTCCGGCCCATCTCTCGTTCCATTTTACCCTCACTCGAGAACAAGACCCCGAGATACTTGAACTCCTTCACTTGGGGTAAAGACTCATTCCCTACCTGGAGTAGACAATCCATCGGTTTCCTGCTGAGAACCATGGCCTCAGATTTGGAGGTGCTGATCCTCATCCCAGCCGCTTCACACTCGGCTGCGAACCGATCCAATGAGTGCTGCAGGTCGCAGACTGATGATGCCATCAGGACCACATGTTCTGCAAAAAGCAGTGATGCAATCCTCTGCCCACCAACCCGCAGCCCCCCTCCCCCGCGGCTATGCCGTGAGATCCTGTCCATGAATACCACAAACAGGATAGGTGACAAAGCGCAGCCTTGGAGGAGGCCAACCCTCACCGGAAACGAGTCCGACTCACTGCCGCAGACCCGGACACAGCTCTCGCTTTGGGAGTACAGAGATTGGATGGCTCTGAGTAGAGACCCCCTCACCCCATACTCTCGCAGCACCTTCCACAGTATCTCCCGGGGAACCCGATCATACGCCTTCTCCAAATCCACAAAACACGTGTAGACCGGATTGGCATACTCCCAGGCCCCCTCAAAGATCCTCGCGAGGGTAAAAAGCTGGTCCGTTGTTCCACGACCAGGCCGGAAACCGCATTGTTCCTCCTCAATCCGAGGTTCGACTATCGGTCGAACCCTCCTTTCCAGCACCCTGGAGTATACTTTCCCGGGGAGGCTGAGTAATGTGATGCCTCTGTAGTTGGCACACACTCTCCGGTCCCCCTTTTGAACAGGGGAACCACCACCCCGGTCTGCCACTCCTTAGGTACTGTCCCCGACTTCCACGCAATGTTGATAAGACGTGTCATCCATGACAGTCCCTCAACACCCAAAGCCTTCAGCATTTCTGGGCGGATCTCATCAACCCCTGGGGCTTTGCCACTGTGGAGTTGTTTGACTACCTCAGTGACCTCCGCCAGGGAGATTGATGCTGATCCCCCATCATCCTCCAGCCCTGTCTCTACTATGTAGGGTGGGTTTGTCGGGTTCAGGAGTTCCTCAAAGTGCTCCTTCCACCTCCCAATCACCTTGTCAGTTGAGGTCAACAACGTCCCATCCTTACTGTATACAGCTTGAATGGTTCCCTGCTTTCCCCTCCTGAGGTGTCGGATGGTCTTCCAGAACCGCTTTGGCGCCAGCCGAAAGTCCTTCTCCATGGTTTCTCCAAACTCCTCCCACACCCGCTGCTTTGCTTCTGCCACAGCCGAGGCTGCAGTCCTTCGGGCCTGTCGGTACCTTGCAACTGCCTCCGGAGTCGCCCGGGACAGCATGTCCCGGAAGGCCTCCTTCTTCAATCGGACGGCTCCCCTGACCACCGGTGTCCACCAGGATGTTCGAGGGTTACCGCCCCTTGAGGCACCTAAGACTTTGAGACCACAACTCTCAGACGCAGCTTTAGCAATGGAGGCTTTGAACATCGCCCACTCCGGTTCAATGCCCCCAGCCTCCACAGGGATGCCAGAGAAGCCCCGCCGGAGGTGTGAGTCGAAGGCCTCCCGGACCGGGGACTCCTCCAGACGTTCCCAGTTCACCCGCACTACACGCTTGGGCTTACCAGGTCTGTCCAGAGGCTTCCCCCGCCACCTGACCCAACTCACCACCAGATGGTGATCAGTTGACAGCTCTGCCCCCCTCTTCACCCGAGTGTCCAAAACATATGGCCTCAGGTCCGATGATACGATAACAAAATCGATCATCGACCTTCTGCCTAGGGTGCTCTGGTACCAGGTACACTTATGAGCATCCTTATGTTCGAACATGGTGTTCGTTATGGCCATTCCATGACTAGCACAGAAGTCCAATAACAAGCCACCACTCGGGTTCAGATCGGGGAGGCCGTTCCTCCCAATCACGCCTCTCCAGGTGTCTCCATCATTGCCCACATGTGCGTTGAAGTCCCCCAGCAAGACTACAGAGTCCCCCTCAGGAGCCCCATACAAGGCTCCATCCAGGGTCTCCAAAAGGCCGAATACTCCGAACTGCTGTTCGGTGCATAGGCACAGACAACAGTCAGAGTTTTCCCCCCCATGACCCGAAGGCGTAGGGAGGCGACCCTCTCGTCCACTGGGGTAAACTCCAACATAGAGGCACTTAGCCGGGGACTCGTAAGTATCCCCACACCAGCCTTGCGCCTCTCACCCTGGGGAGCTCCGGAGAAGAAGAGTCCAACCCCTATCCAGAAGTGAGGTTCCAGAGCCGAGGCTGTGCGTAGAGGTAAGCCCCACCAGATCCAGCTGGTAGCGCTCCACCTCCCGCACAAGCTCCGGCTCCTTCCCTCCCAGAGAGGTGACGTTCCACGTCCCCAAAGCCAGCCTCTGCCACCCGGGTCCGATCCGTCGAAAACCTCTGCCTTCACTGCCACCTTTCTGGCAGTGCACCCGACCCCCTTGGTTTTTCCCGCGGGTGGTGAGCCCACGGGACGGAGAAGAAGAGATGTTGTTGTTGTCCACGTTGCTTTTTCGGGCTATGCCCGGCCGGGCTCCGTGGCAAGCCCGGCCACCAGGCGCTCGCTGACGGGTCCTCCTCCTGGGCCTGGCTCCAGAAGGGGACCCCGGGCTTCCTCCGGGCCGGGTATCGTCCTCTTTTATAGGTTTTTCCATGAGGGTTTTTTAACCATTCTTAGTCCGGCCCCTCGCCCGAGACCAATTTGCCATGGGAGACCCTACCAGGAACACAAGGTTCCAGACAACACAGCCCCCAGGTTCATAGGGACACACAAACCTCTCCACCACGATAAGGTGATGGTTCCCGGAGAGGACGCTTATTACAAGGACCTTTAATTTAAAGCGTTACCATGATGCCTAGTAATTCACAAGTTTAATCAAAGTCACTGATCAAATCATCGGTAATTGAGGAACACAGTTGTAGTGACCAGATAACGTAAAAACTGTAAGCATATTGGAGTGCATTGAAAAAAACTGTTACACAAAAACACACACACAAGAGCTCTAAGCATGTCAAGTTTGCCAGAGACTTAATAAGAAAAAAATATATTTACTAAGCTGTGAGATATCCCTACTGTATTCCTGCAGGCAGCTCTGCCGAGATACTTTCCATCACCTGAAAAGAAAATAATCTTCTTGTCAGGGCCCACGGGTGCCTGATGGAGCTTCAGCACCCGGCAATGGACAGCACACTGGAAGCCTTGGAAGGCAGCTCAGCACAGTGGACAGCTGAGCCTCAAGATTTAGTTATTGCATTGATTATCATTTGTTTCACCTGTGTTGCCTGTCCCCTATTTAAGTTCCTCCCTGCTGTAGTACTTTGTTCAGTCATTTTGCTTTTGTGGTAGATGTAGCAACCAGATGTGTTATTATTTTGAGTAAAACAACCCAAGACGCCTTCGGTTAGCTGAGTCTGCGCTTGAGTCTCTATTTCCTGTTCCCAGCATTGTAACACTTCTCCTACTCTAGTCCTGCAGGCTGGTATGCTCTGCAGGAAAGGCTTACGTTTTATACCTTTGTCCTGAGATGAAACCACGTTCTTTGGTTTTTCAACATGTTGTTCTTTACTTTTGCGCCCATTCGGAGCCTTCTTTTTAAGCCACAGCCACTGGCTACTTCTTTTTGCTACATTTGACAAACAACTTTTATGGTCTGGTTCAATTATTTGCCACAGATCCCTAACTCCTTAAGTAGTTTGGTTGTTGGTACTACCACAAATCCACGGCATCCAACTTCCACAGGACACACCTTTGTTCTCCAGCCTTGCTGTTCTGCCTTAGCTGCTAATTCCCTATAGCGAACTTTCTTCCGTATGCCTTATCTATTGCTTCTTCTCACAGGGCTGTTAGCTCTACAAAATCCACAATATGCTGTGTGTTGGACCAGAGTAAATTGGTTGTTGCATTCTATGATGGTACTCTCAGTTGTTATCCAACATCTGATAGCATTGTCCAATCACGTGTTATTCCAAGCTGACCTGAATTTTTGTTTTGGCCTGTATAACTCCCTCCCTGAAAAAGCGGATGTGGTGAGTTCATACATAATAATAATTAATTGAAGTTAGTTTTTAGAGCTTTTCTCGGGACTGAAAGTGCTTTACAAATTGGTTGCCAATTAGATACACACAATGAATGACTGAACGGACAGACAGACAGACATCATTCAAAACAAACAGTTTTTAAGCAGTTATTAGACCATCAATAAACTCTCATTATTAGTAAATATGTGATAATGATTTATAAATTATTTCTAAAAGATGAGTTACTGTATTAGTAAATTAATAATTTTGTAAATTAGTAGGCATTAGTAAATTATGAATTGGATCATCAGATTATCAGATTATCATCAGATTAGACAAATAATCAACGCAGAGTAACAGGAAACAGGGAAAACCTGCAGAAAGCAGACTGAACCAACCAAGAATGTACACTTCATGTCAATGCAAAGTTCTCTATCCAAAAAAACTAAACAAAATAACAGTTATGAATCTTTTGACCACTGAGCCACCGTGACGCCCATACATACATGAACGGAGATTAATAGATGTTACGACTTTTGTTTTAATTGACATGAAGTATTCATTCATGTAGTCATTATACCATGGAGATAAAGATACACAACTGCCACTTAGAAAATGTTTTAATTACTCTCCAGCCCTCAATGCCAATACTTCTGATCTTGTTTTTGTAGTCACCATTGAGAAGATAGAACTGAGAGAAATGACACACAAGATGGATCACACTAATGAATACATGCTGGAGGTAAGTACATATCTTTAACATGTACACACTTTCTCAAATCAAATAAAACTTATTTGTAAGCAAATTTCATACACAAAGGCATTTATATGTGTTTTACACAAGGCAAGCAGAAAAAAAAAGAAAGAAAAAAAAAAGAAAGAAAAGAAATATAAAAAAAAATTTATGTAAAAAAAATGAAATTGCTAAGAAGGAACAATTGCACCAAATGCAATAGAGAACATATACGTTTTGTAATCTGGATTTGAAAGTAGTCAGGCTAGGAGCTAGTCTCAGATCTTCCGGAAGTTGATTCAATCTATTTGTTGCAAAGTAACTAAACGCATAGTAGACAGGACAAACGTGTTTTCATTTTTTTTTAAATCAAGTGATTAAACAGTGAGTAGCCAGTGACAAGATTGAATTGTCCATGATTTAAGAATAAATGCTTAAATCAGTACATCAGTGGTTTGATATTAAATAAAGCATACATTTTTTTTATCAAACTGCTTAAATTTAAGGATTTGTTCATGCAAGAACAAAATCTGCGCACTTTGAAAGCTAAATGTGAATTAGCAAGAGCTCTATCGATGTTGACACATATATGTTGTGAAACGAGGTTTACATTTGAATTACTGAATAGGCTCAGACCAACAAAAACGTTATATTTGTGGTGATTCAAACAGTTTCAAAACGCTACACAGCGCAATTTTAGTCGCCGCTGTGTGAATTGTGTCCCGTTAAGACAACATTGTAGCGGTTGGAGTTTTCTAGCCTACGCAGTTGTCTAGCCTACGCAAACCTTTTGGGTTTTTACTCTAGGGACGGCTAGCAGACGGGTTCCAGATGACCTGAGTGGTCTAGAAGGTTCATTTTGATGTAGCCCACATAATTTTAACATAAACTGCTGGCAACTCCTGTTGCATAGAGGGCGCTGTTCAGCTATGTTCTAGGCATGTGGGGAAAAAACGTACCAGCAAGGGGGAAAAAACTAGATTCATCTGTACAGAAGAAAAGAGACAAACGTTATATTGCACGTAGTGATGGGAAGATCGGTTCATTGTAGTGACTTGGTTCTTTAACTCTCGTTCAGTAAAATGAACTACTCTTTTTTCAAGTCTTTTCGTTCATTTCATTCATGGGGGGGGGGGAGGAGGTGGAGGATGGGGGGTTGGTAATGCATTTAAACTGACGTGTACTAATCCAAAAATCAATAACGATCACTTATGAACGTAGTCATAATTTAAGCATGAAGCAGTCACGTTACAAGTGAACGCTAAGGGTGACCTACTAACGTATGTTTCCTGATCTCTCGTGCCTATGCAGCTATCACGTGACAAGTGAACGAATGACTCAGGCCAGAAGACCCAGTTCAGGGGTGAACTACTCTTTTCTCTTTCCTATACAGAGCCTATGCGGCTGTCACGTGAAAATTAAACCAACGACTCAGACCCAGTGGAGGGGTGAAATACTCATTTCTGTTTCCTGTCCTGTCTTTCGAGTCTTTCGTTCACTTTTCAGGTGACTGCTACTCTGCTAGGCTTAGCGAATGTGATTGTTAGTTGGCTGCATGGTGTGATTTTACTTATTTATTTGTATTTATCATATTTTATTTAGTAGAGTGTGTAAGGGTGTGTATACAGCACGTCATTGCTAAGTGCAAAATGTTAACAAGGACAACCTGATAATAAATAAATAAATAAATAAATAAATAAATAAATAGGCTAGTTATATCAAATATTACATCAATAGTTACATCAATATCAAGATTTCTTGGCTAAATACAAAACAACGTCACGTTTCAGTGAAGTAGTATATTGCAACTGCTTTTAGGGGACTTAATTATCATAGTGAGTCAATCATAACCATGGCGGAATCGTGACTACATAATCATGGCGAACTAAACGTTTCTCTTTTCTATGCTGAGCCTTTCTATCGCGTGAAAATTTAACTAACAAATTAGACCCGAAGACCCATTTGAGGGGTGAACTACTCTTTTCTGTTTCCTATACTGAGCCTATGGGGCTGTCATGAGAAAATTGAACGAACGACGCAGACCCGAAAACCCAGTTGAGGGGTGAACTATTAATTTATGTTTCCTATAGTAAACCTATGCTGAACGAATTTAACGAATGACTCGAACACAACTGTTGTTGCGCATGTGCAACCAAAATGAACAAATCACTCTCTGAGACTACTCGTTCATCCTGAGTCATTTTAAAGATTTGTTCAAAATGAACGAATCGTTCATGAACAACACATCACTAATTGCACGACATTAATAAATTAGAGTGAATGGCGAGCCAGCGAATCCCACACACGAATTGAAACACTGCGAGCTGCGCAGTTGTTTTTTTCCAACCTCAATGGACTGGATTGATTTTTATTGTACGATTGGAGTCAGATAAGTTTATAAAAGCGTTCTCTATTTTGTATTTTATTTTCATACACTACCCGGGTAGTAGGAATTGTCATTGCACCCACACAGACACTATTGCTTGTACTGATATTATACTGTATCTCTCGTTGTATTGTAATAAATGTTGTCGGCTGTTCAAAATCAGTGTGAATCAGACTCCTACCTGTAAGTTATTTAGCTCCCAGAGACGAACCTAGTTATATTTAGTTAATTTTAGTTTCATGGTGATAAATAATACTTCATCACCTTGTTGATTTAAAGTGTGTTACATTAGCATGTCGTTAATGTATTCTGGCTCCAGATTATTTAGTGACTTGTAGGTGAGCAACAGCATTTGAAAATCAACTCTGACACACAGGGAGCTAGTGTAGTGATATAAAAATGTATGTAATATGATCATATTTTTTGATAATTGTTAAAAGTCTAGCCACAGCATTCTGAACAAGTTGCAGTCGTTCAAGCGTTTTTTTGGGGAATACCCGAGAGAAGACCATTACAGTAGTCCAGCCTACTGGTAATAAATGCATGAATACGTTTTTAGGGGCTATAGAATAAGTCCTTTTGGGACATGAGTCCTTTGAGTCTTGCTATGTTTTTGAGATGATAGTATGCTGATTTTATGACCAAGTTGATGTGGCTGTTGAAATTTTGATCAATGACACCAAGATTTCTAGCTTGGTCCTTAGTTTTGGGAGACATGGACTCAAGGTGTGTGCTTACTTTTAGCCTCTCCTCTGTAGCACCAAAGATAATTAATTCAGGTTTTTTTCCTTATTTAGCTGAAGGAAATTTTGGCACATCCAGTCATTGACTTGCTCAATGCATTGACACAATGACACAACGGTGGTCATTTGGTGAAAAAGCTATGTATAATTGAGCGTCATCTGCATAACTGTGGGAGGCGATATGGTTATTTCGCGTAATTTGACTTTGCGGGAACATGTACAGATTGAATAGTGAAGCCCCCAAAATTGACCCCAGAGGGACTCTGCATGTTATATTAGTTAACTCAGATTCATAGTTGCCAATGGACAAGTAGTTCCTGTTTTCTAGATACGACTTAAACCAGTTTAAGACTGTTCTGGAGAGTCCAACCCATTTTTCCAATCTTTCTCTTTTTATTGCTAAGTATTTTATGCTCAACAGTATCAAAACCAGCGCTAAGATCCAATAACACCTAGATGGAAATCTTGCTAGAGTCAGTGTTTAGACTGATGTCATTTAAAAATTTAATAAGTAGTTTCAGTGCTATGAAGTGCTCGAAATCCTGATTGGATGGTGTCATAGCAGCCAGTGATGATGAAAGAAGAAATCATTCTTGTAAAACAGCTATCTCAATGATTTTACTTATAAAGGGCAGGTTAGAAATGGGTCGTCTGTAGTTGCTAATTATTGAAACATCGAGGCTCCGCTTTTTTAGTGGAGGTTTAATAACTGCCATTTCCAGGGACTTTAGAAAGATGCCAGATTTGAGAGATATTAGCAGAAAGTCTGACCCCAGGTACTCAAATACCTTTTTAAAGAAGCTTGTGGGAAAATTATCCAGACAACAGGTGGACGACTTAAGATGTCTGATTGTTTCTTCAAGAGTATTGTAGTCAATACTTTTAAAGTGTGATATCTTTGCCACATTACTTTTGTTTAAAAGTCGTGGGGATGTAAAATGGGAAGTGCACGCAATGATGGATTTTCGAATGGAGCCAATTTTAAATGTAAAAAGGAAGTACATTCATTGCATTTTTGAGCAGAAAGTAGTTCACCAGGCATTTGGGCAGGTGATATGGCCTTAAAAATGTTTTTCTAAGTTAGGGACGATTTTTGATTTAACCTCGATTTTTCTTCTTTTTCTCTAAACAAACATACAAAATACCAAGCCGTGTTTTTAAATAAGTATTATCTATTTAATTGTTTAAATTAAAACATTTGATTGTCATTAATTTATTACCTATATGTGTGCACCGAAGTTGACTCTCCCGCTAAGCTATCAATCATGAGTTTTTGTAGTGAAAATGTAAGCATTCCAGCTAAATGGAAAAATGTAATTACTACAAAAACCTGGAAATAAAATGTATGTAAAAACTATCTGGACGAGTCGGGAAATTTTTGCAAGTCATGGAAAAAAGTAAAATATCAAAAGAATTGTGAACTATTGCTATAACTGCGCATCTATTTGTGGTTACATGACACTTTCCGCTATGCGCTCGAGCAGCAACAGTTTTACAGTATTACATAACTACCAATTATGAACTGAACGGAACTAATAGATGTGTGACTATGCATTCTACGTGGTTCTGTATTGTTTGATAAACTGTATGTGAATATATTGTACAGCACTTTGGTCAGCTTATCGACAGTTGCAAATAAAGTTTGAGCAGTATTTAAATTATTGCCTATGATGTTTGAGAAATAAGAAAGTCTAGTATTTCTCATTTCTTAATTGTAAGCGCGGATTCACTCTATAGATATTGTGATTAACATGAAGTTGTGTTTTTCGCCATTTGCGTTCAGCTTTACGACATTCTCTTTTTAGGACTTTTACACAGGCCAGCCATTAGGAATAATGGACGGGGGACAACATTTTCCAAATTAGGCCCCTCATTCACACCCACTCAAGCATGACCACCACCCACCCACCCTTAACTCTCATACCAACATGTGCAATTTCGCATAAGCTCTTGCTCATTAGCCTTGAAGTGACACAGATGGAGAAACATTTTCAAACCCAGTGTTATAGACCCATCCAGGCCATGCTCTGTGTTTCCTACATACTAAAGCACAAAAGACAAAAGTCAAACAGACCTTTACATGGGCCCCCCCTGGGCCTTGGGCCGGGGTCATCTGTACCCTTTGACCCCCCCTGACAGCAGGCCTGCTTTCACAGTAGCTGCATTTCTCCATGGAGCTCTTTTTATCTTAGCGGGTGCAATGGAATAAATTACATGCATAACTTTAGAATTTAAGAATTTTTGACCGAATTTGTCTCAAAAGTTGGCAATGCAGATATCGCCTTAGTAACAGCATATTAGTATTCTCACCGATATGGTGTTTTTTGTTATTTTTACAGCATTTAATGTGCTATGAATTTCAGGGATTGTTGAAATATCAAACAAAATGCAAGAATGGTCCTACAAGGCCGGATCAAACACATCAATATTAAAAATATTGAAGCCTTCTTGATAACCAAGTCTAAAGTGTGCCCCCTGTTATGGATGGGCCCTTCCTTCCACATGCTGAGACAGTTCAAAGGTGTCAGATAAAGTAAAGAGTGCTTTATCCCTTTTTTCATCACGGTTATCAATATGAATATTTAAATCAGCAGCTATAACTATACAATCACAATTTTAGGGAATATTTGATAATAGTTCTGTAAAGTTTTTAGAGAAGATGGGACAGTATTTTGGTGTCCTCCAACTTGCACACTTTAATAGTATCTGTTTGGTATGTTCACAGGCTAGCTGGACAGATGGCATTGTATCATCAGTGGTCAGAAGTGAACAGCAGATCTTTGAGCTGCTCACTCAGGTGAGATATTAAAGCCACTTGAGCTAACACTACCCTTAATCACTATCAGTTCAAGTCTTTACATTTTTATTATTCGGTCCTGTATGTCTGTAATTCGGACTGATACTTCCACTCATACTGTTGACTGTAGTACAAAACAAGCTTTAGCGGGGACTCGTGTTATGTTGTTTTTGTCGTTTGTGCTTCAGTAACTATGTACCTCTCTCAGCTGTCACAGGCCTTTCCTGATGAAGGTCTAGAGATACGTCTCACTCAGTCTCCAGAGCTAGACCTCGGGTATGACCCCTAAATTTTGGTTTAGGTTAACTTTTTATATAAACTTTCTTATATTAAGAGATCTGTAACTTTACTTTGACTTTTCCAGTGCAATATGAAGGGTGTAAAATTTTTAACAAAATCTATAAAAAAAAATGTAATCCATTTATTAAATCAATTGTTTCAAATCCTCACAAAAATAAGTTCAGTTGTCTCTCCATTAAATTTTTTTCCTATTACTTTACTTCTGGGATAATGTAAAGATCCTGCAGTTGTACCCTTCAGATACAGTATGCTTTCCTGTGTCCATATTACGTCTTTTTACCACAGTGCGACTTCTGAAATGCTAAGAAGGCCTTTAAAACATTTTCTGTTTGGTCTGTTATATCATTGTTCAAATTTTACATAATTTTAATTTATTTATTGAAGTGCTTTGTCGCACATGTTTATCTTAGTTAACACTCAGTAAGTCTTTATATCTCTTCATAATAACCTGTGTCTATCTGTATGTAACCTTTAACCTATCTGTGTATCTAGGTGTCTGACAAGACTGCCAAGACATGTCCTCCAGCATCATAAACTACACACTTTCTTTAACACCACCCACCAATCCCACCTATTCTCCACCTCGTCTTCACTCCCATCATACCGTCCCTTGACTTCCTCTCCCCCCGCATCCCTTTACTCCTCAACCCCCTCCTCGGCCTCTGTGCCTTCCTCTCAAGTATTGTCCTGGGCCCACTCCCTGTCATCGCCTCCCTCCCCCCCATTCCTGGGTCCTGAAGCCCCCAGTAATCGTAAGTCATTCCTTCTCTTCTGGTTCTCTCTGAAATGCATGGACGGATATTGTGGGACAGAGAGAGAGATGAAGAAGGAGAAAATAAGGTGGGAAAGACAAAAGAAGAGAGAAGTGAAAGATCAAATGTGAATGAGCATAAGTAAGTTAGGACAAGCAATACATGGATGCAAGCATAGATGGGGAAGGTAGGTGGGAGTGGTTTCGGAGATATAAGGGTGATGAGGGTGCTAAAAGGTGGAAGGTCGAAACTGGAAATTGGATAAGAAAGGAGGAAGTATAGAATCTGTAGAAACTCGGTCAGATAGACCTGTGTACTGAAAAAATATGGTAAAGAGTTAGAGACAAGAGGCTTATAGATTAAAGGGTATTAGTTTTGTGTTTATTTATTTATTTATTGAGGGTAGACTGGTTGAGACTACATCTCTTTTGCAGCAGTGCCCTGTTCACAAGGCACGCTATGAAAAATAAAGTAAAACAAACAAACAGTAATGAAAACATTTAAAATAAACAAATAATATAAATGTGTAAGATCCAGTTGAGATTTAGTTTGTCTAATCAGTCGTTCCTCCACAAAAGGGGTGCGGGTGCCCGATCCGCTACGTTACATTATGTGTCCATAGATCTGTTGATGAATAATAATTAATTATTTAATAATTGACGTGCTAATTCAAATTCGCCAAAACCACAAATGTGTTACTGTTTTTATGAAAGATTTAATGAACGTATTTAGTAGAGAATGTAATTGTATTACCTTTTCTAACTTTTTAGTTGTTTTTATTGTTAGCGTTTAATTTCAAACTAATATTTGAACCAGTTACCCAGGGCAACGGCCGCATATCGATGAAAGCGGTCTTTCTTCGCAAACACTGGGCTCAGTCGAGAAGAAGAAGGGTGTTGCCCTTGGTAACTGATAAAAACATAAAACAAACGCACTAACACTAAAATACATTAATAATAACTCACACAATTCAATATATTGTCTATCTCATTCACTTTCTTTGTCATAAATTACTTTCTCTGCTAAGTACACAAACACGTTAATTAAAACTTTCATCAAACAGTAACACGTTTGTGGTTTTGGTGATTTTGAATTAGCGTGCTGGAAGTAAATCATAGATCATAGTGTAACAGATCGGGCAGGGAAGTTCTGGCAAGATGGCGGACCGGGTCCAGGTGCCTATGCTTTGAGCTCTGTCTGCTTGTCCCAATTTTACAAGTACTTTTCTGTCCAGTTCTTATGTTTTGGTCCTTTATTACTACTTATACGACCTCCAGTATCTTAATGGTAAAATGTATTTTAAAAAATGACTTCAAAAAAGAAACTGTATCGGAATCTGTACTTATTCACAGCAAATCACTGCCATGCTTGCTAGCATAGCTAAGGCTGTCGAGTTCAACTCGGCAGAAGTCAAAACCTTGCAAAACCCACCTGCAAACCACAATTCAAGAAGTGTTGCCAATAAAGAAAGACAGCGCAGCGCTAATGGAACGTGTCCTAGAACTTGAATGGTACAAGCTCCATTGGAATCTCAGAATCCGGGATAAAGGAAAAATAAGGTGACAGTACACAGGAAGAGGTTGCTAACTTACTGTTGAAAATTTCACATTATGGACTCAGTTCACAGACTAGGCAGACGAGAGGAAAACAAAACAAGACATGTCATTATTGAATTTACTCAGAGAACATACTGAGACACGATGTGGAAGATGACAAAGGATTCTTTGATCTGAAAAAAAATGGGGATCGGCCTCATTGAAGACCTCTGAAAGACTGACAGAAACGCGAACAACACAATGGCCAATGATGCAACAAGCAAGAGCAGCTGGAAAAAGAGCTTACTATAGGGGGTGGCACGGGATAAATCAATGGACAGAGAATCACTTAGAAGCATCACAAGATATATAGTTGATGGTCACTAAGAGAAAATCAATATTTCTATTTTGCAGCAAAGTCAATAATTAATTTCTGGCTAGTTTCTTTCTCTGCAATGACTTTCATCTCTGACTGCTGTATGTCAGCATCTCCTCTCACATATCACTCTGTTGTTCAGCTGATTTTTAAACCCCCTGGTGTTTGCTGCAGGAATTTATTGGAAATTCAATTCAAATCGATTTTTGTTTGTTTGTTTGCGTGCGTGAGAAGTTGAGTGAGTTAAATGATTTGGGCTTTAATCGGAGTGAATGTGGCATGGTAGGATAATATATTTTTTTATATATTGAAATTGAAATCTGAAGCTGGCATCCATGCATTCAAAAAGGCATCGTCAGCACAACAGAACAAAACAAAGCTATACTAAACACAAACGGTAATCCACAAAGTCTTAGTGTTGTCAGGCAAAATGTGCCTCAGTGCAGGTGAATGATGACCATAGTCTGGGATTGTACCATAATACTTTACCTACATTGATTAAAATACGAAATACTTTTTCGTATAAAAGACTGATTTAAAAGACAGACTCCCTCCTCCTTCTCCTCCTATGTTTACAGTGACACTGGAGACTTAACCCTCCCCCTTGCTTCTTCTTCTGTGCAGTTGACTTTGCTGTGTGTTTGTGGAATGTGCTTTTGGACAGTTTTCTGCTATTATTCCGCCAATAATTTTGTGTATTTTTTTTTTGTGACATTCTTACTTTAACTATATCAGAGATGTTATTCCCAGTATTGACTATGAGTTTGTGTGATGTAGGTTGCGCGATTGGATGACTATATCGGCTATTGGCGATTGGCTGAGTCCATCGCTGGTTGTTCTTTTAGGGGCGATTTTTGTCATTTTGTTGATGCTAATTTAATGGTCTGCCTCCATGAGAATTCAACTCTGTAAATAATTAACCTGTAAAGCGCAATTCAAAGCCTGCGCGAATAGGAACTGGCAGTTGGGCCCAATCCCAATTGCCTATTTTACACCCCTTGGCCTTAACCCTTAGCCCTAACCCTCCGTTTTGCGCGTTCACAGGTGTCCCAATTCTCTTGTGATCGAGGGTTAAGGCTAAGACAATGGGCCAGTTGGCCCTCGAAACGGAGATTTTCCAGAGGCACACTTGAAACCAAGGGTTATGAGAATTCTCCCAGAAAGCTTTGCGAATCAAAGGCAGATGGAGGCATACTTCATTGGTAAAAAAGAAAACCACAAATGTAAGTATTTTCTTTGCTTGGAAAGAGTAAAAAGTTACGATAACCCTCGTATTTTCTTAGTTTAATATCGTTTCAATTTATTTGATGGACCTTTTCTTTAAAACAAGCATAACAAACAGATCATTAGTTTGCTATTGTTTCTAGCTAATTAGCTAACGTTTCAACATTGTTAGGCTGATTTGTGCATATTTCCATGTTGTACTGTACTTCCCCACTGGAATATCGATATGAAATATGCACGAAATTTAAACTTCAGTCCAGCAGCGAAGTTGCTGCGCTTGTCCTCTAACGTCACAGTGCAGACTGGCAGGGTAGGATCGATTGCTAGCTTACACAGTACAGAGCACTGCTTTTGTATCATGATGAAGTGGCCCGGTTATGTTATGAAGCAGTGTTGTTCTTTATTTGATAACTTGTTTGATCGATTGATAGCGTGAAACATAAGTTTTGAATGAATCGTGAGCTTTCATGCTTTTCTATTTCCATCAGATAAATGGCAAATGTCTTTGTGATAATACCATTAATGCCATAGAAGGGAGGTAAAGCTAGAAAACACCTACTTGAACACATGCTATTTTCAGCATGATTCACCTGTCCTCCATGCAGTAAAATTAACATACCTGTTATTTTGATAATCTGGGCTTGTCACCCTTATACTTTACAGTTATTGCAAGCAATAGCATTGGTTTGTTTTAAATCTGATCAATCTGAATAAACAGCCTGGCAATTTTGGGATTATTGATATGAGAATGGACACATCCTTCTTTTGCAGAAATAAAATTAACATCGTTAATAATATATTGTATGTAACACGCGGCTATATCATCCAGTTCTGGCATATAATTAATTCTCATTTGTTTTGTTTTCTTTCAGGAGATTATATAGCTCACAATGAGTGCTGACACCAGAGCCCGATCCCTCTACTTTGAGCGCATCTTCTTCATTGCAGCCTCTCCCATTTCTACACTAAGCCCCCCAACCCCTACACCGGAAAAGAATAAGAGGAGGAAAACTAATTCTATGGTGGATTTTCTAACACAGGAAAGTACTAAAGAGCAGAAGCACCATGAGAGTGAGGCGTAAACAGATCGGTTCTTAGGCCGGTTTGAGCAACAAATTGATAAAATGCTGAATGCTTAATTTCATGTTGGCCTGGTTGTGTTATGTGCAGTTTTTACCTTCTGTTTTTACCTCCTGTTTGTGTGATGGCTGATTTGTTCATATTTTGATTGCACTATTCAGATGTCAGTAACTTCAGAAGCACACATTTTATTTTTATACTTTGTTTTTATGACATTTTGCTACATTCACATGAAAAGCACAATACTTTTGCACCTGAATCGACATAGGCGATAAGAATGTGGCAGTGAAAATGTATCTGACTGATGTTAATGGACGAATAAAGCAATATTTTCTTTCTGTCAGAATAACTCATTCTTATTTTAAGGATAATAATTGAAGCACCCTGCATGTGTCCATTAATGGGCTCTTTGTAAAGTGTGATTAGACAGATTGGTGAGTCCAAACGGAAAGCTACCATCACCCAGAATGATGAAACCTGTGAAAGGGTTCTGTTTTTGGTGCGTGTGTGTCTTTTCTAATTGTCTATTTGGTGGTGTAGATGGGATTTGATCATATTTGGGGTAGGATGACCTGTCTAGAAAAAAAAATTAAGATATCACACAATTTAGTCAGGATTGGAAGGACGTTTATGAGGTAAAACTAGGAAACCAAATGCAGATGGCACAAATACGTTAATAGTCACAGTGCCTGTGTATGGTATTCTCCGGTCAGACTTGCATACAGATCATCCCACAAATTGATAAAGTAAACGGCTGTTAATTTGTCATTATGTGTGTATCACAAACGGGATGACCCAACATTGACTAAGTCACTATACTTGCTAGCAGAGGTGCACCGTCAGGACAGGCAAACCAGGCAAATGTTTGGAGCCCCGGGAAAAAATTCTTGGAAAGGGGTCCCCAAATTGCCACTGATATTGGCACAATTTGCAATGACAACTATACCTCCCATAAAAGGCCTAAACACCGCACTGCCGCTTCGCGAAAACACCCCTCAGTGGGGCCCTTTTGTAGCGATCAGCCTGACGTCACAACATCAAACCGCGAGTGGCGGAAGTATCGGGGCTACAAGTTATTCTTTGAAAAAATGATGAGCAGTGAGCACACAAATAAAATATGCATTTTTAAATGGTTGAAAATGTTGTGTATAGTCAAAATACCGTGCCGTTATAATTATAAAACATTTAGTATTTACGTGCTGTTTTTACAGTATGACTATAAGTTAATGTTGTTGGCCACATCATGATATTAAGCACAACGTAAAGCCACCAAGTGCTTACTTTGCACAAATAGATGGCCGATTTTCTGTAAAAAAAAGATTTTTTTTAAAAGCCAACCCTCTACAACACAACACAAAATATGGTTAATTCCCAGAAACGACAAGGCCTATTATCTCACTCAAAAGTGATTTCTCGGCTAGTTCCCGTATATCAACTCCATAACGTTAGTTAACAGTCAGCTAGCTACATGCCTAGTATGACGGTAAAAAGAAAAAAGGTTATCTTATGCCGGCTGTTCTTTTCAACTTGCTATCAAGTTCTGGTCAATTATAGCCTTTCAATAAATAGTTTTCCGATATCTTAGAAAACTGTGAGAGAAATGTACAGGCCTGTATGGTTAGTTAAGGAATGTATCCCCACCGTTAGCCTATATAATTATTAACGTGATAACTTTTGCCATTTTTCATTTTATACGGAAATGTTCCCATATTGATGGTCAAGTTGAAGATGTAGGTTAGTGGTTTTACAATATTGTCAATCACTTTCTTGACAAATTGATTTAATTCCAGTCAGTAGGTCTACTAGACGTTTTATTCGAACACCTAACAATGTAAGTCCTTTTTTTCTGCTGCACTCTGAAAAATGTTGCTTGGATTTCTATCCCCATTTTCATCAATAGCCTTGACCGTGGATCATTGATTTGTTCTGCCAATTTTGGTCCCACACTAAAAAGTTTTAAAACCCATTAACCTAATCCATAGTCTTGTTCTCAATTAAATACTTTCGGAAACGTGTTTATTGATCCATTTCTAATAATACTATTTAATACACTCCATATACGTTATTCTCTAATAATTAGTTATGTTCGTTCTTGCATATCCCCATAATATTGGTTAAATATTTGTATATTTATTTTCTGCCTCCATAGTTCTATATCTAATGAATTCTCTATATAGTGTCTCTATATAGTGTATTTACGTGTTACAGAGTTCTAATAAGCATTATTGTAAGTTAAGGGGCCCGATAGGCTTCTGTGCCTGGGGCCCCCCAGAGTCTAGACTGCTTGCTAGTTAGCATGTAGGCTAACTACAACACAACTTGTTTGCAGTTAATCATACAAACCTCAAACTGATTCCCAGCATTCCCAGGCGGTTAGCTAGCCGTCTTCTTTTTCATATTTTTTCCCCGATTGGCGGCTGACAACTGAAAAAGGATGCCCACGCAAGAAGACGGTATTTAGAGATGGGAAATGTCCGGCAACAAACTCCTGGTATTTCCTTTTTTTTTGTTGCGTCTATTATGTCAAATCAATGCCTTTCACGTCTACTGATGACGTATGTGTGACGACCTGGAACAGCCCCAAGCCCAGAGACGATCAGAACGCACGCGTTCCTGATCAAGCCTATTGTTTACACCTGTGGAGGCACGGGTGTGGCTTATGATTGGTGTTCTTAGTGTATTTATGTGTCACGGATTTGTATGGGGCTTGTGCGGTCATTGTTATTGTTCACTATTAAAACGTACGTTCAGTTTCGATTACATCAGTCTTCTGCCTCTTATTGCTGCCATTCCGTAAACTGCTCATTGGATCCTAGCTGCTTCTACACCACCACCAGTCATTACAGAATGACCGCACCACACCAGGATCCAGCTGCTATGGCTAGCCTACAGGAGACTGTTCGTTCGCAGACGGCCGCCTTGGAGCGGCATGACCGTATGATGGCGGAGTTCGCCAAAGAGTTGAGGCGTTTGAACGTCTCGTTGTTAGGGCTGGAAGCTACGGACGCTCCGACTCCAGTCGCTTCCCCAGCGGAGGACGGGGCTTCGCCGTCGATGGGTGGATTACCTCTTCCCCACCCAGATAAATTCGATGGGACCCGCCAGAACTGTCGGAGCTTTCTCACTCAGTGTTCGCTGGTTTTCCAGACCCAGCCGGGGGCATACGCTTTGGATCAGGCTCGCATCGCTTATGTTATCTCCCTGCTTCGAGGACCCGCCTTGGACTGGGCGTCGGCTGTCTGGGCTCGGCGGACGCCGGCCTGTTCAGATGCCGACCTGTTTCTCCAGGACTTCCGCCTGGTCTTCGACCACCCGGTTCGTGGCCAGGACGGCGCACACCGGCTGCTGCAGATCCGCCAAGGCGAGCAGAGCGTGGCCGATTACGCGGTGGAGTTCCGTTCGTTGGCGGTGGAGAGCGGATGGAATGCGGAAGCTCTGGTGCCTACGTTTCTTTGGGGACTTCGGGCTGCCATCCAGGACGAGTTGGCTGCTCGGGAGGACGTCGTGGCCCTGGAGCCCCTGATTTCCCTTGCTCTGAGGATCGACTGCCGGCTAAGAGAGAGGCGCCACCGCCGATCTCCCGGTCCCGGACCTGACGCAGGTGGACGGCGAGCCGCCTGCTACACCAGGGTGGCCAGCTCACCGGACGGGGAGGCCATGGACGTGGGATCTACCTGGCTGTCTCCAGCGAAGGGGGAGCGACGTTCGAGAGCGCTGTGGCGTTGGTCTCGTGGGGAGTTGGGACACCCACTGCCGGAGGGGTCTTCGCCGGAGGAAAACTCCTGGGCTCACCCACCGTCAGGAGGTCGGTGGTGAGCCTCGCAGTGGTTACTTCCCCCCAGCAGAGACTCGTATTGCAGGGCGTTTTAACATGGGCCGGACAGCGCATGCCTGTGGACGCTTTTGTGGACTCCGGGGCGGCCGGGAACTTTATTGATCAGGGGACGGTGCAGCGCTGGCGGATCCCGCTGCGCTCTCTTCCCTCACCGCTTCCTGTGGCAGCGTTGGACGGCAGGCCCCTCGGGACCGGGGCGGTCACTCAGGTGACGGTTCCCCTTCAGCTGTGTCTTGGGGGTGACCATGCGGACCATGTCCCACAACCCGCGGCTGGACTGGTTCTCCGGTACCGTGGTTGGCTGGGGTTCCGGCTGTGCAGTTACCTGCCGTTCGGCTGCGACCGTTCCTCCCGATCCTGACCCGGTGGGTTCAGTGGATTTAGGGAGGGTGCCTACAGAATACCATCACTTGGCGGCCGTGTTTAGCAAGCAGCGGGCGTCCAGGTTGTCTCCTCATCGGGAGCACGATTGTGCCATTGACCTTCTCCCTGGCAGCGCGCCCCCGCGGGGCGGGTTGTACTCGTTGTCTGGCCCCGAGGAGGCGGCCATGACTGCATACATCGAGGAGGCCCTGGCGTTGGGGTTCATCCGTCCTTCCACTTCTCCGGCGGGGTTTTTTCTTCGTGGACAAAAAGGGGGGCAATCTCAGACCGTGCATTGACTATCGGGGCCTCAACAGGATTACCGTTAAAAATCGGTACCCCCTGCCTTTGATGACTGCTGCGTTTGAGCGGTTGCAGGGGGCCACTGTGTACACAAAATTGGATTTACGCTTACAACCTCGTGCGCATCCGGAGGGGGGACGAGTGGAAGACAGCGTTTAACACCCCCTCGGGCCATTACGAGTACCGGGTCATGCCATTTGGATTGACAAACGCGCCCGCGGTCTTCCAGGCATTGATCAATGACGTTCTCAGGGACATGCTTGGTCAGTTCGTGTTTGTATACCTAGACGATATCCTTATCTTCTCCCAGACCCTGGAGGATCATCGCCAGCACGTGCAGCGGGTGCTCCAGAGGCTGCTACATCATCAGCTTCACGTCAAGCCCGAGAAGTGCTCATTCCACGCCACCAGTACCCACTTCCTGGGGTACGTGGTTTCAGCGGGTCAGCTGGCGATGGACCCGTCCAAGGTACTGGCGGTGCGGGAGTGGCTCACGCCCAGCTCGGTCAAGCAGGTCCAGCAGTTTTTAGGGTTTGCTAATTTCTACCGGAGGTTCATCCGGGGGTTCAGCACTATCGCTGCTCCCCTCACCGCGACGACCAGCAAGGCCTCCGGCCCGTTCCATCTGCCTCCTGACGCCCGGCGGGCCTTCCTGGAGCTGAAACGGGGCTTCACCTCTGCTCCGGTCCTTCTGCTGCCCGATCCGGAGTTGCCCTTCACCGTGGAGGTCGACGCCTCCAGTTGGGGAGTGGGCGGGGTGCTGTCCCAGCGGTCTCCGAGGGATCTGAAGCTCCATCCCTGCGCTTTCTTCTCCCGCCGACTGTCCCCGGCGGAGAAGAATTACGATGTGGGGGACCGGGAGTTGCTCGCCATCAAGCTGGCGTTTGAGGCGGCACTGGTTAGGGGGCGCCCGGCATCCGGCCACCGTGTGAACAGACCATCGGAACCTCGAATATTTTGGGGCCACTAGGCGACGGAACTCCCGACAGGCGCGGTCGGGGCTTTTCTTCTCCCTGTTCAACTACACCTTGACCTACCGGCCGGGGTCAAAGAACCTGAAGGCGGACGCGCTGTCCCGGATACATGACACGTCGGAAGTCCCCCAGGATCCGGAGCCCGTCATTCCGGCGGCCCGGTTGGTGGCGCCCGTTCGGTGGGGGATCGTGGCGACCGTTCGTAAGGCCCTGGTCGGGGTTACCTCTCCGGCGGGTGTGCCAGCTGTGCGCCTCTTTGTTACTTCCGGAGTCCGGGATGGTGTGCTCCGTTGGGGCCACACCTCGCGGCTTTCATGCCACCCAGGTCGCCGCCGGAAGCTGGAGTTTATCCAGAGGCAGTTCTGGTGGCCACGGATGCGGGAGAGTGTGGACGCCTTCGTGGAGAGCTGCGCGGTCTGCACACAGAACAAGAGTCTCCGGAGGCCGCCGGCTGGTACCTTGACCTGGCTCCCTATACCCCGTTGGCCGTGGTCTCACCTGTCCCTGGACTACGTTTCGGGGTTGCCGCCCTCTCGGGGTTACACCGGGATAACCGTCATTGTGGATCGGTTCTCCAAAGGGGCCGTCTTCATCCTGTTTGCACAGCTGCCCTCGGCCCAGGAGACAGCTGACCTGATGCTGCTCCATGTGTGCCGGGTCCATGGTTTCCCCCTGGATGTGGTTAGCGACCGGGGTCCCCAGTTCAACTCCGGGTTCTGGAGGGCCTTCTGCAAGCTGGTGGGGGCGTCCGTGAGCCTGTCCTCGGGGTTCCACCCCCAGAGTAACGGGCAAACTGAGAGGGTCAACCAGGACCCTGCGCTGTCTGGCCTCGGCGCGCCCCAGCACCTGGAGTCAGCATCTCCTTTGGGCCGAGTATGCCCACAATACCCTCTTCCACTCGTCCCTCGGAATGTAGTATGGGTACGCGCCACCGCTCTTCCCGGAGCAGGAGGAGTATGCGGGGGTTCCATCTGCAGCGGCCTTGGTCAGGCTTTGCCGGCTAGCGTGGCGCCGGGCTCCGGTCGCCCTTCTCCGGTCTTCCTCTCAACGGGAGGTCCAGGCCAACTGGCGACGTCGGGAGGCACTTGTCTACCGTCCGGGCCAACGAGTGTGGCTGTCGACCCGGAACCTGCCACTCCGTGGGGAGCAGCACAAGCTCGCCCGCAGGTACGTTGGGCCGTTCAAGGTGGCCCGCCGCGTTAATCGCATTGCCTACGAGCTTGTGCTTCTCAGGGCCATGCGGGTGCATCCGGTGTTCCACGTCTCCCATCTCCAGCCGGTGTTGGTGGGTCCTGGGGGTCCCGATTCCGGTCCTACGCCTCCGCCTCCCCGGATCTTGGATGGGGACCCAGTTTACACTGTTCGGGAGATCCTGGACTCTCGGGTGTCCCGGGGCCTCGTTCAGTACCTCATTGACTGGGAGGGTTACGGACCCGAGGAGCGGCAGTGGGTTCCTGCTGGTCACGTTCTGGACCCGGACCTGATTTGGGAGTTTCATCGGGCCCGGCCGGACCGTCCAGGCCCGCGCGACGGGCGCCGCGCCTCGGGGAGGGGGTCCTGTGACGACCTGGAACAGCCCCAAGCCCAGAGACGATCAGAACGCACGCATTCCTGATCAAGCCTATTGTTTACACCTGTGGAAGCACGGGTGTGGCTTATGATTGGTGTTCTCAGTGTATTTATATGTCACGGATTTGTATGGGGCTTGTGCAGTCATTGTTATTGTTCACTATTAAAACGTACGTTCAGTTTCGATTACATCAGTCTTCTGCCTCTTATTGCTGCCATTCCGTAAACTGCTCATTGGATCCTACGTGCTTCTACACCACCACCAGTCATTACAGTATGAGGATCATCGAGGGTTGTCCCAATTCGTAGGGACAGATTTTCACCCCCTACCCCTTGTGACTGTTTCGAGGGGCAAATCAAAAAGCAAAACGGAGGGCTAGGGCCAAGGGTTAGGGCTAAGGGGTGTAAAATAGGCAATTGGGATTGGGTCCTTAAGTTTGTCTTTAGACAAATATCCAGGCAGCAATGGTCTTACAAGAAATTTCTATAGATATTTTTGGGACATTAAAAGATCTGTTGTTTCTTATGTTAAAAGAAGTAACCGATAATAATGAATTTCCTGTGAAACAAGGCATAATCCCCTCAATTCCCAAACCTGGTAAGGACCCCAAATTACTGTATTAGATGATCTTAAATCAATCACATTATCGAACAACGAATACAAAATTGTTTCCCTTATTTATGCTAATAGATTTAAAAAAATACTCTGTACAATTTTAAGTGTCTCCCAATCTGGTTTTATGAAAGGCAGATCCATTCATAATAATATTCGCTTCGTACTTCATCTTTTAGATAGTAGACATTTTATAGAAGATGGTAGTTTTATTTTATTTCTTGACTTTCATAAAGCATTTCATTCAATTGAGCGTCCATTTATACTCCATTGGTTAAAGGTTTTAGGTTTTGGGGATACATTTTGAAACATTATAGAATCACTATGAAACTCTATTTACCAGATGGTACATCACCCCAATTTACAATGAAACATGGGGTTAAACAAAGCTGTCCTGTTTCGCCATTTCTTTTTGTAAAATCTACCGAAATGCTTTCTATCTCTATAAAAAATCAAATATTGCTCCATTAGTTACTTAGAAAACCAGTTAACATTAGCCAGTTAGCAGATAATACAACCATCTTTATGAAGCAGCTCACTTAAGTACCCAAGATACTACAACTGATTAATTCTTTCTCCAAAGCCTTTGGTCTTAAACTAAATTGTGAGTTAATGCTAATTCATCAAAGTAAATTAACAGAGGCATACGACATTTCTATAAAATCCACAGTGAAATACTTGGGCATACATATATCTAAAAATTTAACTGAGAGAGAAAATATGACTGTGTGTAGGGCAATAGATGAATATCAAGCCAGACTTAATAGATGAATATCAAGCTAGACTTAACTCATGGTTCGTGAGAGACATTGGCTTATTGGGTCGCATCTTTTTGACCAAAATGGAAAGTGTCTCAAGGTGTATCTATCTGGCATATTCAATGACTATCCCAAATAGTGCTATCAAAAGATAAATCATATACATTTTATTGTATTTGGAGAAGGAAAATTCACTATGTTAAGAGTGTAGATAAAACCAAAGATTTTAAAGATGGAGGCCTACAAGCTATAGACTTTGATTTTATAAATGGAATCCTGAAAATGAATTAGTTAAAAGTATTTTCTGAACAACAATAACTTTTGGTATCATATTCCTAGATAAATATTTAAGAAACTGGGAGATATAGAATTTGTACCTAAAATGTTATTTCACGATTCAAACACTCCAATTATATTACCGCACCAATATCCCACCAAATGCTCCGCCTGCCCCACCAACCCGACCCAGGTTCATCCTAAAATAAAATAAAAAACGTCCACTACACTACTCCGTAGCAGGGGCGTAGGAACTGGGGCGGACAGGGGGGATGTGTCCCCCCCAAAATTGGAAACCAGTGGCGGCTGGTGACTTCTGAGTCAGAGGAGGCAGATTTGGGGTGGGGCTAAGGCCTGGGGGTGGATGAAAGTGTTGTATAAGAAGCTGAACCCCAATAAGCAGCAGGGTAGCCTACAATCATACCTTAAATAGTATAAATAAAAATTTTAAAACAGTGCAAGAAAAACTGACCCTCCCTAATAATATTAAAAAATATAACACGTGAATCAATCACTTAGCAAAATGCAAGCGCATTGCACACCAAAAATCAAAGAATATGACTTTGCAATAACAATATCTGTGCGTCACTGACGCATCACATAATAGGGTTGACGTAGGGTAACATTACAATTTTGCCGATGATTAACCTACAACAGAAGTTGAGCTCCTCAGCCAAAGTGCAAACTTAACGTTAGCCCCTGATGGTTACATTTTCTTAGTGTTAAGATAATATTAGAAAGGCGAATAGCTTGTACTAATCAACTCAGAATTAGACTTCTTGTGCATTTTTTCTGTAAAGAACTATTCGTAGCCTATTAATATTCATCCTTTCCTTTTCTGTTTGGATGAATTTATTTATTTATTTTCTGTATTTAGAATGCAACTAATCCTTTTGGTCTAATGCAAAAATCTTAAAGCCATGTTATTTGTATACTAGTAATTGTTCAATAAAAAAAATTTTATAATAAAAAATGAAAGCTGCTGGCAGCCTTTGACGGGTCCTAGCTGTCTGAAAGGTCTTGAGATTGTTAAAACGTGGAGCTGGTCAAGGGGTTGTGTAAGACAAACTGGAAGTTATTAAAGGAGAGAGATTGAGAGAAGTACAACATGTATATGTATGAGGTTAATATTGTAGCAAAACTGTTTACAAACGTGAGTGGAGAGTTGTGTAACTTTTTCAATCCGTGAGTGCGTAATCAGATTTGTAAATGTCTACTGGGATTGTGAATGTTCACCATCTATATGCTTCCTCTGAGATACATATTTAGAAAACAAACTCAACCTTCGCTGTTATCATCCAGCTCGACACACACACACACACACACACACCAAACCCAGCACAAACCACTCTCCACCCTCACTCACAAACTGCATACTTGTAATAAAATCTTGGATGTTATGATATATTTGTAGACAAATGTGTAAATGCATACATAGATCTGTGAATGCATAGAAAAATCTCTGAATGCATACATAGATCTGTGAATGTTTAGATACATCTATAAATGTGTACACATACTGTATCTGTAAACAGGTACATAGATATTAATGGCAGAAAGGTCTAAGTATGTTGCTGTAAGAGCTGGAAATACAGACGTCATGAGTTACAAGTCACACGGGCCTCTCAATTGGATGTACGTATTTTTACACGTGACCTTTGCTAAACCTCTGCCGTGTGTTGTGGCCAAATTTGGGCATCCTAGCGGATGTTCCAGCCTGGGATGTGGTTCAGGGGTGAGGGGACGGTCAGAGCGAGGGCCAGGTCACCAAAGAGACAGTATGTGCCTTTTGGAGACACTGAAGGCTAGAAATTTGAGTTAAGTCATAACATTAAGTCATGTCTTAGTTTCCTGCGTACATGTCTTTAGATATACTGTATGCTGATTATGAACATGTGATCCATCTTGTCCAATGGAATTATTGTTTATCTTATAGACCTATATACTCGTTAGAACCTTGTCAACTAATCAGAACTTACTATGTCGTTAGACTGATCTGACTGTAGTATTTTCTCTGTGTACAGACTCTGACTCAGACTCTGTAGTCATCAATAAAATTGTACTTGATCTTTTCATGGTTTCTCCCTCTCATCAATTGGTTATTTTCTGTCATAGATTGAAATTATCCATAACACGTGGCAGAGATCCCATTTGTAACGAGTCACCAAAAATTGAGAGTTGAGTCGAGTCGAGTCACTTGGAACGGAGACTCGAGTTGAGTTGTCTTTTCACATACAAGCTCAAGTCGTGTCAACTATCTGACCCACTTCGAGTCATTAGCTCTGATATTTTGTCAAAGCTACATTTTTCCGATTTGTTTTACAGATTAGAATAAAAGTAGGGGTTAGTCGTCTATTCATTCAAAAAAGCATGATTCGACTGCCAATCCCATAGTCTGATCGTCGCAAAATGTGGTTATGAAATGAGGATCATTCTATTCAAGCTAAAGGGGGTGCTGGATGTCCATAATATTGGTCTTAGATTAGCCTGCTGTTGCGCATATTTAAATGTTTTATTTCTTTTTGGTTATTTACTTAATGACTCAAGTCACATGGAGAATTTCAGAGTCGAGTCAAGTCATTTCTTGCACAGAGTTGAGTCGAGTCTTTTGACCGCATTTCTGAGTAGAGTTGAGGCAAAATAGCCCGTCGAGTCAATTGACTCGAGTCATTACAACTCTGGCAGAGATCTATGCGTGTGGTGATTCACAAAGTGTTGCGAAGTGTGTCTGTTAGCCTCAGTAGAAATGTCTAGGTTAACTATGACTTCCAAGGTGCACTTCGACATAAAACATCCAATCAAGTTCTGTTCATCTGTACTCAGAAGTGCAACCATTTGTTGGACGGGAAAACAGCTTTGCAGACCTTAACAGATAAGCCTGAAGAGGCAGTGTAATAAGTTGTGTTAGGATTGGACTGAGTTTGACTGAGTTGTAACCATTTTTGTGATAAGCCATGCATGCCCTTTTCAAATTTCATTGGCTTATAGTAGACACGTGTTTTGCCCGACAGGCTTATATACCATTTAAATATCAATGTGCATTGATGCTACATACCAAGGTTTGGTGCAGATTGACCAAACAGATCAACGGTTCTATAGGTTTAAGTGTTTTTTTTTTTTTATTAAATGGAAGAAATTCGATTATCACAGACCTCGGTGGTCTGAGGCTTTTTTGTTCATCATAGGTTGGATAGATGGATCTAGGAACTGAATTTGGTGACTCTAGGCCATATTGTTTTGGAAATGTGGCCTTTCAAAGTGTGCAAATTGGATCACTTGTTATAGCGCCACCACAAGGTCAATTGGGGTAATCTTTGGTTGGGAGTAGCATCTGCGGATACTGACCTGCATGCAATGTTTCAAGTCTCTAGCAGTGCCAATTGCTGATTTATTTTAGCCATTTTCACAGAGATCACTATGTAGCCTTTACAGTGCCACCTGTACGTTTGATTTCAAAACAGGTTCCTGGAGTGGGGTTTTAGATAGGTGAAAAGATTACCAAAACTCTTAGTCATTATGTTAATGTAATTAGGGGGGCCAAAGAGAACAACGTCAGACTTGTTTTCGTTTAACTGGAGGAAATTGTGGGCCATTCAGCATTTAATGTCCTCAAGGGAATTCAAAATGGACTTAAAGTTGTGTTTCAGAGGAAGATAGAGCTGAGTGTCATCAGCATAGAATTGATAGAATAGGTTGCGTTTTTGGATT
This sequence comes from Galaxias olidus, assembly GCA_026901105.3. NCBI lineage: Eukaryota > Metazoa > Chordata > Actinopteri > Galaxiiformes > Galaxiidae > Galaxias > Galaxias olidus. The sequence goes on from JAPMUY010010216.1 coordinate 48,442, forward strand.
ATCTTTCGTAGGCTGGTGGGGGTGCAGGTGGGGGCAGTGCTTTTATTGACAGCAAAAGTTCTGTTTTTAAGATAGGAGCTTAACAAGTCCAGGGCCGTGCCTTTTATATCAAGCCTCACATACCTTATACCTTGCCCTGAGGTTTAGAAGAACTAAAATGACAATCTCCAGAGTTGACAGTGAGAAGCGGGTCATTATGCATTTTCAATAACGCTGACTGTGTGCTATGCTCCCCCTGAAACCTGACTGGAATTTATCTAATATGTTATGCTGTTCTAGATAAGGCACCAACTGGGACAGAATTACCTTTTCTAGTACTTTGGATAAGAATGGTATTTGCTAAGCATTGTGGAATCCCAAGTGCGGAAACACTGCGTGTTTGAAACAGGGTGGGACAGCCAGAGGCTAGAGAGGTCTCCTTTATGAGGCGAGTAGGAACAGAATCTAGGGGGCACATGGTAGACTTCATGCCTGTAACAGTCTCTTTAAGAGAGGTTAGAGACATGGGTTGAAAACAACTCAGTTGGGAAGAACAGGCCAGCGTAATATTCCGGTCACATTTGGGGGCTGAGATGTTGGATCTGATGAGCTTGATTTTATTGATGAAAAAACTGAGAATTCTTTACATTTTAAAATAAACCCTTCTAGGCTTGGTCGTGGAGGAGGACATGCTAATGAGTTAATCGTGGTGAAAAGGACCTTAGGGTAATGACAGTTTTTTTAAATTAGATTTTAAATTTAGCTCTCGCCTTCTGAACAGCCTGCTGATACTGGACTAACTGGTATCAGAATGTTGAAGGAAATTTGAAGTTTGTTGAGTTTCCATCTTCGCTCAGCTTTTAAGCATTGCCTCTTTAATAATAATAATTAATAAATAATAAATTTTATTTAGTTTTTAGCGCTTTTCTAGATACTCAAGGCGCTTTACACACATTGGTCGCCAATTAATGAGTAGGAGTAGGATTAATAGGAGTGCAACAGTCAAGAATGGAAGAGCAGGTAGAATTGAACAGGGATGAAAGTTCCTCTGTGCTAAGTTAAGAAGGAGAGGCCTCATTAATGTAGGTATTAGGGACAACTGAAAAGGCAGCAGAGAACATACTGACAACAGAGGAACAGAACATACTGACAACATATGTGACAAGAACAGCGAGAAGGAAGAAGAGATTTTGAGGGCAAGACAGGCAGAGATGTATCTAACAGCTTATACAGTGATCTGAAAGACGGGTTAACTATTTAAAGATTGTTAATACGAAAATCAGACAGAACTAAATCAAGAGTATACCCAAGTTTTGAGTTGGGTCAGTAATATGTTGGGTGAGATTAAAAGATTAAATTAAATGCATAAAATCACTAACTAGTGGTTTGGACGGACAGCAGCCATGAATTTTAAAATCACCAATAATAAAGACTCTCTTAGTTAGGCATGATCTGTGAGATAAAATCTTTGTGTTTTCGGGGGACGATACACAAGGGCAATTTAAAGGGTTAGTTGAGCCTGCTTTTGTTAACTGCACTTTGAAACTGGAGAAATACATCTGGGTTGAATGGTGGGAGTTAAAAGGCATTTAAAAACAATTGCTAGGCAGCCGCTACAACCGGTGAGCCTGGGCGTACTGAGATAGTCAGTCAGTCCGAAGGACATAGTTCAACAAGCAAAGCAATCTCACCAATGTTTAGCTGGTGTCTGTGCCCGGGAGAATTTTTCTATATATATACAAAGTATATATGTGTGTGTGTGTGTGTGTGTGTGTGTGTGTGTGTGTATATACAGTATATATATATATATATATATATATATATATATATATATATATATATATATATATATATATATATATATATATATGTATGTATATATATGTATATCAGTATCATACAAATCGGTGTTCTAAAATATTGTTTATTTTTTCTAACCCCCCCTTTCTTTGGTGCGTTAGACAGAGAACAACACCTTTCTCCAATCCCCCATCCCAAACAAAAATACAGAAAATAAATTATTAAATATATAACTAAATAAAATAATAATGAAAAACAAATAAAAATAAGTGGGGACGCTCAGAGTCCCAACATCGAAAACTGGAGGCATTAAGAATCAGTTGGGGTCCAGAGAGGAGAGAGTATTCACATATGAGATAATCAGCAGCCATCCTTTGTAGAAATTAGCAACCGAGCCTGTTAAGGAATATTTCACCTTTTCTAGCAAGAGAAAGGAATATTTCACCTTTTCTAGCGAGAGAAAGGACATTAAATTATTTAGCCAGGATGTAGTAGAAGGCGGGCTTGGGCTTTTCCATTGTAACAGAATATGTCAATGGGCAATGAGTTAGGCAAAGGCAACAACATCAGAATCTTTCTTAGTAAGAATGGCTGGTATAAGGGGAACCCCAAAGATGGCTATCAAAGGGCAAGGTTCTAGTGGGAAATAAAGGACTTTGCCTAACATATTAAAGAAACATGACCAGTTAATTTTGGGCAAAAATACTTACGAGCTTGAAAATATGATTGAACAGATGAGAATGGGGTAAATTATATTTAACACGGAGACCAGTAAAAGTGGCAAATGAGCCCTCGAAATATAAATCCAAGAAAAGAGCCAGGCCTCCTCCCCTTCACAAAGTGAAAACTATGTAAATTAGAGGGAGAAAACAAGTGGTTATCACAAATGGGGCTGCATGGGGTAGGGGCATAAAGTTTTAAATGTTGCCTAAATTGTTTCCACGTGATTAGTTTGTGGAATTGTATTCCATAAGCATTGGTTCTGTGCTGACTCATACTTTTGAGAAAGAAAAAAAAAAAAGAGAGTATAACTGTTTATAATGTATTTGGGACAGCAAGAGGTCAGAGGGGCACAGACCAAAGCCACCAGGGATGGTGGACAGGAAGAATTGTCCTCCATTATACACCAGTCGAGGTTGGGAGAGTTAACACCAGGCATGAATATTTTGAAGATTGTCCGCCCAATAATTAAATAGAAGGTTAGGCAGCGCAAGGCCCCCGCCCCGTTTTCTTTTCTGCAGTACTACTCTACGTGCTCTTGGGTTCTTGCCAGCCCAAATAAACTTTAAAATAGTTTTGTCCAACATTCAAAAAAATTATTTTGGTAGAAATACTGGAAGACACTGGAATAGAAACAAGAATCTGAGCAGAATGTTCATTTCAATAGAATTGATTCTGCTGACAGAGAGAGAGAGAGGGAGAGAGTCCCAGCACTTCAGATCAAATTTGATTTCCGTAACCAACTTTGTAAAATTATGTTTGGGGAGTGAGCAATGTTGACGCCTAAGTAACGCAAACTACTGTGGGCCAGTCGGAATGGCAGGGTACCTAGAGGAATTTGCTTAGCTGCATCATTAATAGGGATACATTCACTTTTACTGATGTTTAACTTGTAGCCTGAAAAAGACCCAAAGATGGTAAAAATTTGTAAAACATTGTCTACACAATTGTCCGGTACTATGACATAGAGCAAAGGGTCGTCAGCATGGTGAGATACCTGATGCTTCAGTCCAGCTCCATGAATACCAGTGAAGAGCGGGGGGGATTTGAGAGCAATGGAGAGAGGTTCCATCGCTAAAGCAAAGAGCAGAAGAGAAATTGGGCAACCTTGACGGGATCCTCTCGTTAAAAGAAAGTAGTCAGACCTTTGAGAGTTAGTTGTCACACAAGCAGTAGGGGCAGAGCATAAAAGTCTTATCCATGAGATAAATTTAGACCCAAAGCCAAATTTCCCCAAAACAGAAAATAAATAATCCCATTCAACCCGGTCAAAGACCTTCTCCGCGTCCAACGATATAACCATTTCAGCAACCAGCGTGAGAGGTGCCAGGAGATGGCACAATATTTCAAAGTCTTCTAATGTTAGACGATAATTGCCATCCTCTGAGAAACCCGTGTCACGAAAGTGACCGGAACAGAGCGACAGAAAACAGCACTCGAAAACAAGAATGTAGATGATCAAAAAGAAGTTTTACCAGGCAGTATATACATGGTATCAAACGCAATAATCCCGCAACCAGTGACAAGGCAGTGAAACTATTTATAGACAGAAAACCCCCAGGTGAAAACAATGAACGTAATTAGGAGAGTCCAGGCGCCATCTAGTGGCGAAAGTCCAGTACGCCGCCAGGAGTGACAGTACCCCCTTCCTCAGGACCGGCTCCTGACGGGACCAAAAGGCTTGGATGGATAACGCTCATGGAAGTCCCGAATGAGAGAGGGATCCAGAATGTCCCTAGCGGGGACCCAGCTGCGCTCCTCCGGGCCGTACCCCTCCCAATCCACCAGGAACTGGACACCCCTTCCCCGCCGACGGGAGTCGACGAGGCGGCGAACGGTATAGGCCGGCAGCCCGTCGATGACCCGTGGCGCTGGAGGAGAAGGAGCCGGAGGCTGAAGGGGACTGATCAGGACAGGTTTCAGCCGGGAAAAATGGAACGTTGGGTGAACTCTCATGCTGGATGGCAGCTGGAGGCGATAGGACACCGGCGTGATGCGGCGGATGATCTTGAACGGTCCCACAAACCTCGGCGCCAATTTCCGGGATTCCACCCGAAGAGGCAGGTCCTTGGCAGACAACCAGACCCGCTGTCCAGGACGCAGGGATGGCCAAGCTCGACGACGGCGGTTGGCCTGAAGACGGTGTCTCTCTCCCATTCGCACCAAAGCCCTCCGGGCCCTTCTCCATGCCCCTCGACACCTGCGGACATAGGCTTCTGCAGAAGGAACACCCACCTCTGCCTCCTGTTCCGGGAATAGGGGTGGAGCAAATCCAAACTGACACTCGAAGGGCGACATGCCAAGAGAGGAGTGAGCCAGAGTGTTGTGGGCGTACTCCGCCCAGGGAAGGTGCTGACTCCAGGAAGAGGGATTGGCAGAGGCGAAGCACCGCAGAACCGTCTCCAGATCCTGGTTGGTCCTCTCGGTCTGGCCATTGGACTGGGGGTGGAAACCTGAGGAGAGACTAACAGAAGTACCCAGCAGAGAACAGAAGGCCTTCCAGAATCTGGACGTGAACTGCGGGCCCCGGTCGGAGACCACATCCGCCGGAATCCCATGGACCCCGATGATGTGTTGAACCAGGGCTTCCGCAGTCTCCGGGGCAGACGGCAGCCCGGCGAATGGAATGAACCGACAACCCTTAGAGAAGCGGTCCACCACCACCAAAACTACAGTCTGTCCCCGGGACGGCGGGAGCCCGGTGACGAAGTCCAAGGAAATGTGAGACCAGGGTCTGGAGGGAATGGGGAGAGGCTGAAGATAACCAGCCGGCTTGGCCCGAGAGGTCTTGTGTTGAGCACAAACCGGGCAAGCAGAGACAAAGGACCTAACGTCCTGGCGAATGGTAGGCCACCAAAAGCGACGTTGCACAAACTCCAGTGTGCGAGCCACCCCCGGATGGCCCGCCAGGCGCGATGTATGACCCCAAAGCAAGACCTTAGTGCGTACTTGTGTGGGGACGTACATACGGTTGGGCGGCCCGGTACCTGGGTCGGGTTCTCCCTGCAGGGCCTGGCGCACCGCGTCCCCCACTTCCCATCGGACCGGAGCAACAATGATGGACTCGGGCAGGATAGGGTCAGGGGCAACAGGAACAGCAGGAGGATCGAATTGCCGAGAAAGCGCATCGGCCTTAGTGCTCTTAGTCCCAGGAATAAATGTCATCGTAAAATTAAACCGTGTAAAAAATAGAGCCCACCTGGCCTGCCGAGGACTCAGCCGCTTAGCCTCCTGGATATAGGCCAGGTTCTTGTGGTCGGTGAGCACCACGAATGGCTCGGCTGATGCCTCCAACCAATGACGCCATTCCCCTAGCGCCTCCTTAATGGCCAGCAGTTCCCGGTTTCCCACGTCGTAGTTCCTCTCAGCTGGTAGGAGCCGACGGGAGAAATAGGCACAGGGATGAACCAGCTGATCTGCAGGCAGGCGTTGGGACAGGACCGCGCCCACCCCAGCCTCTGACGCATCCACCTCCACAATAAACGGCAGCTTGGGGTCCGGCAGAGCCAGCACAGGGGCGGATGTAAAGCGCTGCTTAAGCTGCTGGAAGGCTACTCGGGCCTCGGAAGTGAAGACAAACCTTCCCCTCCCTCCCGAGTGAGCTCCGTGAGAGGAGCGGCCAAGGAGCTGAAACCGGAAATGAACCGCCGGTAGAAGTTGGCGAACCCGATGAACCTCTGGACCTCCTTCACCGAGGTGGGCTCGGGCCAGTCCTTGACCGCCTGTACCTTGCGGGTGTCCATCTCCAGGCTACCAGGTCTGATCACATACCCTAGAAATGACACGACAGAGGTATGAAAATGACACTTCTCCGCCTTGACGTACAGGTGGTTCTTCAGGAGCTGGGTCAGTACCCGCCTGACGTGACGCACATGTTCCTGGAGATTCCTGGAAAAGATCAGAATATCATCTAGATAGACGAAACAGAAAATTCCCAGGAACTCACGTAGGACATCATTTATGAGTTCTTGGAAGACCGCAGGGGCATTGGTAAGCCCAAACGGCATAACCAGATACTCGTAATGACCAGAGGGTGTGTTGAACGCCGTCTTCCATTCATCCCCCTCACGAATGCGCACCAGATGGTAGGCGCTGCGGAGATCCAGTGTGGTGAAAACAGAGGACTCCTGCAAACGTTCAAACGCCGTGTTCATGAGGGGGAGAGGGTACCGGTTCTTAATGGTGATGGCGTTAAGTCCCCGGTAATCAATGCAAGGACGGAGTCCGTCGTCCTTCTTCCCCACAAAGAAGAAACCAGCCCCAGCAGGGGAGGTCGAACGACGGATGGTCCCAGCGGAAAGACCTTCCCGGATATAGTCCTCCATGGCCTGGGTCTCGGCCCGGTTGAGGGAGTAGAGCCTACCGCGTGGGGGGCTGGTGCCTGGGAGGAGATCAATGGCACAGTCGTAGGATCGGTGAGGAGGGAGTGTCCTGGCCAGGTCCTTGCTGAAGACGGGTGCGAGATCAGCATAGGCAGAGGGTACTGAAGATAGGTCGATGGGAAGAGAACAGTGAAGCCGGCGAGCCTGTAGGCACGTCTCTTGGCAGGAGACGCCCCATGATGTGACGGTGCCTGTTGGCCAGTCCACTGTGGGATTATGAAGATGCAACCAAGGATATCCCAGAACCACCGAGATGGCAGGAGAGGAGACTAGGAAAAGCTGAATGGTTTCTTGATGTATTCCGGACAGGGACAGAGTGAGAGGGACAGTGGTGTGGGTGATACGCCCCGAACCCAATGGACTGCCATCCAGGGCGGAGATGGTGCTGTTCTCTTCCAGAGGAATGAGGGGTATGTGGAGTCTCTTAGCTAGGGCTGAATCAATGAAATTACCGGCAGCACCAGAGTCAACCAAAGCAGAGGTAGAGTGACGATTCCCAGACCAGGACAGCTCAGCAGGGAGAAAACAGGAAGTCACATGACCCTGGGAGGACGCAAAAAACCCCGTTACCTTCCTCCCTGGGGTCAATGGGGATGGGCGTTTCCCGGGCGCTTGGGACAGCGAGAGATAAAGTGTCCCGACTCCCCACAGTAAAGGCAGCATCGAGAAACCATGCGTCTATTCCTCTCCTCTGTGGTGAGCCGTGCGCGCCCCAACTGCCTGGGCTCCTGAGCGTCTCCGGCCAGAGTGGGAAGAGAGAGCGACGAGAGTGCTTCCCCAGCGACTCCCCCTCGTTGGTGTGCCAAAATAGCACATCGGTCCCTGAGACGCTCGCTTAGGCAGATGGCTAAATCGACCGCCTCTTTAAGGGTAGTAGGGGGTGGTTGGATGGCCATTTCCGCCTGCAGGTCCCCATTGAGTCCCTCCAGGAAGGCCGGTACCAGCGCCGTCTCGGACCATCCTGCCTCAATAGCCAGCGTGCGGTACTCTACTGCGTAGGCCGGGACTGAGCGTTGTCCCTGTTTAATACGCAACAGTCGTTTAGCGGCGTGTCTGCCCTTTATGGGATGGTCAAACATGTGTTTGAGCTCTCAAACGAACCCCGGGTAGTCAGTGCAAAATGATGTCTGTTCCTCCCAAAGCGCCGAGCCCCAAGCCAGGGCATCACCAGACAAAAGGGAAATAGTAAAAGCGACCTTAGATTGGTCTGTAGCGAACACGGAGGACCGTTGGGCAAAGTGAAGAGAACACTGGGAGAGAAAGCCACGGCACTTCTCTGGGTGGCCGTCGTACCTCTCGGGGGGGGGAAGCCAGGATCCGTCGGTCCGAGGGAAGTGGACACTCGGAGCGGGAGCCGACGCACCAGAGGCAGGAGCACTGGCCATTGCTGATGACAGTTGTTGGCGAAGCAACGCAGTAACCGAACGTAATTCGCTGGCGGCTTCCTGAAGCGCCTTGTCATGCACACTAAGCCGCTCTTCGTGCTGCTCCAAAACTCGTGTTATCTGCGCCGGATCCATAGTATTCGTTTCGGCGGGATTATTCTGTCACGAAAGTGACCGGAACAGAGCGACAGAAAACAGCACTCGAAAACAAAAATGTAGATGATCAAAAAGAAGTTTTACTAGGCAGTATATACATGGTATCAAACGCAATAATCCCGCAACCAGTGACAAGGCAGTGAAACTATTTATAGACAGAAAACCCCCAGGTGAAAACAATGAACGTAATTAGGAGAGTCCAGGCGCCATCTAGTGGCGAAAGTCCAGTACGCCGCCAGGAGTGACAACCCGGTTTGATCTTCAGAAATTATGTCTGGCAGGCAAGGATCTAATTGGCATGCCGAGACTTTAGCTAGCTGCTTTACGTCCAAATTTAATAAATGTATTGGTCTCCAACTGTTGCATTCTTCCGGGTTCTTGTCTTTCTTGAATATAAGCGAGATTGAAGCTTGACTTCAATGAAAGGGCAAATAATTGGGGAATCGTCTTATAAAAGACAACCGAGAGTCCGTCTGGACCTGGCGGTTCGCTATTTTGCATTGTTTTAAGACAAGTGTTAATCTCCTCTAACTGTATAGGATTATCGAAGTTGTTCTTGCTATTAGCATCTATGGTAGGGATATCCAAGCTATCTAAAAGATTTGCCATTGTAGTCTCGTTTACAGGGGGTTCCGATTTAAAGAGATTAGTGTAAAAAGAAGTGAAGACGGAGTTTATTTCGGTTGGATTGCTAGTTAGGGAGTGGGACGAGTCATAAACTTGGGACATAAGGCTAGAGGCAGACTGACATTTGAGTTGGAGAGCTAAAAGGAGGCTGGCCTTGTCGCCATATTCATAGTATGTCCCTTTAGTCCATCTTAGAAGGTATTCTGCTTGCCCATGGAGAGCAGGTCAAACGAGGGATGACAGTGTCTTCGACATGGCAGAGGGTGTGTGATTTGCGAGCGGTCAGGCTTGGTTTCTATCACTAAATTCAGGTTGCCCCCTCAAATATTACAATGGGTATCCAGATTTGTGATGTTGGAAAACGGAGGTCATAGAATTAGGTGAGTCCCAGTTAGGAGCATAAACACCAACCAATACAACTGAAGTCTGATATAAGGTGCCACTTACTATGACATAGCGCCCTCCGGGGTCAGATATAATCTGTGCAGGGGAAAACTATGGAATTAGGTCGCTATCAATAATCACAAATAAATGCAGAAGAATTCACAAATGTATTTCCTGATTAATATATAAATGGCGTGGTTCACAAATAAATGTATAACGATTCACAAGTATTTTTTTTTTATTTATAAATAAGTTACGCTGTTCACAAATAAATGCATATCAATTCACAAATGTATTTTGAGATTTAAATATGAATGACATAGTTCACACAAATATGTTCAGGTTTAAACAAATGTAAAAAAAAATCTCAAAGCTGTTACATTTATTAGAATTCTGCAGAATCTGCATTTGTGAAGTGCCTAACATTTGTGGATCACATGGCATTCGTGTTTGGATTTATGAGAGCTTCTTGCCACAGCTCGACTCACAAATGCATTTTTTTCAAATGGGAAAGCTCTGTAGCCAATCAGATATGACTTTCCCTTTCAACCAATCACGTTTCAGTGGAGGAAAAGGTCTACATTTGATTTACGACTGCGACCTTCGGTTTGATATTTGAGGTTATTTTTCAAGGAAAGAGAAGTTATCTTTATGAGAAAACATTTTATATCTTCTATTATTTTATGTCTTATATCTACTATATTATAAAGTTTTGCTGTAGAGGGGGACATGGACTCTGATCGCCGGCTATCAACATCAGCAACGTAATACATGGTGGTCCAGTGTTAATTATTTACCTACAGTACCGCTAGACTACCTTTTAACAATTATAATAAGTGTATAATATTTTATATAACACATAAGCACTTGTTCAATATTTTGTCATGCAATTCTGATGTTGCACGGTATCTGTTATCGTCCATATTTAAATAAAATGTTTTTATTGAACACACATTGTACATTTTAGTGTCGCCGTTTCTATCTCCGAAATTGTGGAGGTGTAGCCGGGAACAGACCGGGTAGCCGGTGATGACAAGCAAACATAGACATAGGTATGGCTGTTTTTGGGGGGGGGTTTGGCCCTCTGCGCAAGACCCTAATTACAGATCGGGCAGCCACAGGGGGCTCAGCATACAATGCATCATGCATATCTGAGTGTAAAACAACATTATTGATCGAGAAGTTCGCTTTGGTCTGCTCCGGTGTAGTGGCAGGCAACGTCTGCGAAGAAGGGTCAACTCCACTGGAGGTCATGTTGACTGTTTGGTGGCAAGACTGAGCAGACACCAATGCCTTCCCAGACATGTGCCTCTCACCAGTTCTAATGCTTTTGAGATGAGGATCAGTCTTAGTCAATTCCAAGACTTAATCTGCAATGTTGGGATGATTATTTCTTGTTCTTTGTGTTCCTCAGATCAGGGCTGTTTCATGCAGTACCGAGAAGCAAACGGGTAAACCCACTCACCTTCTGTCACACACTCTCACAAACTCACTCAATTCTAAACATTCATGACGTCACCCAGGGACTAATCTATAAAATATCTTTCTCTTTTATTGTAACTATATATTTTGTGTCTCTATCTAATTTTACTTTGTCTGTTTACATATCTGGCTCTCTTCCCTTCTGTCAGGGCTTTGTGTGGGGTAGCGAGTATGCAGCCTGTCCTGAGCTTCATTCACCCGCGCTCCCCACCCCACCTCCCCTCTTTTCCCCAGCTTCCTCCACTGCCTCCCCTTAGTTCTCTGTCTGTGCCCCCCACTGGTGGGAGCCTACCAGCAGGGGACTCTGGATCTCCCCAGCCTGAACCGGTAGGATCGAACCAGAACGGGATTCTGGACTGGCTGCGGAGGCTTCGTCTTCATAAGTACTACCCTGTCTTTAAAGAGCTCACCATGGAGGAGGTCAGTGATACCACATTATTTCTTATTCTGAATTCTTTGAAAACACAATACAATTCTACAGTAATTTTGCTCAAGCCATCAAAGTATAATCAAATTGCAAACTGCACCACCTACACTGCACGAAAAGGATAATTTCAGGGATGGAAACCCCAGTGCACGAGTCTGTAAACGCAATGTTTTAGGACTTTTGTGGTTGCGTGCACGGCCTGTTTGTTGCGTGTTCAGACCTGCACACGACCTGCATATCTCCAGAAACGGTCTCCGCTGTGTGCACGGACGTGTTACTGTGCGAAAACGGTTTCTGCAAATTCCCTGAAACATCCGAGCACATTCGCCCACTTACCTGGACATGTCAGGAAATTCCTGTGCGTTCTCAGTGTCACTGGTCGTTTAACTTCTGTGAATTACAGTGAATCATCTCTGGTATGCGCGTGCGCATTCCCACTTCTCACTGCTAGTCATTGCTAGCTTTCATAAACTTGGTATTGATATTATAAGTTCATATTTTATTATAATTATTAGAAATAGTTGTTATAATTTTCTTAATAGGCTTACACAAACTTCACCAAGAACATTCACCTTCTGAACCTTATACGTTTTGTCACAAAAGCCTTGTGAGGCTAGGCAGATCGCTAGCTAACATTTCTTGCCTACCTTGGTCTTTGTACCTGATTTTAGTAAATGTATTTATTTTTTAGTTCACATGCTGCAATTTTACTCTGCAACGTTCTATAACCGTTTTGTCTCATTGTGAATCATTGATCTGGCCTTTACACAACACATTACGATATAATTTAAATTTAAGGCAAATTCTCCTCTAAGTACGATTTAAAAAAGAAATTCTTTCTTAATCATAATATTTTCAAATCAGTCAACTATCACAGACTTTCTGAGTTTAACTTTGTCAGTTACAATACAACAATAAAGTAATATTAACAATATTTTTGAATATGCTTAAATTATTATTATAAGGTTATAAATATTCAAATGTTAACTGATTACATTATATCGATATATTTCATGTGTATTTAACGATAGTACAACAGTTAACAGTTCGCGATATAAGTGCAATTAAAATTATATCGTAATGTGTTGTTGCAACAATGTGTGCTTCCTTCGCTGTTTGGATGGGGGGTATGGGGAAACATATCTCGATCAGGAAACGGTCTTCGATACAACACTGGCTTCCTGCCGAACAGCCGACTGACAACTCTCATCCAGCCGGTCAGGGGCGTAGGCACGGGTAGACCTGAGCCTACCCAAAATGATCACTGGCCTACCCAATTATATTCAGGTTTTTTTTTAACGTTTTTTTAATGTTATGAGTTTGTGCTTTGTTCTTTTGTTGTCATGTTGTATTGTAACTGACAAAGTTAAACTCAGAAAGTCTGTGATAGTTGACTGATTTGAAAATATTATGATTAAGAAAGAATTTCTTTTTTAAATCGTACTTAGAGGAGAATTTGCCTTAAATTAAAATTATATGAGTGCAATTTCACTTCCTGTTAATTTCAACGGTCCGTTCTGACGCAAAAGTTGGGAAAATCCAACGTGTCCGTCAAGATTTTGCAATGGAAACCGTTGTCCACTAGGGGCCAGTCCGTCATGAAGTTCCCATTGAAATTAATGGACTTCCGGCGCAACGGACCAGCGCAACGGATGAATTGTGAACAGGGCATAAGAATAAGACTTTGCATAAAGCCTGGTTTATACTTCTACGTGAGCGCATTAGCGAATATAAACGTTAATTTGGCGCTTATGTTCGCACAGTAGTTTGCCTACCTACTTTGTTGTAGTTCGTTTACAACTTCAACGTAGGTTTAACAGACCCACTAGGTGGCAGTGTCGCATTCAGTAATCCAGAATGTACAAAAAAACGGTAGAAGAAGCACAGACATGGAAACTCCCGTGCATGTCCCGCAAAAGTATAAACAAAGAGACCGAAGGTTGCTCACTGCTTTTCATATTTTCTTATTCAAATCAAATCAAGTTTATTTATAGAACAAGTTTAAAACAAGCAGAGCTGACCAAAGTGCTGTACAATATATTCACATCTACCCATCACTGAAGTTGATGAGCTAGAAAGAAGAGTCAGCTTTTATTCTAGGAAATGGTTAGGGATGCCACGGTGTCTTAGTCTGGTTCTTTACGGGAAAGGTGCTCTGGAGCAGCCGCTTACCGGGCTTACAGAGGAAATTGAGTGCACTAAAGCTAGATTAGAAATGACACTTGAGGAATCCCGAGATAGTTATGTGATGCATCGTCAGATGCTGCACATATTGTTACCGGAAAGTCATATTATTATTATTATTATTAGGCCTATTTTTGGCGCCTTATTAACGCCCGTAGTTGTGACCCAATAGATTCCTTTCCAGTGCCCACATGTCTTGGGTATTGCAGTCTGTTGCGCTTACATACAGCTAAGTGATCAGTTTACATGTTATATTTTTGAATTATTATTTTTAATAGGTTTTTGGCCTCATTGAAATGAATGGCGAGAGAGATTTCGCGGGCATATACCACCATCTAGCGTTGATGTTATGAAGTTGTTATGTTAAGCTATACTGACTGTCTTGGCTTGCAGCAATGAATGACTCCGTCTGGTTATTATGTGATTGCCTCGTAAGACGCAATACTGTTATCCTTAAGTTTTATAACTATTATTATTATAATAATAATATTAGCCCCATTTTGCGGCACCTAAATACCTGCATTTCGCTTCCATTGCAACGCCAAAATGTCAGTTCGAATGCCACGGACTCAGTGTTAATTTTGAAAAGCATTTTTCATTTTGTTTTCGTCTTCGTCCTTACTGAAAACTGTAGTTGCGTTTAAGTCAAATTTCGGTCATTTCATTTTGTTTCGTTAGAGTTAAGATTTAGTCAGTGTTAGTAAGTTTTCGTTTTAGTCAAATCTTCGTCAATGTTTTAGTCCTAACTCCTAAGGGGAATTAACATAAATGGCTCTGGTTTATATGCACACTTCTACACATAATTAAGCAACCACTTGAACAGTAGGCTAAACGCGGCGCCCGGCCTACGCAACAAGAAGGCAGTGGCTGATGTTAACCGTAACTAGCTTATGTAAAGCAGTCTAGCTAAACTGAATAATGACGTTAGCAGCACCGCTCTGGAGTGAGTGTCACTGCTTCCAAAGCGAGAGCAGGCACTATGACACGTAACGTTAAGTTTTCCTAATGCTATCGAATCAATCGTATAATATATATTTACCGTTACTTGGCAGACAGGGTTTTAGCTAGATTTGGAGCTCTCACAAGGTTACCCATTAGCTTATTTAAATTATACTGTAATGACCTGGCATTTGCTACAAATTGCGCGGACATACACAGACTCAGAGCAGGAAAAAATCAACATCAAATAAGAAAGATGCAAGGGGAATTTGTATTCAGTGAATCGTTAAAAAGTAAAACAATCAATGCCTTGAGACGGCAATTTATAGGTTGTCCGCTAGAACAGAGCCAGCTATTTTGTCTCGTCTTAATTCGTCCGGACTAAATGAACAGAGATTTCACATTAAGTTGTCATCAATATTTTTTAATTTACGTTGTCGTTACAATTTAGTCATGAAGAAAAGGGTAGTCAACGAATACTTTTAGTCCAAATTTTCGTTGACAAAATTAACACTGCACAGATTGCGCTTTTACACAGCTAATTAATCTGTCCACAAGTTATTTTTAATTGCCTCTTTTACAGGCTTCATTTGCCCATAGACAACATTTGAATGGGACAATGAATGTATACTGTCATAGTGACCGCAATAAAATTTACAGGCTACACGTAGCCTATGTTAGTCAACATTTTATTGTGGTCACTAGAATGGCAGTATACACAAGGGTATCATTCGGCAGTATACACCAGGGTATGATTAATTTTGGTCCATCAGAAATAGCTAACTCATAAATAACAACAATACCGTGCCAAACAGTTCTGCACAAATGCACCTGTGAGTATGTGACAGGGTCACCATATCACTAATTATTCCAGTTAGCTAGTTTCTAGTTAGCATCAGCACCTAGCCAAGCACCTAGATGCTTCCCCTATCCTGCAGTAATGAACGACAATTGCATGGTGTTTCGTGTTCACCAGCAATGTAGAAAATGAAGAAGTTTGCACCCATGCATTGAAATGAATAGAGAGCGCAGTAGCCTACATGTTCCATCTGTATGGTTGTAGTGCTCATCGTTCAGTCTTGTTAGCAGTGGCAGCTGGTGAAAAATAGTCTAGGTGGGGCTGTACCATATTCAGTCAGCTTCACAAATACAATTAAACACTAAACGCAGGACACCAGTGTTCTGCTTATTAGTAAGTATTTATTAAATGCCAATATTAAACATGTGAGGCATTCTTACACAATAACATCTTACTCAAGTCAACTACAAAAACAAATGGGGTCTGGCATCTTATTTTTTTGGCCATTCTGTCATTCTGAGTGGCAAACCTCTAAATTACTTAATTGTTAAAGCCATGGATGCATTATATTAGTTTTTTCTCCATAGAGAGCATAGCCAGAACATTCAGGCGTTCATGTGTCATGCTCTTCCTCAGGTAGGTCTTGATCATCTTCAAAATAGAGAAGTGTGTCAGCTTCCATTAAAGATTCTCACACAAACGTCGAGTGCATGCAGTTTATTGCATAATCGTCTGGCAAAGATTTATACAGATGGTCAAGGATAAGGCATAGTATTCAACACTACAGCTCCGTCTTCACCTCATTTATCAATAAAAGGGTAGTGTCAAATTAAACAATGTGATCTTATAGCTTTACAGACATAACGTTACTAACGCTGGTAAATCAATCCACATCACAACCCATTTCCTCAATGCAAAAGTACAACTGACTAGCTAGCATATCAAAAACACATTGCAAAAAGTACACAGTAATGTACATAAACATATTACACATACCTGGCAAAGATTTAAACGTACAGATGGTCAAGGATAAAACACGGTATTCGACACTCCATCTCCTAAACGTAAAAATAACAGTCATAACTTTGTTTAAACCATACACTTGAACCATTTTGCTCTTGTTAGCGAACATTCTAGATCGTGGTTAATTAGCTTCCATACATTCAACAAAACAAAACAAGCGAAATATGTTTACAATTGTATGACCGGCCTACAATGTTAACCACGTACATTCATAGGGCACTTCGCATAGTTGATCAGACTTCTATGGGGATTATAACATTATTACAAAAAAAGGAGATAAAATAGAGGTAGCAGGCGCCTGACATCCTGATCCTGGGTCTTCCATCTGCGTTCATCATGGTCTTCTTCTCTCTGGATCCTATAGCAGATCACAAAACCAACTTTCTCTACCTCAGGCGGACTCTGATTAGGGTAGTAAACTTACAGCCCTTCTGGCAGCAGATTCAAGGGCACTGATTGCCTAAATTTATGTTGCCACTGTTGCTATGTGCATTTCTTCGGTCAGCCATTGGCTGGTGCTGCGCACTGAATGTGCTGTTTTTCTACTGCCCCAGAAGCGATAGCTTAGAGAAAGGGGATGAACCATAGACATCGGCACTTCTATGGGATGAACAGTCAACTAATTTTACCCCAAATATAATGATTTATATTTTATATATTACACGTTTTTGTGCATTTTAAACACATACATGCTTAAAATAAGTAATTATTGTTTAAAAAAAACCCACCAAAAAAACCTGGGAGAGCCAGGGAGGGCTGTGCCCTTCTGCCCTTTGCTGGCGAGCCACCACTGCTTGTTAGATATCTGGAACAAGTTACTGTATGTTTACAGTAGCCCCATTGAAGTGTTGGAGAAATAACGATGGTGGATCTAGTTATGGATCTAGAGCTTGTTTCGGAAGTACAGTTAGCTGTTAGGATGAATAGAAGATATTGCATTACATTGTCATAAAATGCATTCTAATAAAATAGATTAGTTCCTCTCCGGGAACCATCACCTTATCGTGGTGGAGTGGTTTGTGTGTCCCTATGAACCTGGGGGCTGTGTTGTCTGGAACCTTGTGTTCCTGGTAGGGTCTCACATGGCAAATTGGTCTCGGGCGAGGGGCCGGACTAAGAATGGTTCAAAAACCCTTATGGAAAAACCTATAAAAGAGGACGATACCCGGCCCGGAGGAAGCCCGGGGTCCCCTTCTGGAGCCAGGCCCAGGAGGAGGACCCGTGAGCGAGTGCCTGGTGGCCGGGCTTGCCACGGAGCCCGGCCGGGCATAGCCCGAAAAAGCAACGTGGACAACAATAACATCTCTTCTTCTCCGTCCCGTGGGCTCACCACCCGCGGGAAAAACCAAGGGGGTCGGGTGCACTGCCAGAAAGGTGGCAGTGAAGGCAGAGGTTTTCGACGGATCGGACCCGGGTGGCAGAGGCTGGCTATGGGGACATGGAATGTCACCTCACTGGGGGGGAAGGAGCCTGAGCTTGTGCGGGAGGTGGAGCGCTACCAGCTGGATCTGGTGGGGCTTACCTCTACGCACAGCCTCGGCTCTGGAACCTCACTTCTGGATAGGGGTTGGACTCTATTTTTCTCCGGAGCTCCCCAGGGTGAGAGGCGCAAGGCTGGTGTGGGGATACTTACGAGTCCCCGGCTAAGTGCCTCTATGTTGGAGTTTACCCCAGTGGACGAGAGGGTCGCCTCCCTACGCCTTCGGGTCATAGGGGGGAAAACTCTGACTGTTGTCTGTGCCTATGCATCGAACAGCAGTTCGGAGTATTCGGCCTTTTTGGAGACCCTGGATGGAGCCTTGTATGGGGCTCCTGAGGGGGACTCTGTAGTCTTGCTGGGGGACTTCAACGCACATGTGGGCAATGATGGAGACACCTGGAGAGGCGTGATTGGGAGGAACGGCCTCCCCGATCTGAACCCGAGTGGTGGCTTGTTATTGGACTTCTGTGCTAGTCATGGAATGGCCATAACGAACACCATGTTCGAACATAAGGATGCTCATAAGTGTACCTGGTACCAGAGCACCCTAGGCAGAAGGTCGATGATCGATTTTGTTATCGTATCATCGGACCTGAGGCCATATGTTTTGGACACTCGGGTGAAGAGGGGGGCAGAGCTGTCAACTGATCACCATCTGGTGGTGAGTTGGGTCAGGTGGCGGGGGAAGCCTCTGGACAGACCTGGTAAGCCCAAGCGTGTAGTGCGGGTGAACTGGGAACGTCTGGAGGAGTCCCCGGTCCGGGAGGCCTTCAACTCACACCTCCGGCGGGGCTTCTCTGGCATCCCTGTGGAGGCTGGGGGCATTGAACCGGAGTGGGCGATGTTCAAAGCCTCCATTGCTAAAGCTGCGTCTGAGAGTTGTGGTCTCAAAGTCTTAGGTGCCTCAAGGGGCGGTAACCCTCGAACATCCTGGTGGACACCGGTGGTCAGGGTTTGATTGAAGGAGGCCTTCCGGGACATGCTGTCCGGGCAAAGCCCCAGGGGTTGATGAGATCCGCCCAGAAATGCTGAAGGCTTTGGGTGTTGAGGGACTGTCATGGATGACACGTCTCATCAACATTGCGTGGAAGTCGGGGACAGTACCTAAGGAGTGGCAGACCGGGGTGGTGGTTCCCCTGTTCAAAAAGGGGGACCGGAGAGTGTGTGCCAACTACAGAGGCATCACATTACTCAGCCTCCCCGGGAAAGTATACTCCAGGGTGCTGGAAAGGAGGGTTCGACCGATAGTCGAACCTCGGATTGAGGAGGAACAATGCGGTTTCCGGCCTGGTCGTGGAACAACGGACCAGCTTTTTACCCTCGCGAGGATCTTTGAGGGGCCTGGGAGTATGCCAATCCGGTCTACACGTGTTTTGTGGATTTGGAGAAGGCGTATGATCGGGTTCCCCGGGAGATACTGTGGGAGGTGCTGCGAGAGTATGGGGTTAGGGGGTCTTTACTCAGAGCCATCCAATCTCTGTACTCCCAAAGCGAGAGCTGTGTCCGGGTCTGCGGCAGTACGTCGGACTCGTTTCCGGTGAGGGTTGGCCTCCTCCAAGGCTGCGCTTTGTCACCTATCCTGTTTGTGGTATTCATGGACAGGATCTCACGGCGTAGCCGCGGGGGAGGGGGCTGCGGGTTGGTGGGCAGAGGATTGCATCACTGCTTTTTGCAGATGATGTGGTCCTGATGGCATCATCAGTCTGCGACCTGCAGCACTCATTGGATCGGTTCGCAGCCGAGTGTGAAGCGGCTGGGATGAGGATCAGCACCTCCAAATCTGAGGCCATGGTTCTCAGCAGGAAACCGATGGATTGTCTACTCCAGGTAGGGAATGAGTCTTTACCCCAAGTGAAGGAGTTCAAGTATCTTTGGGTCTTGTTCTCGAGTGAGGGTAAAATGGAACGAGAGATGGGCCGGAGAATTGGAGCAGCGGGTGCGGTGTTGCAGTCGCTCTATCGCACCGTTGTGACGAAGAGAGAGCTGAGCCAGAAGGCAAAGCTCTCAATCTACCGGTCTATCTTCGTTCCTACTCTCACCTATGGTCATAAAGGGTGGGTCATGACCGAAAGAACGAGATCGCGGATACAAGCGGCGGAAATGAGTTTCCTCCGGAGGGTGGCTGGCATCTCCCTTAGGGATAGGGTGAGAAGTTCAGCCATTCGTGAGGGACTCGGAGTAGAGCCGCTGCTTCTTTGCGTAGAAAGGAGCCAGTTGAGGTGGTTCTGGCATCTAGTAAGGATGCCACCTGGCCGCCTCCCTAGGGAGGTGTTCCAGGCACGTCCAGCTGGGCGGAGGCTGCGGGGCAGACCTAGGACCAGGTGGAGGGATTATATCTCCACACTGGCCTGGGAACGCCTTGGAATCCCCCAGTCAGAGCTGGTTAATGTGGCCCGGGAAAGGGAAGTTTGGGATGCCCTGCTTGAACAGCTACCTCCGCGACCCGACCCTGGACAAAGCGGATGACGATGATGATGATGATGATGATTAGTTCATACCGCAAAAATCGTGCCTTCATAATATTGCCCATTTCCCATAAACTACGTTTATTTCTACAGTATGATTCTGGTAAATTAGTAGTGTGTTGAAATGCAGGTGAAAGAAGAAGAAGAATGCAATAAAGTTATAATGCCCAAGCTATTACAGGAAGAGTTTTACACAGCACTATTTGGCTGACCCTCGATCCACTTCGTTTAAGCTCTACTGTCATTGTGGATAGTTTGAGTGATTTTAATACTTATTAAATTAATTTAATACATGTGCAAACATATAGAGCTTAGAGAACAAAAAAAATAAAAAATAAAACTAAACGTTAGTAGGCTACTTAGTCATCCTATATGTTCGCCATGAAATTATGATGAAGCAGCACTGGCAATCTGGCAGCAGCAGCGCCGTAACGACTACAAGAATGGGGGGTGCAAGAAGGGGTGTTTTCCGTATAGTCTGGGGTTGTGTCCTGCACAACGCAGGCTCATAATGGATTGGCCTATATCTATTCTGATTTTAGTTAATTATGGGTGTTGGTCTCTCCTCAGAAAATTTGTAAGCTATTCAACAGAAAACTCACATTTGCATTGTTTGTTATATTAGGTTTTTAAGAATGTGCTATATTGTAAAAAGTAATCAGATAGGGAGGACCAGTGTTGACATATAACTCATGAACTGCATACAAATCGGTATTGAGCATAGAGCCTAAAGCTTGCTCATTCATAATATGCTAGCCGCTCTTCACATGTGTGAGCAGATAGTTATGTATAGGTCTAGCCTATATAGCGGACTCATAAACCTTGGCCCAAAAAGTTACCAGCCTTAGCAATGCAACAAGCAAACAGCATGGAATGGAGTGCTAAAACAAACAAAAAACTGCTGGGCAGATCGCTTAAGCAAAATGCAACACAAGCTGTATGTGCACTTCGGCGGAATACTGACAACGGGAAGGCCGTGCAAAACGCACCCCCTCATCCCACGCAAAAGAAAACAAAAGTAGGGGGGGAGGGGGGGGGGGGGTTAAAGATCCCGTGGCCTCCCCAGTTCCGGTGTTCTGACAATTTGCGCCTCCCCTTAGAATGGGCTTCCCTGTAGCACATATTATCAAATACTACTGAAAATTGAGCCTCCCCAAATGGGCTACCTCAATTGAAAAGTATGAGGTAGCCCATTTTGACAGGGAGAAATTACTGCTCATGCGCTACCCTGTTTTGATCTAAATGCATACTTTTTGAACACATTAAAGAATTGTCGGTGAAAGCCTGACCTTGTTGAAAATAAAACCAAATGGTAGTACTTCATCGTCGTATGTGTCCACCATTATATTATGATGAAGAGGCGCTACCGATCTAGCGGCAATAAGCCCCCTTGTCAACAAACAGGGTTTGGACCGCAGTCCGCTTGTGCTGCAGGGGTAGGTTCTGCGAGGCGGTCAGTCGAATAACTGCGATGCATCACATCGCATTTGCGCAGGGAAATGCATTTCTAGTTCATTCTGCTGACTAAGCAGCACCCACATTAGCAACAGGACGGAAATGGAATCCAAAAGAGGCAGTACTGTTAGCAAAAGAAGCCCTTAAACAAACAGAAATAGTAGGGCAAGTACAACATGGACGAGGAGGATTTGGACTTGGTACAAGTAAACAGAAATGGTCAAAAACAACCCCTTTGGAACAACGCAACGTCTATTATTCTGAGACGTCATTGTTCACCGTTAAGCCTTCTGGAGGTGTCGTGGGCTCAAATTAACGAAACATCCAGGATGGAGGGTGCCCACCTGAAAACCCCAATGACATATCTGCTCTCAACCCAAGTCCATTCTAAAATATTGTCTTATGAAGTGCTCTTCTTGGAGTATGGCATAATGGATATTATAACATCCTATCCTGTGTATATTGAAACATACAGTTTATCAAACAATACAGAAAAAACATGTAGCCTAGCCTATATAGGCTACAAGTTAAGTGCATAGAAAACCACTTATATGATTTGAAGGCTAGCCAATTGAAAATCAGCCTATCTGCTCCAGTTCATTGAGTCATCTGCGTTTTAATTTGTTTGGGTACAGCCAAAATATTACCGAATATCTACTTGCTTCCTACCCTGCTCAACCAATCAGCGATTGTTTGATGCACTGAGAAGACACTTTGCGCAACGCGCTGTTAGGATTTGGGAGGACTCCCCATAAACACGTCGGCGGGCCTCGGCGAGCGACTCTTTTCCCAGAAACCCCTTCTCTGCGAAGCTACGCAGAGACGTATATGTGCTCCTCCGCAGAAGTATAAACCAGGCTTCAGAAGATATGTGCGTCACTGACGCATCACATAATAATAAGAATATGACTTTGCGATAACAAGATGTGTGCGTCATCACTGACGCATGACATAACAAGTGGCATATGGGGACAAAGCATGTAATGACCTAATTTTGAAGTATAGCGAACATCTTGCAATGTCACGCTCAAGTAGCCTATATGAAAGCAATTGGCTTTGGTAAGCTACAGACAGAAGCTAAGTAAAAGGCCATGCATGGAGGAATCCCACCCTAGAAACCTCCGTCTCACACAAGTTTGCGGTGAAAGGTTCACACACGTAGAGTTTTACAGGAATATAATAGATCAGATTTTGCCCGAAAACGCCCTTTTCATGCTACTTGCTACTTTATTTCCTTGCTGTGGGTTCATCTTCCAACACCCCCGAAATACTAGTAAGTAGGGATGGGCGGATCGATATGGAAATATCAATCATATTGATCTTGAAGTTTATTTTTGAGAATCGATCCGCACAAAGAAATTATCAATACCAAGTGTTTACTTTAACCAGTAATTTTTTTATAGTCATATTTATTTTAGATTGATGCTAAAGTGAAACAAATTATGTTGTAGTAATTGTGTATCATAGGAACTACTTCTCCTTCCGCCCTGTCTCGTCACTCAATGCATTTACAAGGGTGCGCGGCACGTTGCAATCAGTCAGTCAGTCACGCAACTATGCTGTGCTGTTGTGGCCATACTCGCCAACTCTCCCGATTTTCATCATCATCATCATCATCATCATCGTCATCCGCTTTGTCCGGGGTCGGGTCGCGGAGGTAGCAGTTCAAGCAGGGCATCCCAAACTTCCCTTTCCCGGGCCACATTAACCAGCTCTGACTGGGGGATTCCAAGGCGTTCCCAGGCTAGTGTGAAGATATAATCCCTCCACCTGGTCCTAGGTCTGCCCCGCGGCCTCCGCCCAGCTGGACGTGCCTGGAACACCTCCCTAGGGAGGCGGCCAGGTGGCATCCTTACTAGATGCCCGAACCACCTCAACTGGCTCCTTTCTACGCAAAGGAGCAGCGGCTCTACTCCGAGTCCCTCACGAATGGCTGAACTTCTCACCCTATCCCTAAGGGAGATGCCAGCCACCCTCCGGAGGAAACTCATTTCCGCCGCTTGTATCCGCGATCTCGTTCTTTCGGTCATGACCCACCCTTCATGACCATAGGTGAGAGTAGGAACGAAGATAGACCGGTAGATTGAGAGCTTTGCCTTCTGGCTCAGCTCTCTCTTCGTCACAACGGTGCGATAGAGCGACTGCAACACCGCACCCGCTGCTCCAATTCTCCGGCCCATCTCTCGTTCCATTTTACCCTCACTCGAGAACAAGACCCCAAGATACTTGAACTCCTTCACTTGGGGTAAAGACTCATTCCCTACCTGGAGTAGACAATCCATCGGTTTCCTGCTGAGAACCATGGCCTCAGATTTGGAGGTGCTGATCCTCATCCCAGCCGCTTCACACTCGGCTGCGAACCGATCCAATGAGTGCTGCAGGTCGCAGACTGATGATGCCATCAGGACCACATCATCTGCAAAAAGCAGTGATGCAATCCTCTGCCCACCAACCCGTAGCCCCCTCCCCCCGCGGCTACGCCGTGAGATCCTGTCCATGAATACCACAAACAGGATAGGTGACAAAGCGCAGCCTTGGAGGAGGCCAACCCTCACCGGAAACGAGTCCGACTTACTGCCGCAGACCCGGACACAGCTCTCGCTTTGGGAGTACAGAGATTGGATGGCTCTGAGTAGAGACCCCCTCACCCCATACTCTCGCAGCACCTCCCACAGTATCTCCCGGGGAACCCGATCATACGCCTTCTCCAAATCCACAAAACATGTGTAGACCGGATTGGCATACTCCCAGGCCCCTCAAAGATCCTCGCGAGGGTAAAAAGCTGGTCCGTTGTTCCACGACCAGGCCGGAAACCGCATTGTTCCTCCTCAATCCGAGGTTCGACTATCGGTCAAACCCTCCTTTCCAGCACCCTGGAGTATACTTTCCCGGGGAGGCTGAGTAATGTGATGATAGTAGATAGATCTCCCGATTTTCATTGCCACAATTCTCTATCAATACGTTCTTGTGTAAAGAGGACCGCCAGATCCCCGCTGTTGTTTAGATATCCTCCCAATTTTTGAGGTTTCAAGGTTGGCAAGTATGTATGTGGCTGAAGTATGGCACTAGAGCAGCCTTTCTAACAGGCAGACAGAACCATAGTCCAAAGTATTATTTGGGATTCACCATTCACTTTAAGGTATTTGATTAGCCCAGATGTTAAGTTCAAAGGTTTGAAGCTTGAAAAATCGAATAGTTTAAATGATTTTTTTTTAAACAATTTAAGAAGTTTCTTAATTGCTCCTATTAAACAGAAAACAAAGAGATCCTTTTGGCAGTTTATTTAAAACTGATGTCGGACTAATGACTTTATTGTTCTATGACCACATTTACCAATTTTAACAGTATAAATCACAAAGATATCCCCCTTTTTATGTACTCAAGAAATATCTCAAAACTATCGGTATCAGGATAGTTGACATAGTATCGCTTGGTATCGGATCGGAAAAAAAATCTGTGGTATCGCCCATCCCTACTAGTAAGCTTGAAGTAGTGATGATTGAATTTCCCCCAAAAAAAGTATTGTAGACATAGTCTGGTTGATACTACATTATAATACTCAAACATATTACAGAATTTAGTATAGGAGTAGCTTATCCCTTGGCCAGGTCTACCCCAATATTTACATCTGCTAGATGACTAAAACCAAATGAGACACACAGTCTAGGCTGGTCTACTTAGGTTACAGTCCAACAGTCTAAATAAAGGCAAGTGTAACCACTGGTAGGCTACCAAAATGCAGCCATTGAGCAATTCAGAGAGCTTATTCTTACTTAATATTTGAGGAAATTGACATAAATGTAAGACACAGCAATAGTTCTGTCCATAATGCATTTTCTGTTTCATTTGTTTCAATGGGTGTATTTACAAGATTATTATTTCTATCAAAATAATTTGTTTTTAAATCAAATACATTCAGCTTTTTGTCATGGAACATGGATGTCTGAAAATGAACTAAAAGACCCAAATGCAGAATAATTAACACTAGAGCAAATCTGGAGATCACAAGAAAATAACAAAAGGACTGTTCACAGCGAGAGGAGCAATGGCGCTCATGTTCTCCAGCAGAGCCCTTATGTCGGCCAATCGTGTTGCCCTGGTGTCTGAGCACTTGTTCCAACGAAAAATGATCTGCTGGGTTCTGGCTTGGTTCCATCATTCTCCCATGAAACACAGATGTCTGAAAATAAACTAAAAGACCGAAATGCAGAACACTAAAGACTAGAGAAAAACTGGAGATCAGAAGAAAATCACTAAAGGACTCGGGAGAAGGACGATACTGGGTGCTGATGAGTAAATAGGGAAGGAGCCCTCTGCTGGTTGTAGGATCCTCTGGTCCAGCCTTCAGCCCCTGACAGCTTTAGTGTACCGTAACTTTGACATGAGTTTATTGGCCTACCATTTACTGCAAGGTTTTTGATAACAACTCTGTGTTGTAGCACCAAAAACTATGCAATTGAACTGCATATGTGTGAGAGAAATAGGACGTGGCTTCCCTTTCATTGACACAATATTTTGTATGTTTCGCTGATAACATTCACTGTTAGTAATGTCTAGCTGGGGTGTTTATAGCAGACTACTTTTGGTTTGAGATGTTTTACAGAAAAAAATACATAAACACCTCTGGCATGTCAGTTGGCTCTTTATGCACTGTAATGTACTGTAAAACGCCTCCATGTTTTGGGTAACAATGGGAGTAGTAACAAATTTGGTTGGCTACTAAACAACAATAGAGACATTTTCTAAACAGTCTTGGACAGGTCATTCATCATTTAGATTTAGCCAATGTTTGTTCCTGGTGTCAACAATTCTCATTGAAATGGGTGCGTAATCCTTTTTAAAAATGTATTAGATAAAAGGTCTACCCCTTTAAAACTCTTGCCAAAGTTCTCATCTTATTTCTTATTTTTTCCATAGTTCCTCGGGCTTACAGAGGAGGACCTGAATCGGTATGACCTTACCCAAGGAGCCAAGAAGAAACTCAAGACCCAGCTGGAGCTGCAAAAGTCAGGCTCAAATTACTCTTATACCACAATGAATGGATGACTACATGGATAGATTCATTTTTAAATAACCATCATAAATTTACTTTAGTGGATAGTTGCAGGAGTTTGAGTGGACTACTTCATGGTTAGGTTGAATGGAGGGATGTTTGGATTGCGGGGTACTTGTGGAGTGGTGGGTCGAATGGATGGGGAATAATTAAGTGCATGGGTTTGGGTGGATAAAGGAATTGATCAATCACTGAGTGTGTGTGTGGATGGGTAGATGGGGGATTGTTGGATGGATGGTTGGGTGGCCTCTTCTGATGTCACGATTTTCCAGGGAGTGACCCAGGCATTTACGAGACGATTAGGACAATTGTCCAAAAAGTGGCAAGAGGAAAGACAGGTTGATAGAGAACAAGAACACAGCTGAAAAAGATAAACAGGATAATGTTGTGCCCTTGACATTTAACAGTCCATGCTGGAGACTGAGCCAGAACCTTAGTTTGTGGTCTGGGCTCTCTGGCTACTTAACTTGTTATAGTTCCATGGTCCAAACCCTCTCAATTTGCACTCCAAGCAGGAAAAACTACAAGCTGAAAAGCCTTGAAATAAGATTCGGATCAGATTCGAAAAAGCGTAGTGTGCACTATGTGGTGAGCAATGTTGATACATCCAATCAACCATTAACAGTGAGATAGGAATATAGAATAATAATAGACCCTTCTGTGTCAATGGTGAACCTGGGATAAACCTGGGATAGACCTGGGATGGGGGGGGGGGGGGGGGGTCATTATTTACTGATCCTGTTTCCATTCTCAGTATCCACAGGGTTATGCAAGACGTGTGTGGGTTCAGGTGAGAAGTGGAAAATTCCTCGGGTGGTTTTTGAAAAGAGCATGACCTTGACTGGTTTAACGTGCGTGGTGTTGAATGAACAAGAATGACCAGTATCTTTTGATGTAGTTGCGATAATTGTATGATTTGCAGACTTTGCTTTGCTGTTATTGTTTTTATGAAGTAAAGTTGTCAACGTTAAATTAACTTTGATTGATGACATTATTATGTAAACTTCACTATTTTATTTTGTGTGTTTGGTGAACAGTAGGGAGAAGCTGGATAAGCTCTTATCTCAGATCCCCAGTTCCTGTAGCAGCATCGCCAGGGTAACACCATCCAGTCACATTGGCCCAATGACTCATTTTCAGCCTTTTAACAGCAAAGGTAACTCTCTCTCTCTCACACACACACACACACGCACACACACATTAGGGGCCTGATTTACTAAAGGTTTGCATGTGCAAAAAAACGTGCAGACGCCGTACTGCTGCAAAAGAATGTCCAAGCTGATCTACGGTTTAAGAACGTTAATTAATGCCTTATGAGTTCCTTATAATTGTGTAATAGCATTGGAAACTCATTTATTAAGTCTTACTAACTTACATATTATGTCAGTGTTAGTGCTTTACAAAGCTTATTTATAGTTTTATTAAGGGAAATAAAATTGTATTAACAGTTACAATGCATTTATTAAACAGTGAATTGTGCTCTTTCTAACAGTAAACTATGCTTTTTGCAGCAACAGGATCTAAACTAAAACGAGAACAGTGCTTAACTAAGGTTCATAAATAATTTATTATGCACTTCTTATCAGTTATGCCTTTCACAGCTCCTCATCTAGAGTGAGTGAGGTTAGGATCGGTGCATGGGCATGGCCCAATCCCAAAACAAATTTTTTACCCCTAGCCCTCGTTTTCGAGTGCTCCTCGCTTTTCAACTTGCCCCTCGAAACAGTTACAAGGGATACGGGAGACTGGGTATGGTTGTAACACCACCAATTCTGTCTGACTGTGTGTGTGCATGGTGTCTGATCTGTGTGTGCAAAAAGTCTGTTGCGATATGCTGGGCGAGCAAGTCTGGCGCAAAGTGGCTGCTGTGGTGTCACGCAGACTGATTGTTGTGTGTGATAGCTGTCTGTCTGTTTGTTGTGTGTACCTAATATGCGACCAATTTGTAAAGCGCTTTGAATCCCGAGAATATCTGTGTGTGCACGAAGTCTGTTGGGTGAGCAAGTCTGGCGCAAATTGGCTGCCGTGGTATCACTCACTGCAGACTGATTGTTGTGTGTGATAGCTTTCTGTCCATTTGTTGTGTGTACCTAATTGGCGACCAATCTGTAAGGCGCTTTGAGTCGCGACAAAAGCACAAAAAACTAAATCCAATGAAGTATTATAATATGCAAACCATTTTCACATCTGCCTTTAGGTGGTGCTATAAATGCCACATATATATCTATTGATGTAAAAATGGCAAAACAGTCAGCAATTTGCTTTGTCTGCTTCTTTTGCTGGCTCTGAAATATGTGAAGCTGATGTTAGATTTGGAAAATTAAAAATCATTTGTTAAATATGCAACAAAAAACTCTATTTCGCTTGTATGCCTTGCTATATGACTAGGACACGTAAAATGCAGCTTGAACTTTAATTATTATTCTTATCCTTATTCTTAATTCCACCAATCAGGGATACGATATGAGTCTTATGATAATTTCAGTATTTAACCTCTGATCCCACATGGTGGTTGTCAAGGCTGGAAACAGGCACATGCAGATTCTATTGTAAAACAAAATGATTCTGAGGTTAGAAAGTAAATTTTTTGACAAAGGCTATATGTTGTTTTGTACTTAGGCTATAATATTGCAGATAAAATATACACATACACATAGACACATGCACACACTCAGAAGGATACAAACAGACCTTGTTTTTTATTTGACCTACATGTTCTTTATACAGGTATATCTCAATTGAATGTTCATTAAGCATACATACATAAGCATACCGTTAAATAGGTTTATTCCTGTAGACTAATTTACACACACGCACATACACACACATGCACACACTCAAGTAGAAAGTGTATTTGAGTTATGGTGAGTCACAGACGCAGAGACATTGTTCTGGGTTGTTCTTTTATGTGAAGTAACCTCTTTTTGAAGCAAATTGCATGGTGTGGCCCTTGTTTTTGCTTGTATTGTCTTTCAACTTACACCAGCATGTGTTACAACCTACCCCAGTAGCGGGGTAAGTTGTTGCAAAGGAACACCATGCATTTAACATCAATTTACAAGGTCTGTGATATTCTTGCCTGTATAAACGTTTGAGAACTCTTGCTAAAAAATACAGTGAGTTACAGGTGCTGAAGCAAAGAGTGTTACAACCATAAACGGTCTCCCCTAGTGGTTGAAATCTGTCCCTATGATATGGGACAACCCTTCATGACTGATACGTCATCAGTAGTTGTTGAACACATCTACATCAACAAACACGATGAAAAAGATTATAGTAATATAGAGAGAAAAAAAAAAGTTTGTTACTGGACATTTCGAATCTCAATACCTTTATCTTGCGTGGACATCCTTTTTCAGTTGTCAGCAGCTAATTGGAACAATCTATGAAAAAGAAGACAGCTTTAATGCCTGAGAATGCTGGTGGATTAGTTTGAGGTTCGTATGAGAGACTGCAAACAAGTTATGCCTATAATGGCGACTATACAGAAATGGCTCAAATTCAAGGTTGAAGTTTATTTGTTTGATTGAACATTAAATTATTTTGCATACATTTTTAAAATAGATAATAAACATTATTTGCATAAACATCATAATTACTGATTGATTATATTTCACATACGCATAATCAATCATAATAGAATTTGAATTGATAGCTCAACAAAGTTTTTGTGAGATCTTTTCGGACACTCTTTCGGTAGTGACTACAGTGATTTGGCAGTGACAAGTGCATTCATTTGTGCATTATGTCACTACCAACACGGTATACTTGGTTTAGGTGGTAACTGTTTCGGTAGTAGACAAACTTAAGCTAATCTAATCTTAAAACTAATTTGCTAGCATGCACATGGCTAGCAAATAGATATTTTGCGTGATATACACTAGTAAAATCAACATATGTAGCTATTTCAAACAAAAATGTGAACTTATGTTAATGTTGTTAGCAATTATGTGTTCGGTAATGACGATTTTAAAAATTACTCACTGATTTCCAGATGTTATAGGACATTTACTTCAAAACAATGACACAAAACTCTTCAATATGCTAACCTAAACAGTTTGCACTCTCACTTCCTGGTTAAAATGTTAGGGGTGTTGCTAAAATTAGGCTTGGTGTGCAGACAAAAGCTTATTTTGTTTTGGTGGTGACAGGAATGTTTCTTAATTTATATGTTTTTCATAAAATAGGTCTGAATCTTTCAATAGCCATTTAGAAGAAAGTAATACATTTTATTATTTAAACAAAGTAAATAAATTAATGTAATGAAGTTAAAAAAATATTGAACAACTGAAATTTTGGGGTTAGGGTTGGGGACAGCCAACTGCCAATAGAAAGTAGCATATAAACCTCGATTTTGTTAATGTCTTGCATAATCTCACAATACAAGTTTTGTTCCTAAATAGACCATATCATTTTCAAGACATCAAAGTTTATTATTTATTATTATGCATTATTATTTATTTCTTATAAAAGTTAATTATATTTACAAATATTTATTTTAGGTGGGGACTGCAATTTGACCCCTTTCTGTAGAATCACCCATACACATGCTTACTAGCTAGTGTAGTGACTTGGTAACTAACGTAAACGTTGGATCAAACCGTTTGTGATACACACGTAATAACAACTAAACAGCAGTTTAGTGATTTGTGTGTGGATTGTGTGAGGATCTCTGTGCAGGTCTGACAGGATAGAATACCATGCACATGCTTTGTATGTAACTATGAAAGGGGAATTTTACCACAAAACAACAAATTAATTATTCTCCTCTTATTATGGCATAAACAACTGGACAAGTGAGACACGTTCCATAATGGTGTTCTAAATGCCAAACACTGATAAAGTGCATTCTGAGAAAGCACACCCAATGATTGTCAGAGGATATATCGTTTGGATTTTCTATTCTAAAAATGAATGTACCTTTCCAGTTTTGCATTCCGTGAAGTATCTGTACAATCATGATCGCTGTATAAACCTACATGGGAAAAGATAAGCTTGTCCTATATAATTATATGGGATTTCTGGGTGTTGTGGTCCACTGTGAATGTCCAAACTAGATTTGAACACCAAGCTTGAAAAATGAAAACAACGTGCTTAAAATCCTCTCGCTTGATTATTTTGTTATTTAAGGCAGATATGTACTGAAATTAACATTTGAAGCGAAATATTAAGTGAAAATGTAGGGTGAAATTCCCCTTTGAGGTGTTTGAGCAATACGTGTTTGGTCTAGGGAATTGGGAAATGCCACATTTCCCACAGTTTTACCTCATAAAAGTCCTTCCAATGCTGACTAAATTACGTAAAAAAAATTATTTTCTAGACTGGTCCTCCTACATAATATGTCAAGTTGAATCACAACATGCCCATCCTGTCAAGAAATTAGGAAGCCCTGCCTTCAACAATATTTTGTGGGTCCAATAGATGGCTACCATATGAGGAACAGGATCAAACCCCATATACAGCACCAAATAGACTATTTGAATAGACACATGCTTCATGAAGAACAGTAGCTTTTACAGGGCAAGACGGTACCCTTCCACAGGCTGGTTGCATCCATTTGGACACCAATGTGAGCCCATTAATGGACACATACAGGGTGCTTTAATTGTTATCCTCAACATAAGAATCAGTTATTCATGCTCACAAACAATCTGCCAGAAACAAAATATTGCACTTTATTAGTCCATTGGCATCAGTCAGCTTAATTTTCACTGTTACATTCTTATCGCCTTACAACATCAAACATTGTCATACTGATTTAGGTGTAAACTTATTGTGCTTTTTGTGTGAATGTACCAAAATGTCACATATAAAAACAAGTATAAAAGTAAAACAATTTGTTGCTTAAACCAGCCTAAGAACCGCTCTGTTTTCACCTCACTCTCCTCCTCACGGTGCTTCTGCTCTTTTGCACTTTCCTGCGTTGTGAAAATCCACCATAGAATTAGTTTTCCTCTTATTTTTCAGTGAATGTGTTGGGGGAGTTTGGAGTAGAAAAGGGAGAGGCTGCCATGAAGCAGCTGTGCCTGAAGTGGAGGGGGGGGGGGGGGGGGGGGGGGGGGGACTCTGGTATCAGCACTCTTTGTGAGCTCTACAATTTCTTGATATGTAACAAAACAAATGAGAATGAATTATATCCCAGAACTGGATGATATGGCCATGTGTTACGTACAATATAGTATAACTATGTTAACTTTATTTATGCAAAAAAGGAAGAATAAATAAGACTGGTTAGTCAATCACACTATTGATCACATTGACTAACCATGCATCCATTCTCATATCAAAAGATTAATAATCAATAAAATGCCAGGTCGTTGTTCAGATTGATCAGATTTATAAGAAACTAATACTATTGCTTGCGTGTACTATAAACTATACGGGTGGCAAACCCAGATTATCCAAATAACAGGTAGGTTACGTTTGTTGGGCATGGCAGGACAGGTGAATCATACAGAAATTCAGGTTCAGGTTGTTCAGGTGGTGTTTATCTTGCTTTACCTCCCTTCTATGGCAATAATGGTATTATCACAATGACATTTGCCATTTATCTGATGGCGATATAAAAGCATGGATGCTCACGTTTCGTTTACAACTTATGTTTCATGCTAGCAATCCATCAAACAAGTCATAAAACTAGAAAATGCATTTCCATGAGCCGTGATGCATCCATGCAGTGATTGGACTGACTGCCTTACCGCAGCACAAGTGGACTGCGCTTACAGACCCCGTTTGTTGACGGGTTTTTTTAAAATTTCTTAGATGAGCGGCTCACCTACCCAGTTGTAAGCATTTAGTAAGTGATTAGAGAGTTAGGCTTCTTGTGCGTTTTTTCTGTGAAGAACTATTAGTTGCCTATTAGTATTCAAAAACACACCTTTCCTGACTGATCTTTAGTTTTGATCAGTTTAATAAATGTTAGGAGATTATATAAGTAAAATGTTTTTAGGTTAATGTCAAAATTACATCATTATCATGGCAATAATTAAGCATTCAATTCAATTTATCAAATATGGCAAAAAAAGTGGGTGTCAACTATTGCACGGAAATTAACTTGGTTTTACTGAACTGTACAACTCACACTCACATTCACACCTACGGCCAATTTAGAGTCACCAATTAACCTGCCTGTTTTTGGACTGTGGGAGGAAACCCACACAAACACGGGGAAAACACACAAGCTCCACAAAGAAAGACCCTTGGGTCAGGTGGGGATTGAACCCAGGACCTTATTGCTGTGAGGCAACAGTCCTACCCACTGAGCCACCATACTGCCATAGTTTTAATGGCTTTCCTATATTTAGAGTATCGTTGAAATTTATTGGAATATTGCATTTGGAAAATGATTGGCAAATTTAGACCTATGAATATGTGATTTTGCAAGTAGTAAAATCAGTTTGATGATACAGTATTGTTGTTTTTAGTAGAGGCGTAATTAGTACAGCCAAACAATATATTTTCAAACGAAAGGGAGAATTCAGAGTCAATATATTGGGAACAGAATGTAGAGACATCTGCCAGAAAGTCCAGGACCAAAATAAATGAGACAATTCTTCAGGCGCCAGTTGACAAAAAGAGCAGTCCACATCAATGTCCTTTTTATATCTTTGTAGAAATACTTTGGAGGGATAAAAGCGATGAGTTATTTTAAAGGACACTTCCTTCACCTTGTTTGTAATAAAATATTTTGACGATAAACACCCAATTTTCTTCCAGTTCAAACCGTAAGTAAAGTTATTCCAGTAAGAAACAACATTTGGAACGAAGATTATTTCTCTTTGAAAAAAGGAACGTATATCACGATTACTATTGGTTTTTTTAGAGAGGCAGATTTGACCAATACTTGTAACTGCTGGTTCCAAAGGCAGTGTATTCAGTGCAGACCCTACTGAGTGTTTAAAAAGCATTACGACACCAGAAGGGATTTCATCAAAAACTAAAGCATATTCCCTTGGAGGAATAGGAATAACATACTTACCATACTAACAAATTCTGAGTATGACATTAACATGCCATTAGAATTAACAAGTTGATTAACCAGATGAATTCCATGGACAAACCAGTTTTCTAAAAATACTGATTTGTGTTTATATACTATGTCTCTGTTGTTCCATAGGTAGTGTCGGTGAGGGGAAAAGTTATGTTTATAAATTAAAGACCAGGAAAGAAGCATTTGTTTGTGAAAGTTGGACAGTTTCAAGGGAATTTTTTCAACATTGTAAGTGCAAAGTAGAATAAATTTAAGGCCTCCAAGTTTATTGAACAAATAATTGGGGGTAAAATTCCAAGTCGAAGTTGGGTTTCTAAGAAACTGTTTAATCCAATTTATCTTGAAAGTGTTGTTAAGGGTGGGAAAATTCAGAAAGTTCAGACCACCGTATTCATAGGAGTTCATTAAGACCGATTTTCTAATATAGTGTATTCTGTTTTTCCATACAAAATTGTGAAGAATTTTCTCAACAGCCACAGAGGTCTGTTTATTCATATCTAGAGATAAGGCAGCATATGTAAGTCGAGATATGCCCTCTGCTTTGGTTAACAAAATTCTTCCTCTAATTGATAAATCTCTTTGAAGCCATAAGGTAAATTCTTCCTGTACTTTACCTAAAATAGTGTTAAAGTTCAAATAGGACCTAGTGTCCTGATTTTTGTTATTAACTATACCAAGGTAAGTGACTGATTCTTTCACAGGAATGTTAAAAATAGAGGTGACAGTACAGTTTTTAAGGGCAAGCAGCTCACACTTATTGATGTTCAAACATAGCCCATAGGCACTAGAAAATATCTTAATTGTATCAATAGCAACTGAAACCTGTGAAGCGTCTCTTAAAAATAAAGTGGTATCGTCAGCTAGCTGACTAATAATAATCTCATTTTCAGCTATAGAGACACCTTTTAAGGGGTTGAGTTTAATGAAGTCAGAGAGTAATTAAGTACAAATCAGGAACAAGTATGGCGAGACGGGGCAGCCTTGACGGATGCGGCGATTTAAGGCAAATCTAGGGGAGGTGCCTGCATGCAATTTAATTGAACAATTTGCATTTTTATACATGGTCTTGAAAACTGCACAAAAATAAGGGCCAAAGCCACATTTTTCCAAGGCCCGAAATAAAAAATTGTGTTCAACTGTGTCAAAAACTTTGCAGAAATCTAGAAACAAAATAAAACTGTCATCGCCACAAAGATCCGCATACTCAATAAGGTCAAGTACAAGCCTGATGTTATTAGATATGTCTGTGCCTCGTAAAACCAACCTGGGTTTCATCAATAATGTGGTCCAATACATTTTTAAGTCTTTTGGCAAAGATTTTGTAATCTTTATTCAGGAGGCAAATTGGGCGCCAATTGTCAATGTAAAGCGGATCTTTCCTAGGCTTTGGAATTAAGAGTTAAGAGACCTTGAGATAAAGTAGGGGGGAGAGTAGGAATTTCAATTCTTTCTGAAAAAACACCATGGACGAAGGGGGTTAATTGATCTGCAAAAGCAATATAAAATTCAGACGTTAAACCGTCAACCTCTGGAGATTTATTGAGTTTTAGGTGATGAATGGCAAATAGGATTTCTTCGGAGGTTATCGGGCTGTCACAAGAAGCTTTCTGATCGATCTTAATGGACTTTGTATAGGTAAGATATTCTAAAAAGTGATTAGCTGCCACCTCTTTGTAATGTGTTTCATACAAATTTCTATAAAATGAGGAACAGTAACTTGCTATTTTATGAGGATCGTCAGAATATCGCCATCGATCTTGAGTTTTTTAATAGAATTGGATTTACTGCGGGATCTTTCTAACTGAAAGAAATAGGCAGTGTTTTGTTCCCCTTTCACCAGCCATTTGCTTCTTGATCTCACAAAAGCTCCCTCCACTTTCCTTCTGTATAATTATTTTTAATTTATTATGCTGTAAAGCTAAATCCTGTATGTCATTTTCTGAAAAATCTTCAGGCATAATTTGAGTAAGAGCAGTAATTCTAGTAATTACCTCTGTTTCTTCTATTTTCCTAGATGTAGACAAAAAGGACCCATATTCTCTAAAACATTTTGACACCTCAAATTGAAAAAGCTCCCAATTTCTAGAAAAACAATTATCAATTAAAGCCTTGTGCCAGAAGTATTTTATCAATGTTCGGACCTTCTTAATCACTAATCACGTTTTAAAACAGAGTAATTATGTTTCCAATAAGAGTTTCTAAATGTATGGCTACTGTTATAACTAAAAGAGACTTGGAGCGACATAGCTCTATGATCCGTTAGTGGAGTTGTTATAACATTAACATTAATGTTATTTTCATCTAATGAATCAGAAACTAACCAATAATTGATGCGTGACATAGAAGAACAAGCCTTATTATTCCATGTATATTGTTTACTGATAGGAATTATTTTACTCCAAATATCTACTAAATTGAGTTTTTGCATGAATAGTAATAGATTAGAGGCTGAAGAATTGTTAGCACTTGGAGGCCATCTATCTAAGGATCCATCTAAAGCAATGTTGAAGTCACCTCCCACTAAAAAGACTATATTTGGGTATTTTGACAACCAGTGTAGAAAATGGGATTTTAGGACATCAAACAAAAGGTAATTTTCAGGTTTAGAGTTACAGTGCCTTGCAAAAGTATTCACCCCCCTTGGCATTTTTCATGTTTTGTTGCCTCACAACCTGGAATTAGAACGGATTGTTTGAAGGTTTGCATCATTTTATCCACAGAACATGCCTACAACTTTGAAGATGTGATTTTTTTTTATTGTGAAGCAAACAACAAATAGGACAAAATAACAGAAAACTTCAGCGTGCATAACTATTCACCCCCCTAAAGTCAGTACTTTGTAGAGCCACCTTTTACGGCAATTACAGCTGCAAGTCGCTTTGGATAAGTCTCTATGAGCTTGCCACATCTTGCCACTTTTATGCCCATTCCTCAAGGCAAAACTGCTCCAGCTCTTTCATGTTGGATGGTTTCCGCTTGTGAACAGCAATCTTCAAGACTGACCACAGATTCTCAATTGGATTGAGATCTGGGCTTTGACTAGGCCATTCCAACACATTTAAATGTTTCCCCTTAAACCACTCGAGTGTCGCTTTAGCAGTATGCTTCGGGTCATTGTCCTGCTGGAAGGTGAACCTCCGTCCCAGTCTCAAATCACAGGCAGACTGAAACAGGTTTTGCTCAAGAATATCCCTGTATTTAGCACCATCCATCTTTCCCTCGACTCAAATCAGTTTCCCAGTCCCTGCTGCTGAAAAACATCCCCACTGCATGATGCTGCCACCACCATGTTTCACTGTGGGGATGGTGTTCTTGGGGTGATGGGATGTGTTGGGTTTGCGCCAGACATAGCGTTTTCCTTGGTGGCCGAAAAGTTCAATTTTAGTCTCATCTGACCAGAGCACCTTCCTCCATACATTTGGGGAGTCGCCCACATGCCTTTTGGCAAACTCAAAACGTGCCTTCTTATTTTTAACACTAAGTAATGGCTTTTTTCTGGCCACTCTTCCATGAAGCCCAGCTCTATGGAGTGTACGGCTTATTGTGGTCCCATGTACAGATACACCAGTCTCTGCTGTGGAACTCTGCAGCTCCTTTAGGGTTACCTTTGGTCTCTGTGCTGCCTCTCTGATTAATGTCCTCCTTGCCCGGTCTGTTAGTTTTGGTGTGCGGCCCTCTCTTGGCAGGTTTGTTGTGGTACCATGTTCTTTCCATTTGAAGATGATGGATTTGATGGTGCTCCGGGGGATCATCAAAGATTTGGATATTTTTTTATAACCCAACCCTGACTAGTACTTCTCAACAACTTTGTCCCTGACTTGTTTGGAGAGCTCCTTGGTCTTCATGGTGTGATGCATCTTGCTTAGTGGTGTTGCAGCCTCTGGGACCTTTCAGAAAAGGTGTGTTTATACTGACAGATCATGTGACACTTAGATTACACACAGGTGGACTTCATTTCACAAATTATGTTACTTCTGAAGGTAATTGGTCGCACCAGAACTTTTGAGGGGCTTCATAGCAAAGGGGGTGAATACATATGCACATGCCAATTTCCAGATTTTTTTTTTATAAATAATTTTTTATATATATTTTTTTCTCATTTCACTTCACCAACTTAGACTATTTTGTGCAGATCCATCACATAAAATTCAGATTAAAAAAACATTTAAATTACAGGTTGTAATGTAACAAAATAAGTAACAAGCCAAGGGGGGTGAATACTTTTGCAAGGCACTGTATATCCATATAAATTGGCAAGAAGGATTGTGTTATTATCAACATTAAGAATTAACAAGAATTACTGGCCATTAGGGTCACATTCTGAGTGCAAAATAACACCATTAAAATTGTTTTTTAAAATAGTGACCCCCGCAGATCTGACTGAACCTTGGGAAAACCATAAGTCATTTCCCCACTGAGCTTTCCAAAAAGAAACATCATTTATCACTGAATGAGACTCTTGAAAAAAAACTAAATCTGACTTCTGCTGCTTTGCAAATAAAAACAAAGCCTTACACTTTACATTCTCTCTTAATACCCTGTCATTGAGAGAAAGAACGGAGAAAGACACTGTAAGAAGTGTAGTAATCAAAGTAGATAATTTCCATCCTTTCACAAAACCCAAGTCAAACTAACCAGCATAATATAATTATTAATATTAACATTATAACTTTATACTCTCAAGTACTAATGCTTAAAACGAGCCTGTACCACCAAACCGTGTGCAAAAGGTAAGGAGCACATTCCTTCTTCAGAGATATCTATGTGTCCATCTGAGACAGTGATGATGGACGTAACTCCTTCCCATCTATTGCTCTTGACCCCAGCAAAGTGTGCTTTCTTTCCTTCCTTCTTGGCAGCCTCGATCAATGGCCAAAGTGTCTCCCGTTGTGCCTTGTCAGCAGCAAGAAGATCTTCCGTGAACCTCAAGTGTTTCTCTGGGAGAAAGCTGCTGCCCTTTGCTTTTTTCCACACCAGGTCTCGTGCTGATCTGTTGGTAAAGCTGATGATGGTCGTCCTCGGCTTCTTTAGAGTATTGTTATACCGACCCAGACGATGAACGATGTCAATATCTTCACTGATCTTTGCTTGAGTTTCCCCGACAACAGCACAACAAATGTCGGCAACTTTGGCTTTGATGTTTTCTTGTTTGTCCTCGGGGATACCGAGGAGCCTTAGATGCCATCTACACTGGTACCTTTCAGCCTCGTTGACTTTCTGTTCCACCATAGACAGCCTCAGGACGCTATTTTCGTATGAAGACTTCACTGAGCTCATGTTTGTTTTCAGGGTTTCAACCTCCAAAACACAAAATCAATAGATTTCTTCAGCATGTCAATGTTAACAGTGTTAATCATTCCCTCCAGATTATCTGCGTGCTCGTTGATTAAAGCAGCAAAGTTGCTCTGTAAATCAGTAAGCGTTAAGTCACTTTTCTGATTTTTACCGCCTGGTTTGGCGGGAGTATCCGTTTGAGACTGGTAATGGCTGAAACTCTGGGCTCTGGCTACGAAGGTTTGGGCAGGAGTAATCATGCTCGGTATCGGGGTGGGCATTAGACAAATTTTTAGAGGACAGCATTTCCTCTTTTTCTTTACGCTTAATTACGTTCTCTGAACGGGACATGGTAATAGTATATCAGAGCGTTAGCCTAGCAGCTTACATTAGCGTGTTGCTGAATTCGACAGACTACAGTGTGAGGTAACTTTAGGGACACTGTGAACTGCAGTGTAGATGATGCACTTTCTTGGTGAGAAGAAGAAGGGAGATATAAAAATGAAAGTCCATATAGTCTAGACCTAAATGCTTTACAAAAGTATAGATAGTGAGGATGAAAACTAAAAACTCGCACTTAGCTACGCGTCTCTGCGACTGTACCGGCTGCCATCTTGCGTAGCCTCCCTAGTTTTACTGAGCTTAAATAAATTACGTAGACTTTGACAAAAGATGGACCAAACACTTCGTTTCTTCTTGAGGCTTTCTTTAGATTTTGAGTCATCATAATCATAGATATCATATCTTTGGTCAAAATGGCCTGGTGTCCCCATCGCAGTCACTACACACTGTCGTGTCGGCGCATGAGTCCACGAGTCCAACTATCACTGATAGAATGAACGAGAGTTGGGGAATGAATCGAACTATCAGTGAGTCAGACTGAACGAGAGTTGGGGTAAGAAACGAACTATGAGCGTGTCAGGCTGAATGTGACTTGTGTCGTACGAGCCAAACTATCGCAGAGTGAGTCTAGAGACAGAAATTTGTCCTGAAACGTCACACTCTGCGTGGCAGGAAGTCGAACTACGTATGTTGTCTCAGTCTGTTTGTAGACTTGGACACAATTCAGCGATATGCATGCTCAAGCCATTCATAGATGCTTGGAGCTGTAGATGTCCGTAAGTACTATAAACTGAATATTAATACGATATGAAAGCATTAACTGATTGTTTAGCAAGGAATTGTCCATGTTTAATGAGCCAGTAAAAGTTCAATTAATTTGACATAATAGTTCGATTCAATTCGGACACTCAAAAGATTTTTTCAAAAAGATTTGTACTTTCATTTTTTGCACATCACTTATCCATGTTGGTTTACTTTACCATCGATCAATCCATTACCTGCCGGGTGCAACACGCTCTTACAGAATTGGAGATTGGTAGAGTCGGGTAAAGGCTGTGTAGAAGCAAGATAGACATCCTGATTTTATTTTAGGTAAATGCATTTAATATTGCAGTGTTTTCCCTGGTTATGATCCTCTATAGGCCCATACTTAGACGAAGGGGTGACCTAAGGTCTTCAATTTATAACAATGTTTTGGTCCTTTTTAGCATATTTTTGCGCCGGCCTAATGTTATTCTAATGCTAATATAAACAATTATAATGAATTCAAGGCATTTATTAACATTCTTAAACAGACTATAAATTGTTAACAAGTTTCTTATTGCCTGCTTATAAATGTCTGTAAGCGTGTTTATGATGTTACATATACTGTAGCTCCTTATAATGTTAATAAGCATCTTATAAGGACTTATTAATTTGTTGTTACATGTTAACTAACGCTTATTACAAGGACCTTAATTTAAAGTGTTACCCATTATATTCCTGTAATTATCTTGGCTAGAAAGAAATGTCATTGTTTAAACTCCTGTTACCTTATGATCATCTATTCACACAACTGAGAATTTACTACACTTCAAAATTGAGATTGAACTGTTTGACTTTACTATTTGCTGATAAGTTAATGATAAAGTTTAAACCCATGGTTTCCCACCATAGCCTTGCTATAAGCTAAAATCTGTGTGTGGTGCCACTTTTATAATCTGACTCTTAATCAAGTTGATAATTTGATAAATGTTATAATTTGAATTTATGAATTAATTAATAATCTATAAATATTGATTGAGCATTTATTAAATACCTTTACACATATCAAGAAGTTGTAGTGTTATTCCTACAAATATGTTCAGTTTTTATGATAAACTCAAATCTATGCACACTGCTGTGTGGCACAGGATGTGCTCTGTCCACAAATGGCAGAGATTGATTAAATTGAAATTTTGTATAGACTAGAGTTCTGTGATTCTACACATGGAAGCTTGTCTAAACAAACTAGTTGTGTCCTCCTTCCTGTTTTTGTGAGAACAGAGCTGCATTTGGCAGTAGATGCAGAGCCCCAACACACTTTCTTCTTGCCCAGTGACAATAGCTCCACCTGTGGGTACTCTAGCTCAACCTGCAGTCCCCCAGCCCCTCATTGTCGAGAGCAAGCCTTTGCAAGCAGGACCAAAGAGACACACCGATGTAAGTAAAGTCTGAACTGATTGAAGCGCTAATCAGTTTCCATCGTGTCTTTTGTTATTTTGACTTTACAATAAATACAAT
The DNA here is from genome assembly GCA_026901105.3 of Galaxias olidus. Classification (NCBI taxonomy): domain Eukaryota; kingdom Metazoa; phylum Chordata; class Actinopteri; order Galaxiiformes; family Galaxiidae; genus Galaxias; species Galaxias olidus. The sequence goes on from JAPMUY010010216.1 coordinate 91,050, forward strand.
ATTATTTAATTAAGTCTGCTCTTCCTCTTTCCCAAGGTATAGAGACATGCCTGTTAGTGCCAGAAGGAACAGAGGGAAGAGAAGACAATGGCAGATCATGTGTTCTCCCCTGTTCTGGTTGGCCTATGGCCCAGGTCCTCCCAGTCCAAAATGAAGTATCTACTCTATCATGCTCTTCCTATCTTCCTCATACCCAGCCTCAATTCCAGTCCCAGGCCCAACTTCAACTTCATCCCCAGCTTCAGGCCCAGCATCAGCCCAAACACCAGCTCCAGCACAGGCCAGTCCCCCCAGGACCAAACCCAAAACGGATCCTTGCCTTGCAAAAAAAGCCTCAACCCCCTCCACTGTGTACGGAGGAGCGCCCCATGCCCCTGGTCTCCGGCTTGATGGGGGGGATGGAAATCGGGCTTGTGAGGCTGAGCCTAGACAGCTCCTCCTCTGCTGGGCCTCCACTGATGGTGGACTCTAGCTCAGTTCCGACTTCCACCTGCAACAGCCTGCACCACGTCTCTCCTCTTCCTCCTCAATTACAGCAGTCCCCTGGAAACTGTACTTTCCCTGTGCACACATCCTCCTCAATCACTCGCTCTCTCCCTTCCTCATCTCCTTCATCAAAATCAAGCTTCATATCAGGAAGCTGCTCTGGGGCTGTTTCCCTGGCGACGGGCAGCAGTGTTTCCATAGCCAGTGTGCCAGCCAGCATGCCAGGTTCACCCAGTCTTTCCTCAAATGTCCCAACCCCTCAGGTGTCTGGTTTTGCCTCCGCTTGTGTGTGCAGCTCCTGCGGTTGCCGTGGTAACTGCAGGTTATTCGGGGCGTTGCCAGGCCACGCGGCTCCAGGCTATACAGAGCCTTTCGCTTGCCCCTCTCCTTTTACCTTGGGGCAATTACTCCATCTCAGCCCTTTGCTGGCCAGAGCCAGTAGTGCTGCCACAGCACCTTTCTCCTATCCCATGGTGATGCCCTACCACCACAGCGGCCTGTCACATGACCCCCAGCACTCCTTCAGCTTCTCCCAGCCCCATAGCCTGCTGGAAAATGGTGACCCAAAGCAGGCGGGAAATTTGTCTTGTTACAACTGTGGTGTCAGCGGACACCAAGCAGAGGACTGTAAGCATCCATACATGGACTCCAACCAGCAAGGTAGAGGCAGACACACATTCACATCCAAACAGATACACACACTGCATATCAGTCACCCACGGAAATGAGAACTGATGAATAATGCGGACTGGGCAAAATAAAGTATAAAAGATCAAACAAAACGTAAGCAAATACATTCACTCCCCATTCATTACATAATGATAGTAATATTAACAAGAAAATGCATTTCCCTGAGCAAATGCAGATGTGATGCGTCCAGTGATTGGACTGACCGCCTAAGCTCGCAGAACCTGCCCCACAGCACAAGTGGACTGCGCTACAGACCTTGTTTGTTGACAGGGGTTTTAAAACGTGTCTTTGGCGAGCGGCTCACCTACCCAGTTGTTAACATTTAGTAAGTTACTGTAAAGGAGAATTAGACTTCTTCTGCGTTTTTTTCTGTAAAGAACTAGGCCTATTAGTAGACTATCAGTAGAGTAGTATTACCATTAAAAACACACCAATTCCTGACTGATCATTAGTTTTGTGATCAAGAATCATTAGACCTTATCTATTATTGTTTATTTATTGACGTCTTTAGTTTATAAAGGTTTACCAAGCCTTTAAATTAATAAAAATAAACCTATGCCAATTTTGACTGATCATCAATCTCCAAATAAATCAATTCCACTTTCATTGCGTGACAATAGCCAAATCCATTCCAAGTTTTGCTCGTTACCTTGCTGTGGCAGCAGCTTGTCTTGGCACTCGTCAAGACAATATCGATCTGACCAGACTACATTTACGAGCAAAAATTTGTTCATAGGCTCGTTTCTCTATCAGAATGCCCGCATTGTTTTGAAGCTAGAGGCTACAGTGGTCGTAAATGTACACGCATAGTAGGGCTGAACGATTAATCGGTTTCAAATAGAAACCGCAATTTGAGACATTGCAATTAGCAAATCGTAAAGGCTGCGATTTAAGTTTGCTCGTCTAATCAGGGTTTAAACGGTCAATGCTTATACAAACGCATGCCATCCTCGTGTGACAGTCAAGCTCACCAATCAGAAGTGGCCTAATGCAACTACGTATATGCCCACCAACAAGGACACGAAACTCAAGGAAAAAAAGTGTTTTCAATTTAGCGTATTTCGCTACATTGAGCTATTTGTCGGACAGTCCTACTGTCTTTATTTCTAAAAGGCAAATAGCAACAAATCTACCTATTCAGACCATCAAGGAAAACGTGAGAAATCTATACAAATCTATTAAACTGTCATTTATTCCCATGCATTCTGTTAAGAGTAATCGCAGAGTAGAGTGGGCGGCTCTCTCTCCTTCGCTCCCTCTCTTACACCGTGCGCAGACAGCCAGTGGTTCAGGCAGGAGATCGTTTACAGAAAGGTCCTATTTTCTAGATTTGTTTTAGTGCTTTATTTAACTTACTTAACAGTGACAGCTTTTGAGGTAATTCTTCTGTTTGATTGTTCTACATTCTATGCCAATATAAAAAAAAAGGTATTCATTGTTGAAATCAATTCATATCTTTTCAGTTCTGATCCTTGCACTAAAATATAGTGCAGGTAATATTTTGATGGTATCTCAGGTGGTAATGCTCCATCACACGTTTTTAATATATTACACCGTAAATATTGAACCGAAGCATTACTTCAAAAATATATATATATCGCAAATCAAATCTCAATTGCAATATCTGTCAGAAAAATCACAATTAGATATTTTCCCCAAATCGTTCAGCCCTAACGCATAGCGAATCCAACTTGTTAATCAAAACATAATAGGCCTATATTAAAGTAGCCGGCTGGATGACAGTAGTCAGTCAGCTGTTTGGCAGGAAGCCGGTGTTGTATCGAAGACCGTTTCCCCGTCGATATGTTTCCCCACAGCCACGCCCACGTCCAAACGGTGAAGAAGGCTCACATTCACAGAATGCTAGCCCCCAAGACGCTGTGCTCTCACAATTGAGATACCATGGAGAGCGCTAAGGCTCAAAACGAACTTCGTTAGTGAGTTTTATCTGTAGAAAGTTGTATTGTAGAAGTGATCGGAGAATTTCATCACTGTCTAGATATTTTTCAAATGGGGAAACACCACCTATGTCTGTTGCGTCTTGATTGACACAACCAACTACTGTTGTTTCTGTCAATAAATAATATTATATTTGTGAGAGAGATTTCATTTTGAAAGGAGAGCTCTATTACTATATAAGACAGCGGAGAATGTCACTGTCAGATAGCGTTCCCCCGTCAATAAGAAAGAAAGCTCACACATCTGTCAAATTCATGCTGCTGACTTGTTTCTCCAAAACCTGTAAGTCCTGTAAATTTCAGCCTGCTTTTCCTACATTTGCCCATCATAAAAAGGGGACCACATCCTGACACAAGAGACATCATTGATGCAGTTAACAGCTGGTGTTCGGCATAATAACCAAGACAGTCGGTATACAAATGTAACAACAAGCAAATTCATAACATCAACGCTAGACGGCAGTATATGACCACGAAAATATTCTCCCCATTCATTTCAATAGGGGCAAAAACCGCTTAAAAATAACAATAAAAAATATAACACGTGAACCGATTACTTAGCTGTATGTAAGCGCACTAGACTGCATAACCCAAGACCTGTGGGTACTGGAATGGAATCGATAGGGTCAAAACTGCGGGCGTAGTTAAGGCACCAAAGATAGGCCTAATAATAATAATAACTAGAACTGCATTTCCACGAGAAAATGCGGATGTGATTGGGTTTCCACCATCAGCGACCAGGCAGTACGGGTGGCCAGCCCCCTAAAATGACTGCTTCAGCACTGTTACATCCTCGTGTGTTGGTGGACAGCGCTGAACTGAACACAAGTGTAAACGCCCACTTGGGGCTAGTTACAACCTCTGACTTCTTCCATTCATATAAATATTGTGAACTATAGGCCATATGTAGTTATCTTTAAATTGTATGGGTAATTAGAAGACAGATTTAAGTTTAACAAGTTTGGCTGGGCTATGTCAATTAGTCTGTGAGTAACAGAGAAATGCAAAAAGTGTTGCAACCGTCCCCAGTGTATCCTACGTCCCTGTGTTATCTCAACCTTCGTTTTAAGGCATCTGGCGATCGTATCACAAGTGGACAGTGCAGCAGACATAAAATCAGCAATAATATATTGTCTTAAGTGTTAATGCTTGTTCAATACTGATTATTTTGCCATTGAAATACATTTTAAATAATCTTAATGAAACTGTGCTGACGTCTGTTTAAATAGCCTACGTGTATCAGCCAGTCTGTTCTGTTCATTGTGACACTGCTTTGTATTGTTGGATTTGCCCATTTCAATCGCGCTACTGTAACAAATAAAGGAGTTAATTCTGCAGCAAGCGATTATAAATGGTGCCTTTAAGGGTATAAT
>JAPMUY010010219.1:2500-45000 GCA_026901105.3 Galaxias olidus
GGCCCCCTGCGTTGGCCCCCTGCCCTCCCGTCAGGTCCACTTTGGGGCTGAGCCAAACCACACGATGGGCCCTGGCGCTACCGTCAACACGGAGCAGAGCTCCCTAGCTTCCATGTAGCACTCCTTGTTGTATGGTGTGTGTGTGTGTGTGTGTGTGTGTTCTCAGGCAGCCTGTTGGACCTTGTTGTGTGGTGTGTGTGTGTGTGTGTGTGTGTGTGTGTAATGTACTGTATGTATGTATGTGTGTGTGTGTGTGTGTGTGTTCTTAGGCAGCCTGTTGGACCTTGTTGTGTGGTGTGTGTGCGTGTTCTCAGGCAGCCTGTTGGACCTTGCTGTGTGGTGTGTGTGTGTGTGTGTGCGTGTTTTCAGGCAGCCTGTTGGACCTTGTTGTGTGGTGTGTGTTTGTGTGTGTTCTCAGGCAGTCTGTTGGACCTTGTTGTGTGGTGTGTGTGTGTGCGTGTTCTCAGGCAGCTTGTTGGACCTTGTTGTATGGTGTGTGTGTGTGTGTGTTCTTAGGCAGCCTGTTGGAACTTGTTGTGTGGTGTGTGTGTGTGCGTGTTCTCAGGCAGCCTGTTGGACCTTGTTGTGAGGTGTGTGGTGTGTGTGTGTGTGCGTGTTCTCAGGCAGCCTGTTGGACCTTGTTGTGTGGTGTGTGTGCGTGTTCTCAGGCAGCCTGTTGGACCTTGTTGTGAGGTGTGTGGTGTGTGTGTGTGTGCGTGTTCTCAGGCAGCCTGTTGGACCTTGTTGTGTGGTGTGTGTGCGTGTTCTCAGGCAGCCTGTTGGACCTTGTTGTGTGGTGTGTGTGTGTGTGTGTGCATGTTCTCAGGCAGCCTGTTGGACCTTGTTGTGTGGTGTGTGTGTGTGTGTGTGTGTGTGTGTGTGTGTGTGTGTGTGTGTGTGTGTGTTCTCAGGCAGCCTGTTGGACCTTGTTGTGTGGTCACAGCTCCAGAACCTCTGCTGTGGCTCCACACCGTTGCTGGATAAAGGGCCCAGTGTTCCCCTAGCCCACAGTGTCAGTCTCACCGGGTCAGCGGCCCCGATCACGTTACCCCTATCACACAACACCCCCACTGGGTCCGCCTCCAGAAATCCTGCTGCGCTGCAATGTCAAGGAAGACTCACAAAATGTACGCATTGCATGTGTAATGTTATGAAGCAGCTCCGATGTGGTGAACGTATGCCTTGTTGTTGCTCTTCTTGTGCCCCTTAGAGCCTAACACATATCTGTTCAATGAGCTTTCCTATCAATACAGCATGCCTTTTTGTTCTGTTGAACAACTGAACAATAATAACACTTCCAGTTTTCATATTGGCTGCAAAAACAACAGGTTTTCATATTGGCTGCAAAAACAACAGGTTTTCATATTGGCTGCTTGTTTCTGTCTGACCCTAATGTGTTTCCCCCCTCCAGAGCAGAAGCCCGAAGCACGGCCCCAACCCTCTGCCCAGCCTTGGGGACCAGGACCACCTCTCCTTGGCCTCCATCGAGTCCCTGGACACCATGTCCGAGTCAGATGCCCCCTCCAACTTCACCCGCGGCAGCCGTGTGCGCGCCAGCCTGCCGGTGGTGCGGTCCACCAACCAGACGAAGGACCGTTCTCTAGGTAGGACAGGACGCCACGCAGCTCATCTGTAAGACCGTTCTCTAGGTAGGACAGGACGCCACGCAGCTCATCTGTAAGACCGTTCTCTAGGTAGGACAGGGCGCCACGCAGCTCATCTGTAAGACCGTTCTCTAGGTAGGACAGGACACCACGCAGCTCATCTGTAAGACCGTTCTCTAGGTAGGACAGGACGCCACGCAGCTCATCTGTAAGACCGTTCTCTAGGTAGGACAGGACGCCACGCAGCTCATCTGTAAGACCGTTCTCTAGGTAGGACAGGACGCCACGCAGCTCATCTGTAAGACCGTTCTCTAGGTAGGACAGGACGCCACGCAGTTCATCTGTAAGACCGTTCTCTAGGTAGGACAGGACGCCACGCAGCTCATCTGTAAGACCGTTCTCTAGGTAGGACAGGACGCCACGCAGCTCATCTGTAAGACCGTTCTCTAGGTAGGACAGGACACCACGCAGCTCATCTGTAAGACCGTTCTCTAGGTAGGACAGGACACCACGCAGCTCATCTGTAAGACCACGGCGATGCCACGGGAAACACAGCATCCAGTGTAAGCGCCGGCCGCATGACCTGTGGGACACCTCTCCAGGCCGCGGCGTTGTGTCTCCGCAGATCATTATATTCTCTCTCTCTCTCTCTCTGACTCACTTTGTCATCAGTCTGGAGCTTAGCTTTCATTAGAATTCATTTCCTCAACAGAGAGTGTGTGTGTGTGTGTGTGTGAGAGAGCAAGCGAGAGAGCGAGAGCGAGAGATTAGAAAATCAAGCCACAGTATGCCCTCCTGTTATTGGCAGGATTAGCAGTGGTTATCGGCAAAGCACACTTCATTTGCATCATCATGGAGAACGCTGTTAGTTTAGCGAAACAAAGTTGGTTTATCACCAGGGAGAGTTCCACAACTTCATACACAAGTATAAAGTTCACTGAGTTCTTCTACCTCAGATTTGTATTTGTGGCGAGACATACCCCAGAGAGCAGGGTGAAAATGCATCAAACCACAGGGTTTTCCACGTCGGCCTGTGCCGAGAGGCCCCTGTTCTTAACGCACATGCTTAGCTTGTGTATAACAACATAAAAGGCTTTGCCTCATCAAAACAAACCCCCTCAGAGGTCAGAGGGAAGCCTTAGGACGCCAGAGACGGGCGGTGACGAAGAGGAGGAGAACAAAAGGAGGCCCCCCCCAACCCCCCTTACCCGAGCCCTCACAAACACCCCCCCACTTATTGGTGTCCCTGGAGACATCTGGCTCTTCCTTAGCATACCATGCTAGTTTGGAGAAGTAGTCCTCATGCACAGGCCACATCTGAGATTCCCTTTAGGCATTCGTCTGAAAGCAGAAAGTGAGTACGAGTTATTTTATTTGTTTTATTCTTTGGTAAGCATCCGTTTATTTTAGTAGTTTGGCAGTTTGATTAACACGGTTTAACTCTGTTGATTCTGATTGCATTACCTCAAGAAAGATGAATGATTATGCTGCTTTGTCTGGGAGTCTAGATTGAGTAGTACAGAGTTGTGGTGGGAACACAAAGATTACAGTTACATACATATATACAACAACTGTTATCTTTAACTATATAACTATATCTGTAACTATATCTATAACTATATCTTTAACAATATCTATAACTATATCTGTATCTATATCTGTAACTATATCTATAACTTTATAGATAACTATATCTATAACTATATCTGGAACTATATTTATAACTATATCTGTAACTATATCTTTAACTATACGTATAACTATATCTATAACTATATCTATAACTATATCTGTAGCTATATTTACAGCTATATCTATAACTATATCCATAACTATATAACTATATCTATAACTATATCTATAACTTTATCTTTAACTATATCTTTAACTATATCTATAACTATATCTATAACTATATCTATAACTATATAACTATATCTATAACTATATCTATAACTTTATCTTTAACTATATCTTTAACTATATCTATAACTATATCTTTAACTGTTTCTATAACTATATCTATAACTATATCTATAACTATATCCTATGCTACATTTACAACTATATCTATAACTATATCTATAACTATATAACTATATCTATAACTATATCTATAACTACATCTATAACTATATCTATAACTATATAACTATATCTATAACTACATCTATAACTATATCTATAACTATATCTATAACTATATAACTATATCTATAACAATATCTATAACTATATCTGTGTGAATCTGTAAAAACAAAAGTACCTTAGAAAGAATAACTGTGCCGTGCCTATAAAGTAAGAGCATGGCTTTTACATTTACTTGCTGATTTAGAGACTAACAACAAAATCAACAGCAGGAAAAACCGCCACATGTCACAATTGAGCCATCCGACGTATTTCCCACTGCAGATGAAATCCTCCAGGTCCTAGCGTGAGACGGGGCCCTGTCATCCAATGACCTCTAGTGTTATGATTAGCTCGCGGCGCTCACATCTGGATGAAAAGCTGCTCCTGTAATACCTAACAGCTAGCACACCAGGGAAGTACAAATATGTGCTCCGCAATAAGACGGTTGCAAAGTTACTGCGTAGAAAAAGCCAGACAGAGCAGACTTTATTGTAAGGCTACTCAGCAGTTTTATTTCCTGGATTAGTTGGTTTTCTCTGCCTTAAATTCTTTTCTCTTTCTTTCTCATTCCTGCGTTTTCCCCTCTATGTCTCTCTCTCTCTCTCTCTCTCTCTCATTTTGTCTAGAAGAGCATGTAAGATCTTGTATAATATTTCAGCAACATCTGGTAGCTTTTACTGGGTTACACTTTTTATAGGGCCATACCAAGTCCCAAGACCAAACTCCCTTGCGACTTTTAATGTCTAGTATTACCCAAAACAGTGAAACTAAATGAATAAATTATGATTTTACGGTAAGGCATTGTTGAATTAATCTAAATGTTTGAGAAGTACAAAGTCAGTCATGGCAGCTCAAGTAAGTTACTTACTCCCTGTACTTATTCCATTCAGTGACTTGAACTAGAACTAGATTTGACAATTTATCATATTCACCATTTTGATAAAACGTTATATTTGCCAATTTCCTTTTATTGCGTATTCAAAGGCAATATACATGGTTTAAAAAATGTTTTTGTTTCTCGTAAAAGGTGCTGTAACGTCAAAGGCGAGACTGTTATTTAGTTTACTAGTGTGTGTGTGTGTGTGTGTGTGTGTGTGTGTGTGTGTGTGAGCGACATCTGTTATGATGAAGTGCAGAACGGTAGCCCCGCCCAGAGTTCAGAAGTTCAGGGTTTGGTCTCTTTGATTCTCTTTCTACTGTTTCTCCCACAACACAGCCCCAGCCTCACCCCTGTAGCCAACTCCAAACCCCACATCCTCTTATCTCATAGACACACGCACATACCCTATTTACGGTATTTATTGACCAGGTAAATGCTACAGCGAGGCAAGCTGTTACCGGCTCTCCTCTCTCCGTCCTCAGGCGTGCTGTACCTGCAGTACGGCGATGAGACCAAGCAGATCCGCATGCCCAATGAGATCACCAGCGGCGACACGGTCCGAGCTCTGTTTGTGGGGGCCTTCCCCCAGCAGCTCAACATGAAGATGCTGGAGTCCCCCAGCGTGGCGGTCTACGTCAAGGACGACATGAGGAACATGTACTACGAACTCACTGACGTCAGGTACAGCCGGGTTTGTTTGGGGGTTTGTACTGGACATGTACTACGAACTTACTGACGTCAGGAACAGCCGGGTTTGTTTGGGTGTTTGTACTGGACATCCTATGGGTATGGGTGTGTGTGTGTGTGTATAAACCGTGTGTTTAAACTGGAAAACAGTTTATTAGCTGGTTTGTTTTCTTGATTGTCTCGTATGTGTTGCTAAGTGTATCATGGGTAGGTCACTCAAGGTTTGCTACCCGGGGAGGGGGTTTAAGACAACCAATGTTCACAGTGTTTCCTTTCCCCTCCGCCTGGACTTCCTCTTTGGAGTTGGCTTTCCACAGGAAGGAACCCAGGTCAGGAATAGTCTGGACTTGTGCTTCCTCGACACTCACCTCTGTATCCAGGGAATGATCTCGGGTTTCCGGACTAAAAATGCTCAATAAATGGAACACAATCGTAATCAATGTATTTGCAAAACAATGGCAAAGCAAACGTCTTCGCCTACAGCCATTTCCTTCCCCTCTTTCTCTCACATCTGTTAAGGGCAGTGAAATAAAATGCTTTGAAACTATTCAGACCAGGAAAGAGACCATTCTGTTAGTAAAGGTTCTTATGGAAACTAGAAATGCATTGCAAAGGTGTGATGTAAATCAATAATGGTTTAGTCAGTGAGTTATATGACTCCTCCACACCTGAGAGCACAGGGTAGTCACTGCTTACTTTCCCTCACACAGCCTGCTCCCTTCCATGTACAGTTAAGGGATCAGAACAAGTGAAACAAACATTAGGACCGCATATACTGTTCATTATTCTACAGTAACAGCTCTGGTTTGTGTTTGTTTTGCTGACTAAGAACGAGTCAGCCAACTTAATATAAATCCACCTACTGGTTCTATTTATGTTTTTATTCACAGTGTCGTATCTACTGTCCCAAATATGGTTTGATGTGTACTTTGTGACATGCCCTTATTGGTTGTTATCAGGGGTGTAAAACTGTCCCATGATCCTGTAGGCTGGTGCATGAGTCAGGGCACAGGAAGATAGTCAATGCGTGAAGTCAGACGCAAGAAGAGGCAGACATTTTTCTCGATGAAGCCACATTCAGCCAGAGTTGAAGGAATACAATTTTAAAAATTGTTCATTTTGTCTGTTTGTCAGGTCAAGATACCGCTGTTATGTCGAACCCTAGAGGGCTGTCAGTCTACGACATAGCCATGTCAGAGTACACTCCTCTGGCCCGATACAGGAGGAGACTCAGACAGGACAGGCCGCTATCTGACGGAGATCTCTGGACCCTTAACTTACCTGTGAACGTGTCTCCATACAGGAACATCACAGACCACTCCTGCCTCAAGGTCTACCACAAGGACCCAGCCCACGCCTTCAGTCATGGGCCCAGACCTACTAACGGGGATGCCAGGGTGAGTAAAACCTTCCACCCAGCAAACTGCATCTATACAGGGATCCTGCGGCAGACAAGGGACCATGCTCTCACTTAGCTCTTATTTCTTTTTTACTAAGGCCTGTATTGAGCCACACAGTTGATAGCCAAGGTTGTGTGTGTAAATAAAGGCTGTTCATTCGGCCTGTGGCAACAAAGTACAACAGCGTGAAGGTGCAGAGTTTATCATCGTCATAATTCTGGGCCCGGTGCCAGGCGCTGATAATCACCGTATACTGAAGAGAGTTGAGCAGGCGGCTCTGTCTGGTGTAGTGATAGTCCAGTCAGGGGGGTGGACCAGGGAGCTCTGTCTGGTGTAGCGATAGTCCAGTCAGGGGGGTGGACCAGGCGGCTCTGTCTGGTGTAGCGATAGTCCAGTCAGGGGGGTTGAGCAGGCAGCTCTGTCTGGTGTAGTGATAGTCCAGTCAGTGGGGTTGACCAGGCAGCTCTGTCTGGTGTAGTGATAGTCCAGTCAGTGAGCAGGCAGCTCTGTCTGGTGTAGTGATAGTCCAGTCAGTGGGGTAGAGGGAGCAGCTCTGTCTGGTGTAGTGATAGTACAGTCAGTGGGGTCAGCTCTGTCTGGTGTAGTGATAGTCCAGTCAGTGAGCAGGCAGCTCTGTCTGGTGTAGTGATAGTCCAGTCAGTGAGCAGGCAGCTCTGTCTGGTGTAGTGATAGTCCAGTCAGTGGGGTAGAGGAGGCAGCTCTGTCTGGTGTAGTGATAGTCCAGTCAGTGAGCAGGCAGCTCTGTCTGGTGTAGTGATAGTCCAGTCAATGAGCAGGCAGCTCTGTCTGGTGTAGTGATAGTCCAGTCAGTGGGGTAAAGGAGGCAGCTCTGTCTGATGAAGTGATAGTCCAGTCAGTGAGCAGGCAGCTCTGTCTGGTGTAGTGATAGTCCAGTCAGTGGGGTAGAGGGGGCAGCTCTGTCTGGTGTAGTGATAGTCCAGTCAGTGGGGTAGAGGGGGCAGCTCTGTCTGGTGTAGTGATAGTCCAGTCAGTGAGCAGGCAGCTCTGTCTGGTGTAGTGATAGTCCAGTCAGTGGGGTAAAGGAGGCAGCTCTGTCTGGTGTAGTGATAGTCCAGTCTTTTCCAAGCCTCCTCTTCTTTTGTTCTCTTTTCCATCCTCCCCTCTTCAGACGCTGGGAGCAGAGGAATGCCCCCTGCCTGCCGCTCATCTGTTTGGTGGGGGGCTCTTTCTTCTCTCAGACTAATCTCAGGGGCTTTGGAATGAGGCTCGCGTGTGCGCTCCACTGCAGCTTTGCAAAGGGAAAATGTAACTCAATTCAAAGGGCTCCTCTTCCTCTACTCTTCCTCCACCTCTCCTAATCTCTCCCTCAATGCCCACATGTTTGTTTCCTGCTGACGTAACGGAACTAAAGCTCCGGATTTCTCATCCCTTATTCCTCATGGCGTTCCTCCTCAAATCCTTTCTGGTCGACCGACCCCTGTCTGTCTGATCTGTTGTGACTCGCTGTCTAAGACGCAGTTCCTCTCCACAGCCCCGGAGAGTTTTGGCCTCCCTTCAAAATGGACAGTCGCTTTTTAAATAAGCCCAGTGACACACTTATGAGACCTGAGGGAGAGAGTGGAGCTCAGCTTCTGGGTTCCATGGATAGGGTGATCTGGAGTCTTTGTGCTACACTAAAAAAAGACACACTATCCTCTGCTTAATGTGATCTACTCAGATTGTTTGACTGTGGTGGGGGTCTTATAGGTTAGAGGAACAAAGGGGGCGGAAATAAGTGTGGAAAAGGAGGCCTGAACATATTTACAAAATGGCTCCCAAATAAGAACCATCTGGAGATGTGGAAAGGTTGAGCGTTTGAGGCCGCAGGTGAAACCTAACGTGATTGATTGTCTATCCTTTTAAACGGAGCAGCGTTAAACTGTCCACTGATAGCTGAAGACCACCAAGATGGAAAACTGATGGTGGACTGGCGGCATGGCAGATGTTTGGAGATAATAAACTGCATACACTAACATAGATTACTGGAGGGGGCTTAGCAATGTTTGTACCTTCCATACACAATCCAAACTAGTGCGAGCAAGGAGCTTTTAATTGCACTTCCAGTTTACCCTGAAATAGACAGATACAGCTATGGCAGGAATACATACTGTACTAGGAGTAATTGTGCTTAATTTTCTATTACTATTCAAATGTTGCTTCTTATGAGTGTAGGAGAAGGGAACAGGGGAAATAGATTTGCAGTTCAATTGCTTTATAAAGAATTCAGTTCGATTTCACGGATGAGAAAATACGATCTACTTTGATTTATTATGACTGCAAGTCCACATAAGTGGATGGCTGTGTTATTTCAATTGCATCACTAGCTCATGACAAGCTGCCCTAAACACAATGATGGACTGGCTTGTATACATGTTGATACACATATACACACACACACTTACAAACTTACAAACGGGGACCTCATTGGGGGCAGATGTGAAGCTCAAACTGCAGATGTCGATGTTTTTAGAGCGCAAGCCTGGGCAAGACAAACGGCTCTTTGCTACTAGCTGCTTGGGATGGCTGCCTGAAACCAGAACCTTTGCATTTTTTGAAAAGGCCAGTAACAATCATGTTAATGTTTAAACCTAAGTGTTGCAGGGATACTGTCCTCCTGTCTGTCTTCTGGTCTTGTAAGAGGGAGTGTCTAAGGTGACCATAAAAAAATAAAGAAAAGATCCATCTGTTGAGCCACTTCATTTCATCACTGTGATTGCTTTCATCAGAATCTTAATTTTAATCAGATATACCCAGTGAAGCAAACAATATTTCTGCATGTCCTTCGTGCAGCATCACATCAAATAGAATGTTGTAGAGCTGTACTTTGCATGGGTGAATGTAAGTTCAGTTAGGTCTTTATTACAGGTCTTTATGCATCCTTTATTAGCTGGCGAGGGCAGCGTAAGGGAGCCCAGCAGTGAGGCGCTAATAAAACAATGGAGGCCTGTTCCGTGTGCATTGATGGTGTTAACGGTGGTAGTTGTAATCTGTCTGTGACACACAATGTTATGTTAACGTGCCAGCACCAGGTACGTTGGACATAAGTCCTTCAAAAGTCTAGTCTCTCTTTGTCCGTGTCCCTTCTAGACAATCCTCCGGGCCCCACACCCTCCGCCGCATAAGCTGCTACACCTGTAATTACACAACACTTCACATTATGTTGTCTTTCTAAAATGGTAGTTTGTTACACAATTAATGTCGCCTTCTGACAGTAACTGTAACTGTCGCACATGCCATTCTAATTTTAGTCTGAAAAAATCCTGTCCACCTTTTATCCAGATCTTAATCTTTATGCTTGAATGATGTCTGCTTCTCTCTGATTGGTTTGGACTAAATGATCATCTTACATGGGATGGCTGGGCTTGGTGTAGGGAACATTATGCTATCGGTATCACGTATCAACAGATGTGTGTGTGTTTTGTATTCTGCATTGTAGTACAGCTTTTCAAATAACTGTAAAGTAATGATTATACCCACACACACGCACACATACACACACACACACACACACACACACAGACTTCTATTAGAGTGTGAAAAGTATGAACATTTTATTTTTAAATAAAATTGCATGGAACTGCTTTGGCCATACACAAGAACATAGTCAAATGTCTTTAGTTTGTTTTGCACTATACTGTATGTTATTTCATGGGCTCTTAATATTGGTGTTCTTGCTAGACTGGTTGCATACTTAGATTGTGTGCTTTTTGTGTCGCTAAGTCTTTTTTCTTTACTCAGTCTATGTCTTTGTGGAGCGTTTAGCCTTTGTTACTGTGTATGATGCTGACATATAACCGTCACACCCACCCACAGTAATGTGTGTGTATGTGTGTCTGTGTTTGCTGTCAGGCTGTCTAGTTACTGCAGAAGTTTGAGTCAAACCTAAATTAATATTCATTATTTTGAATGGACCTAACTGTGATAATAAATCAAGTATTCTTTGTTCTTGACTGAATTTTGAATTTTGAACGAGAGTAAGACTGACTGGCCATGCCTTGTTCACCCCTGATGTAGGTGTAACCTATGACTCATAGCTTGGAAGAACAATAGCTTGTTTGTTATACGGAGAGACGGGTAGGATGATGGACTGCAGTCAAAGTTGCATGTGAAGACCTTGAGGCTCAGTGGTGTCGTCTTTTGCACATGCCCCCTGTTGGTTCCAGTAGGTGTGTGAACCAAAAGGTGCCACATTTCTGTCACCCAAATTACCTAATGGCAGGTGGTAAGCTGTTGTCCTCTCCTCTCCTTCATAACCTCTAGAAAATACTCTCTATTGTTTTCTGTACCTGAATTTGGTTTGGTTTGTTTGTGCATACTTTTGTTGGCCTCTAAGCCAAGATCTAAACCTTGAGGGAAAACCACATCATGAGATACAAGTAAGTATC
The DNA here is from genome assembly GCA_026901105.3 of Galaxias olidus. Lineage (NCBI taxonomy): Eukaryota > Metazoa > Chordata > Actinopteri > Galaxiiformes > Galaxiidae > Galaxias > Galaxias olidus. Next base: position 13,608 of record JAPMUY010010219.1, read on the forward strand.
ATGCAGATTGTACTGCTACTATACATTTGAAGATAAGATAGTTCAATCTATCCTGCAGCTCGTGTCCCTTCAAAGCACGTGGTTCACCACACAAACCACAGCACACACACCTTCTACCTTCCTTCCTCCTCCCTCACACTGGATTTATAAGAGCCTACACGTTTCCCTTTACCCGGGACAGACACAGTTATAAAATTAACAGTTTCATAGTCCATGTGGTCGTTTTGGGTGGTCAGGCACAGATATGGCTGACTGTAAAAAAAAAAGCTGTGCTGAAACCTGTTGCAAATTAGCTAGCTACTTTCTTGCCCTCGAGGTACATAGCTGAAATCCCTGGCTAAGTTCTTTCTCATGTGGACTGTTTTAAAAGCCATAGCATTACTGAGCTCAGAGGCTTGTGTAAACGTAGGACGGAACTTCTGTTCAGGTGCATCGCTGTGCTATTGGAAACATTTGAGCAAGCATCTTATCAACGGGAAGGATCTTGTTTTTACTGTAAAATCCTCTTTTCTTTTTGAAGCCCTAGGGTTTCATCTGCCTGACGTTATGTAAAATGCTACATAAATATTGACGGGGAAACTGTACCCTGGAGTCAAAGTACAGCAGACCCTTTTCTATCTGCAAGATTTGCTGACTCGACATCCTCTGATGCTGGCTGATTGTGGCTGCAGGTTTAAACTGGGCGAAGTTAGGTGAACATGTTCAGAGTTCCAGTAGACTGCGGCGTTGACAAATAGGTGGGACAAGTAGGACTGTCTGACGGAACGCTCTGACTACTGACTGAGTTTGTAGAACAGTGTGACCCGCTGTGGCTCTACTGAGAGAGAGAGGGCGTAATTGTTTATTATAACATCTTGTTTTTTTGTTGTCCTCTTTCAGATGATGTACGCCACTCGGGACGTCCAGCACCCTCTTAGACAGCCACCCATGGGTCCCCCTCACCACCCCATCGCGGGCTCCATGTCCCCCACTACGCCCCACTCCATGCCCCCATCCCCCTCCAGGATCCCCTTCGGCCCGCGCCAGGGCTCCATGCCCGGCAGCGCCACCATGCCCAGGGAGCGTATGCCCAGCTCCACCCCTCCCGCCCGCTCCGTCTCCCCCTGCCCCAGCGCCATCCTGGAGAGGCGGGACGTCAAGCCGGACGAGGACCTGGGCGGCAAGAGCCACAGTCTGTCCAGGGGGGCGGAGGTGCTCTACGCCGACCCCTTCCTGATCCACGAGGGCAGGATGGTCCACGGCGGGCCCCCTCCTCCGCTGGGGCCCGACGGGCCGGAGCACAACCTGGTGGGGTACCACCGCGCCACCATCCGCTCAGCGGGCTCCTACAGCGGGCCCAGCCCCACGGACGCCATGGAGCACCCCTCGCTCTACCGCCAGAGGTCCAAGAACAGTCAGCTGCCCACCCTGGGCTCCAAGACCCCGCCCCCGTCCCCGCACCGGATGACGGAGGTGCGGATGATCGACATCCACGGCGGCCCCCCCCACGGGGTCCCCCCGCACGGCATGGCCCTGGAGCGCTCCTCCCCCGTGCGCCAGTCCTTCAGGAAGGAGGAGATGGCCGCGGCCGCCAAGTCGCGCAGCGGCATGCCGTCACCGGTGATGTCTGACCTCCAGGGCCATCTCCAAGGTCCCATCCCGCCTCCAAACGATCCCCACACACGGTAGGCAACGGCTGGGGCGGAAGGCGGAGTCCCCTGGGGAGGGAGGGAGGGAGGGAGGTCAGGTAGACGTTGCATGGACGCATGGACTAACTCTGCACCCCTTTGTCACCTGTAGCAGTGTGCTGCTGTGTTTTAACCCCTGGCTCAGACACTGTCTCCTCGTGGTAAGCCGGCGCAGTACCCGGGCGTGCCCCGTATCTCTGTCGCCCCCGTGCCACTCTGCCTATCCAGCTACAATGGAGCACTGTTCACACCACGGTGTGTGTTTTCACACGGCCTAGCTGGGTTTGTGGGTAGGATGGAGTTTTGCTTATGTGAACAGCTTCTCCATGGACGTTAGTAAGCCCTGGAGTCAGACGGTGTTGATTATTTCGGAGAGATCTACGGAACGGTGTAATCCAAACCCCGAAAAGCTTCCCAGTAAAAGGATAGCCTCCACCATATCACTGGTCCCACTGCATGTGTTCCTGTTATTCCGTGGTTGGGTTGTTGCAATAACATTGGTTCTGTATTGACTGTGAAGCCGGTATGAACTGTGTGTTTGTAAGTGTGTGTGTGTGTGTACGTGTATCAACTGGTTCAGCTATACTGCTCCTGTCTGACTGGGAGCACATGAACACGGGGAAGGGAGCTCGAGGGACACTGGCCAGTCAGCCAATCCAATGTGGTTTCATTGGAATGCACTGCGGCGCATTAGCATTTAAGCTAGGGGGGTTATGTGTGCATGCAGGAAAACCAAGGACGATATTGATCTGTTTGGATAGGTACTTGAAACAGGAGAACGGATGAAGTAGGACCACCTGCAAGGGCCAAAGATTATCTGAAATAAGTTAACTTTCAAAGAGAGGAATTTAAGTGAATTTAATAAAAACAGTTTTTTTGGCAACACGTCTTCTCTTGGCGTATGCATATTCTATGTTCAAAGTCCGAGACTATTAAAGTGTGTCTTTGGTACAGTGGAGTCCAAGCCTATAGTCTATAGCATTAATATAAATTCAAGAAAAAATGGTATGTTACATTGCTCAGCAACACGCCATGTTTTTCCAGCCAGGGTAACAGTACCTCTCGTTGTTTGGGGTTTGCCCAATCCACTGTCTCGCCCCAAACCAAATAGATATGTGATGACATTTGAAAACAACAGAGCTACTCTTTTTCTGGCCATCAACAGGCACCGAGCAATCTGAGCATAATCTGCCTATTCACCCACCCTCCAGTCTCCGGGGGTTTCTTTGAAATGGAGGAGTAGTATGAGAATTGATGATTTTCTCCTCTGTGGCCCCGTCGCTTGTGGTCCAATCTTTGCAACAATGTGACCCCTGACTTCCTTGACCCCTGAGAGCTTAGTCTAACAGGCAGTCTGGTTGCCAAACTGCTTTGATATGTCTGCAAACATGAACAGATAAGACACGCTGGAGGGATTTTTAGCCTGTTCAGCCAGCCGTTTGATAGGTCATCTTCATTTCGAATGTATCGCTCGACTCCGTATGTCACTCCAGCAAAATAGCTAGGTCACGTGGACTGTCTGATTAAAACATCAATAAATCACGGATCGTGATATTGTTCTGATAAATATCGCCCAGCCGTGCCCAATGTTAAAAGCATGGTTTTTCAATGTTTCCTGCAGAGAGCGCATGAAGGCTATGGAGCAACAGATTGCCAGCTTGACTGGTCTTGTTCAGCATGCACTTTTAAAGGGCCCAGACACTGGTGGCGCCCTGGAGCCTCCCAGGTAAGCAACACAAGAGTGAGGCATCATAGGGGAATAGATTCTACCTCTACAATAACGTTTATCTCTGTTCACTGGCTGATTTTAAGAACAGATCGGGTGTTTTTTTATTTATTTCGGCCATTATGTAGATAGGTCGGAGATAGGGTCTTGCTTTGGTGTAGGGCTTGATTGGTACAATTGATTACATTCTAACCCGTATTATTCCATGCTGCGTATGAACATGTTTGGCTAACTGTATCTGCTTCACAAGAAGTCTTGCAACACAGTGTGTGGAATGAAAATGAATTTATCAACGTCAGACGTTAGCATGTCTCAAACAGCTAGTTAACATCTCCTAAACCTGCTTTCTGTGCGACCCTCTCTCAGTTTTTCCCAATCATACTACATGTCTGAACATACTAATGCACCATGTCAACTTTAACAGGCTGGACATTCTTCTTCCACTCTGAAGAAATCATAATAATTGTATTTATTTGTATCTCTTTAGTGAAAGATCTGTGAAGACAGCCTCTCCAGCTAACAGTGCAAACAGCACAGGTCAGTATCACTGCAACTGTATTTATTGTTTGTATTGTGTCTGCTTGGCAGGAAATCTGGTCCCTTCAGGCTGGGATGGAAGGCGCACACCTGAAAACCCCAATGACATTTCTGCTCTCAGCCCAAATCCATTCTAAATAAATTGTTTTAATGCAGTGTTCGTTTTGGATTATGGCGTAATGGATATTTGAACACCGTATCCTAGGTATTTTTAAAAATAAATTTAAATAATAATAATAATAATAAAAATCTTTATTTGTATAGCGCATTTCATACAATAAGTGCAGCTCAATGTGCTTCACATAACAGAGAATCTAAATTTAAACAAATAAAAAAATATGATTGAAAATAGTAGAACTATGATTGTAAAACAGCATAAAATTACAAAGTATTTAGAAAACAATAATTATTAAAATAATGTAAGAAAAAAGAAAAGAAAAGAAAAAATAAAGAGGTTATGAGCATTTCCAGAACAGCTGTTGGATTAAGGAACGGTGGAAATGTTATATATGCTATTGGCCTATTCAGTACAACCAATGTTTATTATTCGTTGTTTTAGTTTTGGTCACTGGACCATATTTGATTTATTTGAAATTATTTATTTATTGTTATATCATTAAATTTGTAAGCCGGATCAGGTTTTCTATTGTTATTAAATCGGAACACAAAGTTAACCTTCATTTGAGTTGTTAAACCTTGTACAGTATACTAAAAACTTAAATATTACAGCTATTTAGCAGTGAGTTTTAGAGTTTGTGTCCTCCTATAACCCCCAGAATTATGAGCTGTTTAATTGCCATGCCAGGCACTCAATTGGTGAGCTACTGACTGGAGAACGATGAGGCACTGACTGGAGAACGATGAGGCAGGCTCCAGTCTGGAGGAAACTTAAAGGTTATTTATGTAATAAGTGCGAGACTGGGGTTAAGGGTCCAACTGAAATAAAAGGTCCTCTACTTGTAGGCTTGGTCGCCTCGTGCTCGCTTGCCTTGCGTTCGTGGGGTTAATTCTGCCCTGTCTGTCAATGTGGGTAGGTTATTTGGCCGCGTTGGCACATCTTTATATTGGAGAGCGAGGGCGACTGGTGGGGCACACCTCCTTTGCCACTGGAGTTATTTTTGCAATCAAAGCTGCATGCCTCTTGTGGTCTGTCTCGCCTTGTAAAGATGTTGGCCAGCCCGTCACAGGGCATAATGGCAGGAATGTTTCATCTTTAATAATGGTGGAGCTGCTGCCAGATATTTTTTGCCATCCAGCTAGTCAGTCTTCTCAAAGCGTGCCTAAACGTCTCTGCATCATAGCTGAACGGAACAAACAGAAGCATTATGCCACAGAACAGGGAGGGCATGCCAGTGTAGGGATGGCACGGCCACATGTTCTTAACATGTGGTAAACAAACGTATCTTCATTTCACCACTGGTGCTGATGCAACCTCCAGGTTGTTTTTCCTGGCTCAGATATTTAGTCATAAATGCAAAGAAACTTATGGGGGCCAGGTGCCCTGTTTCACTGGCTTTTTCATTTTTCATTACACATCAAGTTGGGTTACTTGTGTTAAAATCAGCTCTCATAATCTGCTATGCACATTGCTGTAAATTAGAGAAAAGTCAACTGTAGTTGTATGTCACTAATTCACAGAATCCTTTTCTTGACCACATAGAATCTCTGAGGAATGCCCTCTCAAACACGTTCTCGCTGTAACAACAAAGTCTACATTGGTTGCTAGATTTAAAGAGACATGGGTATCCAGTTGTCCTAACTCCAGTACACAGGGAAATCCTCCTTTCTAACCTGCACTTCAGGTCATTTCTGCTGTCAGGCAAACAGAAAGAATGTGGTGAAGAGTGTTCAGGGATTACCTTGACTATAACTGTGTTCTCTCTGGTCCCTGTGGACTCCATGGCCTTGATGTTAGGTGTATATGGTGATGGCGCTTTCACTGATAGGTACAAAATGCGCCACAGACATTTTGAACGTGTGTGAAAATGCAATCTTGTTCCGATTTTGCCAATACAAGGAAAACTAATATTAGTGAAAAGTAAGTTACACCTAATGAAACAGCCGTAACAAAAATGGCTTTTTAATTTCCATGTGCCCGGATAGAGATTTCTGCCTTAAAGGAGTTCATACTTATTCTTAAGGGTCTAAGTGAGCAGACCCTAGCTGTCTCTAGGAGTAGCCATTTTGTGCAATCATTCTCCCTCGAACCCCGAGCTTTAACTCTGGCGGTTGCCACAGTCTGCAATCCATTTCCATTCCTCTTAGTGATTGGAATTGCCAAGTTGGCAGCCGGCAATCTGTTTGGGAGGCGCTGCCAAGGCCAGCGCGGGTTGGTTCCTGTGGGCACGGAGCGAGACGCCACAGAAAGCGCCGGGCCTCATTACTGAATCTGTGATATGGAGGAAGGCCCGCGCGAGGGGGAATGTGGGAGCAGACGTGCACGCTGTGCCAGAACCCAGCCGGCGAGAGGAGATGACAGAAACGCTCAGCTCCCCGTCCATTCTCTTAGCGTCATAATGGCGTTCTGTTAGTGCTTTTTAGACAGGTGGGCTTATGAAATGTTGATGGCTCTGACGGGTCTATGCATAGCTTTGAAACAACTGGCAGTTCTTATGAATATTAAACTGTCTGAATATTGACTCTTTGTTGACGTAGGTGGTTCGCCCGTCTTGGCGCCCAAAGGCAGCGTGTCCTCATCAGAAGGCGGCGTGACCCCTCTCCAGGTCAGCCTGCTTCACTTCCGGAGGAATGTGTCTGACCTGCGGCTGCAGCTTCAGCAGATGAGACAGCAGCAGGTAAGCAGTACGCGGGCTCTCACACACACTTAACCAGTACGCAGGCTCTCACATACACTTAACCAGTACACAGGCTCTCACACACACTTAACCAGTACACAGGCTCTCACACACACTTAACCAGTACACAGGCTCTCACACACACCTAACCAGTACACAGGCTCTCACACACACTTAACCAGTACACAGGCTCTCACACACACCTAACCAGTACACAGGCTCTCACACACACTTAACCAGTACACAGGCTCTCACACACACTTAACCAGTACACAGGCTCTCACACACACTTAACCAGTACGGAGGCTCTCACACACACTTGACCAGTACGCGGGCTCTCACACACACTTAACCAGTACCCGGGTTCTCACACACACTTAACCTGTATGCAGGCTCTCACACACACTTAACCAGTACGAGGGCTCTCCCTCACACTGATCCTCTGTGCTGGCAAAGGTGGCTCCACCACGCAGTGTATTTTGCAAAATGTGTGTGTGTGTTGGTATGTCTTCACCTGCTGTGTGTGTGTGGTGTATGTCCACTCAGCTCCAGAACCAGGAGGGGCTGCGCCTGCAGTTGAAGAGGGCCGAGCAGGAGATCAGCGGGAGGCTGGTGGAGGCCATGCGCCGCCTGGACGACCCGGCTCAGAGACAGAGGACCCTGGTGGAGGAGGACCGACACAAATACCTGGGTCTGGAAGAAGGCGTGCTAGCCCAGCTGGGGTAAGAGGGTTAGACACACACACACACACACACACACACACACACGCAGCAGGTCAATCATGTGACTCTATTCACTCAAATCACACTGATTTGCATCTGGTCTGGATCATTGCGCAGTTTGGTTTAGCTTGAAAAGTCCTTTGACATTTAGTGAATTCTTAGTTGTTTTAGTGTTTTCAAACTGCTTGCAGCATGTACAGCAACAGAGGAGGTGACAGGGAACCAGATTCACCGCTTGCCTTCGCTGACATCATGGCCAGAAAACCCTTCCTTGTCGACCAGTTGTTGTCAAACTCCCCCTCACCTTTGCAGCGTGCTATGTTGACTTTGTGGCAAGCACTCCACACTCGAGAGCTCTAAAGCAGATGCCGTGACATAGATTGGACACAAACACACGCCCCTGCACTGTCCTGGCACATCCTGAGCTCTGGGCTAGGAGCATGGAGCCGTCAGAAAGCCTGTGGGGCTTTGTTTTCACCAGCTCACCTGAGAGCCGTGGCAAGCCAACGCCCTGCAAAATTGCAGTCCACAGGTTTGTACAGGCAAGCTGAGCCTGTCCTTTATTTAGACACAGCAGCCTGGAACAATGGACCAGGCAGCGGGGCAATTATTCCCAGCGGAATCGCTGCTTACCAACCCGGCCGGTAATCGACTCCTTTCAATTCGAACATTTAACAGGCAGCAGTCAAAAAGCAGTGTCTCCTGTAGACGGCGGTAAACATCTGCTCTGATACAAAGCGTGATTAGATAGCTATGTACGTGAGAGAGGGAGGTGTGAGGCTCTGGGTTTAACTCCTGTGTTGTTGTTGGTGCAGTGCCAAATGTGAGTCAGCAAGCTGCTGGGCCCCGACTTATTTATTAATGAGCTTGGGTAATGAGGTCTGGTCGGCTGGCTCTAACTTTTGTTGGGGAAATGTGGAAATAACAAAACTATAACTACCTCCATAGAGAGAGAAGCTGAATTTAACTCGAGACGGTGTCTGAAAACAGTCCCATAAGTAATGATTCTTAAGGTGGTGAAAGACGGGAAAAGGAACTGTTTTTATCACCGATCAATAAACTGTATTGCATGAAAATGCCTACATATCATAGCATGACTACACATTCACTTATAGAGCTGTACAAAACTAGCCCTAGTTTTAAGGCTGCTGTACATCACCGGATCTGTAAGTTGAACAAGTGCAGACCCATGTGCCTTAATATATTCTTACTATACTCTTACTATACTCTCATTTATGGTAATCTATTTTGCGTCAGCGTTCATATGCCTGGTATGGCACACCATGGCCGGTGCTGAGTCGGCTGACAGAGAGATACTGTTGCCCTTGAGCAATGCAATGCAAGGGGAGGGAGATGAGTAGCACATGATGCCCCCTGAAGTGGTTCATCCCAGGGATGCCATACGTGTGTGTGTGTGTGTGTGTGTGTGTGTGTGTGCCAAGCTATCTTTAGAAGTTGTCTCTCTTACACTTCATAAAAATACAAAAAACATCGGGAGGTGTGTTGAGCCGTGAAGCTGATATCCTTCTGCCTTCTTTCTCTCTGCTTCCTCTTAGATGTTCTTCAGTCCTTTCTGCCTTCTTTCTCTCTGCTTCCTCTTAGATGTTCTTCAGTCTTTACCACTGATATCCTTTCTGCCTTCTTTCTCTCTGCTTCCTCTTAGATGTTCTTTAGTCTTTACCACTGAGATCCTTCTGCCTTCTTTCTCTCTGCTTCCTCTTAGATGTCCTCCACATATTAGTCTGTTTTCTTACTAAGGCCCTTGTTTCCATTAAGACTCTTCGACAAAACCTTCATTCTCATTGGAGTCCAGTCACAAAGAAACACAATTTTACCCCTCACACGCAATCCTACCTGAGCACAATGTTATCATCCAGGACATTTCCCCTTGGAGCTGCGGGATTTGAATGTCCTGCACGAGGGAGGCCGGTGTGAATGAACCCGATCCGTCTCCAGTGGGAGGAAGTGCTGGAGCACAAATAAGCTCTGTTTCCACGGGAACACATTGTGATTCTGGGAACAAAGATCAAACCCGCGCCGGGCTGCAAGGGGAAAAGAGGAGAGGGCAAGAAAGGAAACAATGTATCAATGAAGAAGTGATATTACTCCCCATATCATTATCAAAGGATATTTTTCATGTATTCTTTACCAACAATATGGAAAGTGGAGTAGGTGAAAGAGCAAGTGTTTACCAAATTTTTACCATGACCAGTTTATTCCTTCATATTTTTATACAAGACAAAACGTTATACACACCGGAATTCATTTGTAACTACTGCCCCCTAGTGTTGATAACAAATAACTGACATACTAAGAGATTTCTGTGCTCTGCCCACTTTCCCTCTGTCATTAAAACCCTTCTTCTTCCTCCATCTTTTTCTCCTTCCCTCTCTCATCGTCTCCAGTGAGCTGGAGCAGTATGTGGACACCCTGACGAGGGACTCGACTGTGGGCCCTCAGCGCGGGGTGACCCTGAAGGGGGTGGAGGAAGGGGCTGTCAATCTGAGGAGAGTGGGCGAGTCTCTGGCAGGACTCAAAGGTAGGGCCGACGGGAAACACGCACGCCGTTTTCTACATTAACCACAGTTGGTTTCGTACGCATGGCTTTATTCCACCACAGCAGTCATTCGTTATCGTTGTAAAGTGTTGTAAAGTGTTGTAAAGTGTTGTAAAGTGTAGTTTTCTGGTGCCTCAAACCTATAACCTGCAGTTCCCAGCAGCGGTCTCCCGCGGATTGTGCTGGATGCTAAAGTGTTTCACGTCTGGTCTAGGGGAGTTCCCGGCCTTGCAGACCAGAATGCGATCGGTCCTGAGGGTGGAGGTGGAAGCTGTCAAGTTCCTCAAGGAGGAGCCCCACAAATTGGACAGCATGCTGAAGAGGGTGAAGAACCTCACGGAGACACTCAGTGGCCTGCGGAGGTACAGGACAGAGAGTGTGTGTTTGTGTGTGTGTGTGTGTGTGTGTGTGTGTGTGTGTGTGTGTGCGTGCGTGCGTGCGTGCGTGTGTGTGGGAAGGGGAAGCAAGGGATGACAGATAAAGAGACACACACACACACACACACACACACACACACACACACTGATCAAAGATGCCCGACCCCATATTTTATGGTGGTAATGTGAAAGAATCTTTGTGATGATTATTCTGGAAATGTGGCCTTCATCTTATCGGAGGGGTCACGGGCAAGTGGAGCGTTCATCTTGATTTAGCCCTCCCATCTTCACTGAACCGATAAGTAAATTACCGCTGCTGAGACTGTTGCAACTCATTTCCATATAAATATTTGGCACAAACACTCTAAGCTCTCCCGTCTCTCCCTGCAGTGTGTGAATGTGTGGGGTCCTATGTCCTTATTTTCTATATTTTACCCAAAGTGCACCTCATTGCCAAACCCATCTTTTCACCCTTTAGCTGTGTTCCCTATTCTAGTCTCAAAATGATCAAGGTCATTTGGCTTTTGGTCAAAGTCGCCAAACCAGACATTCACTTATTTCTTAATGTTTTGTCTAGACCAGAAAGACAAATAGGTTACTGGCACACAGTGTTGACAGTTCTCTCTGACTGCTGTGGGTTCATCTACCGTGTTCTTTTAAGCCATGTTTACACTGTAACTATGACATAACAGAGTGATGTGATCACTGTAGAAATAATGTAAATGTTTGGGTTTTTCACATTAGTCCCATCCTTATTGTCCTTATGTTCAAATATAGATTTGGTTTTTCCTTCTCCTTATCCTCCAGATGTGCTACCGATGGCCTTCTGAAGGGGTCAGACCCACCCATCACTGCCCCAGTATGGAAAGCCCAGAGCAGCCCTGCCCCAGTCTCACAGGCCATGTGTGACCCCCCCAAAGAGGCCCCCAGTGCCCCAGCCCAGCACGGCTCTGCCTCGCCCTCGGCCCTGCCGGAGCCCCAGACCTCCACCATCAAGTCGGAGGTGATGCCTGCCTCCCCGGTGGTCATCCACCACGTTCAGAGCTCCCCTGTGCACATGCAGCAGTCCCAGAAGTCTGCCGCCCTGGTGGTCCAGTCCAGCCCGCCGTTAACCCCCAGCCCCACGCTGCCTCCCGCTCCCAGCCAGGGCCGGGCGTCCCCAAAGGACCACAACTCGGACTCCCCGAGTCCCGCCCAATACAAGAAGGCCCCGGCCAACCCAGTACAGCCCCCAGCCAACCCAGTACAGCCCCCTGCCATCCCAGTACAGCCCCCAGCCAGCCCAGTACAGCCCCCCGCGGTCGGCCCGGGTCATGTCATAGAGGAGCTGCAGAGCGGCCGGGTCAAGAACAAAGACAGGGCTGTGTGCATCGAGGTACTACACCCATACCCTCAAACACTGCTGTCTGTTACACTGGTCAGATTGAACTCGTTTTGGAAAGAGCCTTAACAAGCAAAGGGTGGGAGGGTAGCCTCTCGAAGATACCTTGATTGGATCCCTCACCAGCCCAATGGTTATAGTATAAAGGGATATCATATATTTCCCATTCACTTTTCCCACTAATCCCACAGGCCGCGGAGAGGGAGTGGGCGGAGAGGAGGCAGAACCTGAGCCACTACGATGGGAAGGAGTTTGAGAAGATCCTCCAGGAAGCCCAGGTCAACATGATGAAAGGCATCCCCAGTCTGGATACGGGCGGTGAGGGCGAGAGTCCCACAGAACCTCCTGCTGCCCCGGGGGACCAGGTGGACGCCCCACAACCTGTGGACCCACCCTCAGGTAGCCATCCTCCATTCTGTTTTGATGTGTTCTAGAGCCAGGCGGTTTAAACCACGTTGTAGATGTTGAGACGTGTACTACATTAATGACATTGTGCACCACAGAGGAGCTGCAGCCTGAGCCCAGTCTGGAGAGGGCTGTGAAGCCCGGCCCGGAGAAAGCACCTAAGCCTGTGTTTGAGAAGCCATCCAAACCTTCCAGTGAGCCACCCTCCACCACTCAGCCGGCCAGCGATAAGAGCAGCAAGGTGGGCACAGAGAAGGTCTGCAAGTCCCCTCCACCACCCCCTCCCAGGAAGACCTTCACGTCCAGCTCAGGCATGACTACCACGCGCTCTGGAGAGGTGGTCTTTACCAGCAGGAGGGAGTCTGTCACCGGACAGGTTAGTCCACTATGTGGGCCCGGTCACGGTCAAGTCACTCTGGAAAGACTAGAACAAATGTGGGCCGGTGATTGAACTATAGCCCAGAGTTTAGGATCAATGTAAGATAACTGTATATGATGCCATTTTGAAGATGAAAAAAAAATCGAAATGTGGTTTGGTTTAAAATGTTGAGTTTTTTCCCGCTCCATTCCATTAGGAGGAAGAAGAGGCCACAGCTGCTGCTCCTCAGCCAAAGGCCGCCAAGGTGCCCCCGGAGACCAAGCCCAAGCCCTCCACCCCCCCACTCATTGCTGCCTCGGCCATAGAGGAAGAGGAGGATGAGGGGGACAAGATCATGGCCGAGCTTCAGGTGAGGCAGCACACGTATGCGAACGCACACACACATTGGTACTCTACATAAAATCAGGTTAAGTATATGGAGAGCTTTGAACAGTTTATTTCACATGTTCTTATGATAATTGCCATGGTGATGATGATGTGTGTGTTCACGGTGGGAGAGAGCACACTATCGCTTTTTCCAGCTGGTGGTTGGCTTCCCTTCAGGTGGCAGAGGGTGGGCGAGGCACATTGTGGCGCTGCAAACGGGCGGTGTTATCTCTGCCCTTTCTGTCCTGTTCCTCAAACCCCCTCACCTATCTTCACTCCCCAGGTGTTCCAGAAGTGCACAGTTAAGGATGTAGGGGTGAAAGGTTTGGTAGAGCCCACTCGCATTGAGCCCCAAATCAGAGAGCTAAGACCGGGGGCCTTATTGCCCCTCAAAGATAAAAAGGTAAAAGACATGGCGCCGTTTAGCTGTCCCCCTAAATGCCTGCTTCTGCCCGCTGTGTGATATGACTCAGTGGCTGTGCCTTAACCTCTGACCTCGCACTCCCCTTCCTGCTTCTGGCTCCAGAGAAACGTAATCCTTCAAACAATTCCCTCCGCCTCTTTTTCTCTCCCTTCTTTGATTCAGCTGGAACGGCTAGATCACGTTTCATGATTAAGTCTGCATAAAATGAAGGGTCTGGAAAGCCTTATATTCCTTTGTATCAAACTAGTTTTGGTGTTTGTCACTGGTTCTTGGTTTCATGATGCTTGTTCTAATATATCCATATCAATAAACGCTCAGCTCTGTAATCCACACACAATGCAATTGTCCTGTGTGCTTCTTTTTACAAAATACATTTTGAAATTCCAAATTCTTATTGTACCTCCAGACTTAATTTGCTCTACAAAGCACTTCATGTGAATTGGCTATCAGTGATGAAACATTGTGAGACGTGTTGCCTTGGTGAAAACACATTTTTGCAGACTTCATTCACTTAAGGTTACTCTGGCCACTTTGCATGCTTATTTCCTCACCTCTACTCTATATCTGGTAATACTCCTTCCCTATTTGTTGCATAAATCTGAACCTGTTTTGCACAGTTTTGGTGCCTTCTTCAGCCTTTCCCCCTGACAAGTTTACAGTTTCAGATGTTTTGACTGTGACACAAATGTTTGAAGATTATTAAGAGAGTGCATACATAAATTATGAATAAAAGTTAGTCATGAAACATATTAAACTATAAGTACCGGATGTTGACCACGGTAGATGGTAAATTAATTCAGTACGCTGCTGAATACACAAATATATGAGATTACAGATGCAAGCACAAGCCTATCATCTGGGAATCTCAATTTCAACAGCGCCAAACACACATAGGCTACACAATAATATTATTCCCTCACGCACTGTCCTAGCAGAGCTCAGATCCCACTCGGGAGGAAAAAGTTCCAGAAACTGATGAAAACGGCAACACCCCTGTCCGACAGAGCCCAGGGGTATGTGCAACATGTTTTGTACCATCATTTCAATAAGTTCTTTCAGTTAGGTCCTAATTTTATACATTATTTACAATTTATTTTACAACAGAATACAGATCTATATTATCAATAAATCTATTTTCTTAAAGCATTTTTTTTATTTGCATTTAAGTTTATTTAAGCAGTGATGCCTTTTCACGTCCACAGGTCATATATTATGTCACCGGGCAGATCGCCAAAGAGCATCTTTCCACGCCTGGACTCGAGGACACGACAGAACGCAGAGAGCCTACACTGTCCCCTTCACAGGTGTCAAACGTCAATGCTAATGACAGTTCCCCAAGCCAGCCACAGCCTCTAACGCCCCCACCAATGTCTCCCCCACCTATCTCACCTAAGCCTGTGGGCCTTAACGGCTTCAAGCCTCGACCCAATAAGCAGGGGAAACACACAGGGGCTGCAAAGACGGGCCCGTTGAAGGGAAGCAACGTGGTCCTCAATAAAAAAAACACGGAGAAGAAATTCACGTACTCGGTCGTCCGAGAGAGCCTACCATCCAGTCAAAATATGGAACCTGACACCAAGGTCTCCTCCGTACCCACCGTAAGAGAGGAGGCTAAGCATGTGGGCTCCCCTCCAGCAAGTGCTCCTAGTGAGGCCAGTGACCAGAGCCGGGGTAGGGAGAGCTCCGTGAAACGGGACGAGGGGGCCACTCTGAGCGCTGACCTCCCTGGCGAGGAGGCCCCTCCTCCCCCAGACAACATAGCCTTTATGATCACTAACAGCAAGGTGCAGGCCCTGTCCTGTGGAGAGTACCAGGAGCTCGTCAACACCAAAGGAAGGAGCGTGCAGACCGTAACCGTGGACAACCGGAGGAGCACTGCAGGCGACGCAGCGGGAGACCCCTCCAACCCACAGGACAACGGCTTCAACAAGAAGCCCGTGATCATCATCTTTGACGAGCCCATGGACATCCGCTCGGCTTACAAGCGCCTCTCCACGGTCTTCGAGTGCGAGGAGGAGCTGGAGAGGATGCTCGCCAAGGAGCGGATCGAGGAGGAGAGCGAGGAGTCGGACTCGGAGAAGGGCAGTGGGCGGGTAAAAGTAGGAAAGCTGGCGCCCGGCGACGACGGCTCCGCCCAGGTCAGTGCCGACAGCAGCAGCAACTCCTCCGCCTCGTCAGACCCGGCCGACCCCGGCACGACCTCGGACGGCAAGCAGGAGGGTAAGAAGAAGTTTAAGTTCAAGTTCCCCAAGAAGCAGTTTGCAGCCCTGACACAGGCCATACGCACGGGGACCAAGACAGGCAAGAAGACACTGCAGGTGGTCGTGTACGAGGACGAGGAGGAGTCAGACGGCACAGTCAAACAGCACAGGGAGGCCAAACGGTTTGAGATTTCTCGCTCGAAAAGCTTAACAGACAACCCCAAGGGCCCTACAAAGTGGGGGAGCCCGGAGCCGCAATGCAGGACGGATGAGATCCGAAAGAGCACTTACAAGACCCTGGACAGCTTGGAGCAGACCATCAAGCAGCTGGAGACCACCATCAGCGAGATGGGACCGCTGTCCTCCGAAGAGCCTGCGGCTGGCGGTGTGGCTGGTCAGAACGCGGAGGCAGTGGGCCTCAAGAGGTCCTCCTCTCTCCCCTCTTCCAAAGCCCCCAAGCTCCCCCTGGCCAGTAAAAGCTCCCTGAGGAAGAAGAGCAAACCCCAGCTCCTCCCTCGGCCTCTGGTCATCCCTGCCTCAGGCACCACCAGCTCCATCCAACAGGTCTCTCTCTAGCTCTTATCGCCCCGGGAGGTTTTGGGTCCTTTTTATTTTGTATTTGTTTTTTGAACTCCTCCTCCATCCTTTACTCCATCCCTAACGGCAGGGTTTTACCACTTAATCCACTCCACAGGTGCTTGAAAATGTCCGAGATTCTCCCCTGTGCTTTCTCCCTCTGTGAGATCATGGTCCACATGATTGGGGAGTGGCATTTTCACGGGTTTCTGTCTAGCCGTCTCTCTCCTTCCAGTCACTGCTCAAACTCTAACCGGGGGGTTTCAGCGCTGGAACACTCAATCAAAGAATGACACTGATGTTGATTACTCTTTGGTGTCTGTCTCACCTTTCCTGACTGCATGTACTGTGTAGGCTGTACAGGTGTTAGTGGATTAAGGTACAAGGGAGTGCATGTGCTCACACTGGTCAATTGGTTTTACTGTTGGAACAGCCTTTTCACCTATCGGTGCCTCGTTTTTCATGCCTCCTATGTGCTGTTCTGTTTCCTTTCTTTTCTTTTATTTTTGTTTTGTTTTTCGTTTGGATCCTCTTACAGACTGCCAGTGTCGCGTCCCCTACTAGTCGGATGCCCGTCCCCTTGTCTGCGAAGTCCAGGCAGTCACCAGGGACTTCTGACAAAGCAGGAAAACCGCAAAAGCTACAGGACGCTCAAAGGCAGTTCCGACAGGTAGTTTTATCATAGGGTTGTAGTACCAGGACCTTAAGTAAACTAGTGCATATATCAGTAATACAGTTAGAGAAGAAGAGGCCTGTGTAATTAGGGGAAAAGGACAACGCTTTATAAAGTGTTTTGTAAAGAAACGGGCTAGAGACAGCCCTTCTCTGTCAAAGTTTCTCTCGATTTGCTGACTGGAAGGCATGTGTGACTCTTGACTGTTACCCCATAACATCACCATAGTGTATGCTTCTTGCATGTCCACACTGCTCATGGCTTTCACTGTGTTGGTGACCAAATCAATCCGTAGAGGGACCACAAAGCAAGGTGGAAAAAGCTAATCTTGTCATCGACTGAGTTCCCATCAAGTCACTGGTTCCCATCACAGCTGAGTTCCTAATCAGTGTTGCCAGTACCAGGATGCTTCCGGCTATATTAAACCCTAAAGCTAACTCCCTCTGGCCACGCTCCCTCCTTCCCACAATGCACCTCTACTAAACACGATATGACTTAACGACCGGTTCTCCCCCTTTCCCAATGCACAGCTACTAAACACGATATGACTTAACGACCGGTTCTCCCCCTTTCCCAATGCACAGCTACTAAACCTCACCTCGACACCTCTCCCTTCCTCAAAGAGAACAACTCCCCCTGCTCACCGTGGAAATAAGGCTTTTCCTGCTGCAAACACACTCCTTCTTTTCTCACTACCCACAACTCTATTACATGATAACATTCACCCCTCCAATGCATCAATTCTATATTTCTGACAGGGTTTTTGTGAGACCCTTTATGAAACAGACACTCCCGAGAGATGACCCCTTCCCTTCCTCCCTCCCTCCTAGCTCTCTTTCTCTCTTTTCATCTCTCCTTTAGGCTTTTAATTGGCTTTGTGTTCTTGGTAATATGTCTCTCAGCTACCTTGTGCTTCACCTCTAATATAACCTAGTATTACAGCTAATTGTTGTCACTATAGTCTGTTGAGTCTATTTGTGTTGATTTAGTCATGTTTTTCTCTGTGTATAACGCTAGAGTTCAGTGTTGTCTCATTGTAACTTCTATTCACCAGACCCCTTTTGACCACCAGTATCTGTTCTGGCATCTCTGTTTGCAGGCTAACGGAAGTGCTAAGAGAGGGGGAGGGGATCATAAAACGACTTCCCCTACTATACCTGCCTCTAAAATCCCAGCTTTTTATCCTAGCTCTGCTAAAAGCAGCTCCCAGTCTGCTCCAAACGCAGATACTACTAATCCTACTAACCCTTCCTCAGCATCCTCTTCCTCCACCACCAAGTCCTCCATCCCGTCCCCCCATACCCCTCGTTCCATCTCGGCCCCTTCCTCCTCCCACATCCCCTCCCTATCTAACGGATCCCTCAAACACCCCACACCCTCGCACACAGGTAAAGCTCTCTCGTTCTCCTCACAGCCTCAAAATGGTCGAGCATCCTTCTCTTCTTCCTTCTCCTCCTCCTCCTCCTCCTCCTCCTCCTCCCCCTCCCCGTTGTCGCCCACCCCATTGGGCCCGGGTGGGAAGAGCATCCGCACCATACACACCCCCAGCTTCACCAGCTACAGGCCCCACAACGGCAGCAACGGAAAGTCCTGCATACCAACACCCACAGCAGCCAAGGAGTCGACTTAACGCTTGCACAGTATAAACACTACTCTGCTTGGTCTCATAGAATTGTAATTTGGCAATTGTTCATCTTACGTTTGTTTTTATTTGTTTTTTTTTTTTGTACAAAGCAATGCACTCCCCTTCATGTGTTCAGTTTGATTTGACACTGACATTTGACTCAAAACACTTTTTCTTCCTTTAATCAGCATTTTTCCATTTTTGATGATTTTAACTTTAACAAAATATAATTTTTTATTTGTTTTAAATACATAATTTAAGAGAAATAAAGATATACTTTCATTGAACACAAATTATTAAAGTGGTTTGTTATAAGGTTCCCAGTTTCTTGATAATATTGAAAATATATTTTCTAATATTATCTATAAATAGCACACAATGTACAATGTCAAAGACTGTAAAATTAGAAACAAAATAATCATAGTATATTTTGATCAAAGTGTATTTCTTATTTTGCCAGATATTCAGCATAATAGTTGTATATAGGCCTATTAGAAATGTATACATGCCCTTCAAATAGAAACACATTGACTTCTCATGTTCAGCCTCCATTTATTAAATAATCCATTATGCACTGCCAGTTAATTTTATAGCAATAACAAACTTTCAACGATCAGTATGAGCTGTCCTTTAGTGTGCCTATTTGCCAAAGTTGTTGTAGAGTATGTCACTTCAAGCCTATTCCAAACATGGGACATACAGTATGCAGAGGGAATTATCTGTGGACCCTTTGGGTGAGACCAAAGGCTTCACTAGAGGTCTTTGTCTTAAGTTAACTCATATTGATGTCTCCTTGTAACCAGGACAAAAAAAAAGTGATAAAACCATTCTATAATGTGTAAATAAATGCTTCTAATAAGAAATCGAGTAGTTTTGTTAACATACCAAAGTTTATTTGTATGCATGCCTTTCAAATACTGTAGGAGAGGGTTGTAAAAGAGGAGTGACGTTTGCACAGATGATTTTGTAAATATTGTTTTATCTCATTTTTGTAAAGTTTTAAGTCATACTACATACATGCAATGTGGTTAAGAAAGAATTGTGCTGGAAGAAAAAATAAAGGTCTGCATGCTCTTACCGCAGTTTGTTTGGTTTATTTCCTCCAAGCTTTCGCCTGGAAGGTCTCGTCCGAGGTTGAGGGCCATAATGTTATTTGTGTGTGTATGTGTGAAGAGTGGTATATTTCTTTTTTTACATGACCCTGTAGTGTATTTAGCTTCCATTTTTCAACTGTCACCACCTTACTTTTTTAGCCGCCTTCTGTAAGTATACAGGCACCGTCTTCTGTTGAAACCTTTGCAACATGTTATTGTATATAGTCATTAACTCTTTCATACCAACAATGTGAGATTAATTCTCACAATAATATCTGTCACCTAGTGAAATCCTCTTCCTCTTGGTGGTGGGTGGATGGTTGTATGTGTGTATTTTATTGTGAGGTTAGAGAAACTGGTCCTGTTTGTTTCGGAAAAGATTCATGTTTAATTTTCTATTCATTTATTATTTACATATTCTTGGAGAGTACTTAGCTTCCATATATCAACTGTCTAAGCATTCTTAATTAGACTTCTATCAAGCATACAGGCAACATCTTCTGAACGTTTGCGGTTGGTGGTTGGTGGTTTATCAAGTTCCGTGTGTACATTTCCCAGTGAAACAACATAAGGAACAAAAACTGACCGTTCTGTCTCAGTCTGCCAATGCTTTGAAAGGGTTATTTGGTTTAAGCTTATCATTTGAAACCTGAAGGTAAGATGTTATTTGTATATTTTTCCAATAATTATAAAAGGGTCATACTATACATAAAACTGATTGAAGTCAAATTCGAATTATGACTATATCACAAAACAATTTGGGGGGGAGTTCAATTTGTTAAAGGTACTTCAGAACTGGGAAATTAGCTGCTGATTATATTTGTTTGTGTGTTTTATATATATATATATATATATATATATATATATATATATATATATATATATATATATATATATATTACACACAAACATGTATATTAATAAATTAAGTGTCTACAAACTTATAGTTATGAACTGTGCTATCCTGGCCATGCATTGCCCACAACCTCTGGTTAATCCTATATCCAGAAATCGTGTATTTCAAACTTTCTGAATCACTATCGATGTAGGGGTGTAATTTGTAAAGGAACAGGCTGCAAAACACTCAATACCTCTAAATGTAAACATACATACCAGATTTAAAGGTGGCAAAGAATGAATCAGTCACAGTAGCACAGCACCTCTTATTTTGTCTGGATCTCAGTGTATTCCGTTGTCTTTACTCTTCCAGGTTCCCCAACAACTCTAAGGCCATGAACTGCACTGGGGAGGGGAGACCAATTCCCCATCAAGAGAACATCCTTTTTGCCATTTTTTACATCATCATCTTTATCATTGCTGTACCTTGCAACGTCATAGCTATGTGGGCCTTCTTTCACCAAAGAAGTACCTCCCCATCAAAGATCTTTCTGAGGCACTTATCCATTGCGGATTTGTCTTGTGTGCTGATCCTACCCATGCGAATCATCTACCATCTCTTGGATAGCCACTGGCCTTGTGGCCAGATCCTCTGTCGTCTGATCGGGTTCTTTTTTTATGTCAACATGTACTGCAGCCTCTACTTCATAACCTTCATTAGCCTGGACAGGCTCCTAGCATTGGTACTACCAGTTCGATCGCTAACACTCAGGAAACCTGCATATGCCAGGGTAATGTCTGGCATCCTGTGGGTCGCAGTGATGGTGTCCATGAGCCCATTGCTCTTCTCCAAGAAGTCTGTTACTGTTCATTTTAATAACTCAACCACGATATTTTGTAACCAGTTGTACTTGGAGAATACCTCTCCAGCTGCTTTGGTGTCAACTGTTGTGGCATTTAGCATTCCTCTGACCTGCATTACAGGGTCCTACATACTAATCCTACTCAAACTAAGGGGAGTCAAGCAAAGAGAGGAAAGGCCTGTCAAAAACAAGGCAAGTAGAATGATTATTTTAGTCATGGTTAACTTCCTGTTTGCATTTGTTCCCTATCACGTGAACCGTATTATTTATATTAACATACACTGTCGAGACCACTTGACAACCGCATCAATTGAGACGATTGCAAGGGCAAATCGAATCACATCTGCATTGACATGCCTAAGTGTTGTACTGGATCCCTTGATGTATTTCTTTTTGGCCAATACATTCAGACATTTAGTACTGAAAATATTTTGCAAATATAGGGAAGATGACCAGCAAGCCATTACCTGCAAATGTGTGTGCAGATGATTTTCTAAATTCTCTTTTAATTATAATAAACTGTATAGTTTATTTGAGGTGGTGTATGTGTATGTGTGTTAAGTTTGTTTTATGAATAAAGTGATTTGGTAATTTTTATACTTTTATTTTCTGCGCTATAAAACACACAATTTACGTCATGTACAAATTTCTATCCACAAAGAAAATATTTGTTTATTATAGTTTGCTTTTTTTAAACAAAACAGAAAAAAATAATGGACTTAAACTCATTGAAGAAGAGTTGTTCAAGGTGGTTACAATGTGACAAAACAAATTTGACTTGTTAGTAATTAAGTTGATTCACCCGATAACAGACTATTTTCCCTGAACTCATAAAGAGTGGCCCTGTCTTTGTGACGTTTAGCAGTCTGTTGCAGGAGGTCACTGGCTTTGTGATGTTTAGCAGTCTGTTGCAGGAGGTCACTGTCTTTGTGACGTTTAGCAGTCTGTTGCAGGAGGTCATTCAACCCAGGGCCAAATTTTGCCCCTGGAGTAAAGGGGAGCTCCAGAAAGGATTTCTGAACTGGCTTTGGGAGCTTTGACTGAGAAAGCCAAAGATGGCGGCGAGACACCACAACAGATGCTAAAGCTTTGCCATTCGCCTTTGACATGTCAGTCTGAAGCAGAGTGAGAATCTTAGATACTTCACTGGCTTCCTTAACATGTTCGTTCCCAGCTGGGAGTAGAGGAATTAGCTTGGCTAGGTAACCCTGTAGCAGGGAAGCAGCATTGCAGAGGCAAGCCATAATTGTGAGGGAAGAGAATGTAGCCTGCAAACAGTCATTACACCCTCTCTCAGGACCAGGCTTTAAGCAGGGGACTTTACCAATGATCTCCTTGGCAGGGAGAACCATGACTGCCACAATGTCATCCATAACAGGGAACTCCTTAATTCCCAAAGCTTCGGTAACATCCATAGCAGCCCAAGGCCTGGTCTGGTTGTTGTACTGGAAGCTCCCCTGGGGATTGCCCCAGTACTGTTGAAATGCCTTAGAAAACTGAGGACAGGCAGGGATCAGCAGCTGACCCTCTACTAGGTCTCCTAGCTTAAGGCCCAGTGCCACAGCTACTTTTTCCAAGATGTCGTGAGTGGCCTGTGTCACCACCTGGGGGGCGGTAACCATGGACTCAGTCAGCAAGCCTTCTGAGATACAAGAAACCCCTGGGTAGCCTCGTCCTGTCACGGCCGGCAGAGGCACTCTCACCAAGTTTAAAGTCATTTCCAGCATGGACAGATATGACATCCCTTAGGGGAGGGTCCTCATCATCCTCACTCTCCAACTTAAAAATCTCCTTTTGCAAGGCATTAACTTTGAGGTTTAAATGAGCACACTCATCAGCTCTGTTGCTTTGAGTACTGCTGCAGTAGCTTGCCACAGCCGCACCACTACCCCAGCCCGTGCACGGGATTAATAGGAAATTCTTACCTCGGAGTGTATCCTGCCGCGCGGAAGGATACCATAGCCAAACATATTCAATCACCGGAGTCCTAACAGGGCTCAAGAAATATAACCTAGATCTACCATATGTCGTTAGGCATGTCTGGATCGAGTTCAATGTGTGTAAACAAAGTCATTGCTAGATCATTACAATTGAGTAGCTTAAACCAGAACCATAAATAAATATATTATATTTTTATATTTTATTTATTTATATATTTATTTATATATTTATATATTTATATATTATATTTATTTATTATATTTTTTTATTATATTTATTTATTTTATTTTTTTTACCCAGTGAGGATCCGTACTGGGTCCTCTTGTAACCAAGGCAGCCAGATGAAGCTGAGTGAGAGGTACTACTGGTGGGATAGCAGCTAGCTACGTGAGTGCTTTATCTGCTAAATATTAAAATCCTGTGATTATCCAGAGTAATACACCAAAACGTGTAGACAATAGCGTTAAATTACTTCAGCTTCACTTAAGGTAACAGCTGACAGGACTGTTGTATGAGGGTATTTTGTATCATGTCTGTTTATTCAGGAATTTCGTAGCTAACGTTACATTAGCTAGTTAACCGTTAACATGAACGTTAGCTCATTTTATTAGCTATAAATATGACAGCTAACGTTACATTTCCTTGATAATTAATGGCTTAACACATTTACTTGGTTACCGTTCTAATTTACTGGCTAACGTTACAACACTAACGTTAACACAATGTTAACTTTACCGGGCTGCTGGACACCGCGTAATACCAAACCCTGGTGCCTAACCTTAGGCTAAGACTGTTAAGAGTTCAGGTCTAGTCCACGCTAGGTATGTTACGTTTTTACGTTACGTAAGTCTTGTTAAATCAAAAAGTTCCCAATAGTATGAATAAAAAGGTTGAATGCTAACAAACGTGTCTCTGTTGATCTCAACCTGTAGCAAGGTAATTCGGCCACCAGCCATCCGTCCACTTTCCTTCATTCCTATATGTGTGTCTCATCACTAGCCTGGTGGCATCAATGGGCATGCTAGGGAGCTGCGAACATTTGACCTGTTGAGGGTGTCACAGCCTTGTCTGCTCCAGATCTACCATGGGGACAGCCTCCTCCCTTGTGAGCCCGGGGGATGTGATTGAAGATGCATACGGTGGTGAAGGTGGGGAAGCATGTGAAATCCCTGTGGAAGTCAAGCCCAAAGCCCGGCTCCTACGCAGCTCGTTCCGTCGAGGCCCTCGAGTTATCGGGGCCAGTTTCAAGTCCACTGGCTCTGTGGATTTGGAGTACGCCGCAGACTATGAGCGTCTACGGAAAGAATATGATATCTTCAGAGTCAGCAAAAATAACGAGATCACATCCATGCAAAAAAAGGAAGCCAAACTGGATGAAGAGAACAAGAGACTGAGAGCCGAGCTACAGGTGAAAAGAACACAGGACACGACATTCATTACTTTACAGAGACAGTTCAATAGTTTGTTCAATAAGATCAAAAACTGTTTGTTGTGACAATAGATATTTTACTTTATTAAGTTATTGGTAGTCTCCGGGTCAAAAGTAACAGGGTATATAGAGGAAGTTTATAAACATTGATTTTATGCCTTGCTGTGATTGTCAGTACAATGGTATTTTTTTCTAGTTTTTTTGTTTAATTTAATAACAAAATGTGCTACATGAGTGATTATTGATTTGATATTGCATCTAGGCACTGCAAAAGACCTATCAGAAGATCCTGAGAGAGAAAGAGAGTGCATTGGAGGCCAAGTACCAAGCCATGGAGCGGGCTGCCACATTTGAGCATGACAGGGACAAAGTCAAACGACAGTTTAAGGTGTCCTCTCTCTCACAAATAACCTTCAACATTTTCCAGAAAGAAATTAGTAATGTTACCTATTCGTTGCATTATTTTGTAAAAAAAAACAACAACAACAACAACAACAACAACAAAAAAAACATTTCATAACTTTATTTACACCTAAGATTTTCCGTGAGACAAAGGAGAAGGAGATCCAGGACCTTTTGCGGGCTAAGAGGGATCTGGAAGCCAAGCTGCAGCAGCTACAAGCTCAGGGCATTCAGGTGTATGACCCAGAAGACTCTGACTCCGATGACAATCGTACCGCCGTCACTGGTAAGACCACCTAATACCTCACTGATAAAGTTCCTCACACACACATCAAACCACCTAATACCTCACTGATAAAGTTCCTCACACACACATCAAACCACCTAATACCTCACTGATAAAGTTTCTCACACACACATCAAACCACCTAATACCTCATCGATAAAGTTCCACACCCACACATCAAAACCACCTAATACCTCACTGATAAAGTTCATCAAAACCACACATCAAACCACCTAATACCTCACGATAAAGTTCCTCACACACACATCAAACCACCTAATACCTCACTGATAAAGTTCCTCACACACACATCAAACTACCTAATACCTCACTGATAAGGTTTCTCACACACACATCAAACCACCTAATACCTCACGATAAACTTCCTCACACACACATCAAACCACCTAATACCTCACGATAAACTTCCTCACACACACATCAAACCACCTAATACCTCATCGATAAAGTTCCACACACACACATCAAACCACCTAATACCTCACGATAAACTTCCTCACACACACATCAAACCACCTAATACCTCACTGATAAAGTTTCTCACACACACATCAAACCACCTAATACCTCACTGATAAAGTTCCTCACACACACATCAAACCACCTAATACCTCACGATAAACTTCCTCACACACACATCAAACCACCTAATACCTCACTGATAAAGTTCCTCACACACACATCAAACCACCTAATACCTCACTGATAAAGTTTCTCACACACACATCAAACCACCTAATACCTCACTGATAAAGTTCCTCACACACACATCAAACCACCTAATACCTCACTGATAAAGTTCCTCACACACACATCATCCCCATTTTTCAGATAAAGTCAGATTGTGTTATATACCTAATCCATCAAATAATATATTTTAAAAATGGCTCTACAAAAATGAGACGGTTTGTTCTCTGTGAATGTGTCCGAAGCTGCAGGGACTCATTGTGAATACTGGAGTGGTGGAGTGCTGGGGAGTGAGCCCTCTATGGGCAGCATGATGCAACTGCAGCAAACCTTCAGAGGGCCAGAGTTTGCGCATAGTTTAATTGATGTGGAGGGCCCATTCGCCAATGTTAGCAGAGGTAAGTACAACGAGTCCGACAGTTTGTCCCTTCTGTGCGTGTGGATATGTGTGAACTGTGAAGCATTGGTTTCCACGTTTTTCAGTTCTGTTTTTCTGGTTGAAGTTCTCCACGCACCTGTCTCTATGACGTGTGTCTAACGTTGTGGGTTGCAGATGACTGGGATGCTGCTGTGGTCAGTCTCCTGCAGGTGTCCCCTCACGTGTCACAGGCCCTGTGGAGCAACACGGTGCGCTGCTACCTCATCGCTACCCAGGAGACCAAGGCAGAGCTGGATGTCTTCATTCAGGTAACTAGCCCCCCGTCCCCCCCGTCCGCGTCCACATCTTTATGTTCTTATGACCTACCAGGCCTAATCTCAGTTGACATTCAAGGCGTCGTATGATGTTGAGGTGGACATAAATTGAGCTGAATGTGATAAGAGAGTTCCCGTTTCCTTATCTGCTTTCTCAGAAGTACTCCCCCATGCTGCGGAGGCTGTGTGAGGGTCTGGGTCATTTCTACCTGAATGTGAGCTTCCCCGAGGAGAGCGCCGCCTCGTACGCCCTGGAGCGCAGGCAGGAGATTGACAGGGGCTCGGTTTTCGTGCTTCTCCTCAAGTCCACCATCACTAGGTCAGTCCCTCAAGACTTCGAAGTCCAACGGCAGCGGGCATTCTGGACACATCATATGTGACGCGCTGTCCTTTCATTTGGGTCTAGTGTGTGTTTTATGTGTGTGGGGGGTAGGTGTTGTTTACTTATTCAGTTCTCATTTTCCTCCTTAAAGTTCAGCATCCTAATCTGATTGTGTGTGTGTGCGTGTGCGTGTGCGTGTAGCTCAGTGGCTGAGGACGCCGAGGAGGCCTTTGTGAAGAACCCAGACGGCCGGCCCTTGGTGCTCTACCTGAGGACAGTGGAGGCCCAGCCTCTCAGTGGGCCCACCAGGCAGCTGCTGGAGAAGGTCAACGCTGCCGACAAGGCGGCCAAAGTCAAGGTAGACCCACCGCACCGTGGCCCTTTCAGTTCCTCTGTCCTCAGTCCAACACGTAGGGAACACAGTGAAACCATGGGGGTTGACTGATGCCGTTCCCCATGTGACCACGACTACAGGTGGTAGACCACGGGGGCTCTCCAGAGGAGGGGGCAGCCATGATATACAGCCAGCTGGAAAAGGTCATCAAACAGGTACATGGAGTCGCTACCCTTTTCGCAGAAATGCATGTAAAGTCCCAGACTTGGCCTGGGGCAGGGCGGGAGGGTCTAAGTGTTTGATGTTTTTGCCTCGTGCCCTGGACTTGTCCCAGGAGCTGTTGGGCGTTGAAGGGGGCGACGGCGATAGCAAGGACAGCGGGATAGAGGACGGGGGCGAGGAGGACTCTGGCGACGTGCTGTGGGACCTCCACGACGAACAGGAGCAGCTGGAGGCCTACCAGCAGGCCTGCCGCACCGCCTCCCAGCCAGGCCTCCACAAGGTAGGGCCTCCCTCCTGGGGCTTCTCTAGCTCTCATGGCGTGTGTTGTCGTCCACCCACCCCCCTCCTCGTTTCTGTTTGACCCCATGTTTTCCCTTGGGGCAGTGTTTTAGTCGGCGCATGTTATGTTCTGCCCCCCCAGTACATAGATCGTCTGAATGACATGGTGACTGCCCCACCTCCCACCCCTCCGCTCCTGGTGTCAGGTGGGCCGGGATCAGGGAAATCCCTCCTGCTCTCCAAATGGTGAGGACCGTTCCGTTGGCGCCCGAAGTCAAGTGCTGCAAAGCGAACCCGCCTCAGTACACTCACCACATGCCAGTCACCTGACGGCGTCCCACTTCCCTGTGTTCTGTACTGTCTATTTTATTGTGTACTACTTGGGTCAAAGTACTTAGTGCTGCTTGTGTTCGGAGCACACGTTTTAAACAGTCCCCGTGTGATGTTCTGCTTGTGTTCAGGATTGAGCTGCAGCAGAAGAACTCTCCCAACACCTTGTTCCTCTATCATTTTGTGGGCCGGCCGTTGTCCACCAGCTCTGAGCCCGTCCTCATCATCAAACGCTTCACGGTGAAGGTGGGGACTCTTCAGACTCAAACCGGGTTGTACATGGACAACTAATAATGTTATGAAAGCCTTAAGCCTTCTAGAAAAAAAGAAAAAACACTTAGTAATACCAGGAGCTAGCATAACAAAGCACTGAACGTTTGTTAGGTTACGTTTCTGAAACGCTGCGTGGTGCTGTCATCCTGCAGCTCCTGCAGCACTTCTGGTCCCTGTCGGGTCTGTCTATGGAACCCAGCAAGATCCTGGAGGAGTTCCCACGCTGGCTGGAGAGGCTGTCGGCGCGCCACCAAGGCAACATCATCGTTATCATCGACTCCATCGACCAAATACACGTACGCACAACGCACCCCACGCGCTCTTGGCTCTATATCCTGTTTCCGATCGTTGAGTTATCACAGAGAAGTTGAAGTAATGTTTGCTCTGTCACGGTCGCAGCACACAGAGCGTCATATGAAGTGGCTGATCGACCCGCTGCCGGTGAACGTCCGAGTGGTGGTGTCCGTCAACGTAGAGACGTGTCCCCAAGCGTGGAGGTAGAAGACGTTATAACTAACCCACAAAGCAAGACACGCCATCAGCGCAGGGTGACATTTTACTAGTTTAGTTTACTAAATCCATGTTAAACGAACTCTTACATAAGACACCTGTTTCACTCTTTCTGGTCTATGCCAAATTCTATTGTCTTCTAGTATATCTAATAATCAATGTTAAAGGGACTAAAGTCACAGACTGTGTGTGTGTGTGTGTGTGTGTGTGTGTGTGTGTGTGTGTGTGTGTGTGTGTGTGTGTGTGTGTGTGTGTGTGTGTGTGTGTGTGTGTGTGTGTGGGACCAGACTGTGGCCCACCCTGCACCTCGACCCCCTGAGCCCCAAAGAGGTGAGGAGTGTCATCCACGCTGAGTGCTTGTCCATGAACCTGAAACTCACCAAGGACCAGGTAGGCGCTCCCCTCCCCCAGACACCTGAGGCAGAGAGTTACACTCCAGATTCTGCTATTCCCTCTTTGAGTTTGTCTGAGTCGGCGTGTGTTTGTGTGTGCTCCACAGGAGAAGAAACTGGAGAGGCACTGTCGCTCTGCCTCCACCTGCAACGCCTTGTACGTTACCTTGCTAGCCAGGATGATCACAAGGTGAGCGTGCGGCCATGTGTCCTATATCAGTGTGCTATGCTTTATGTGTGGTGTTTTTTTTTGAGGGAGTGTGTGCTGCTGTGCCTTCACTCTGATCTCTGCTTTGTCCCTCAGCGGTAGCTGGGCGTGGCCAGTGGAGAAGACCCTGGAGCAGTGTCTGCTCTGCCAGGACACCATGTCCCTGTACCGCCTGGCCCTCCACATGATCCTGGACTCCCTGGGCACAGACCAGGAAAGGCTGGTGATGACACAGGTACCAGAGGCCGACGTTCCAGAGTGTGGGTGGGGGCGGGGCTCCGGTCGATGTCCGACCAGGAGGACTAAACGGCAGTGTTTTTCTCCTCCTCCCTCTCTCTCCAGATGCTGTGTCTGGTGTGCGCCAGCCACAATGGCGTCAGTGAGACTGAGGTGCTGGACCTGTGTCCAGAGCTGCAGCCGCCCGCGCTGTCCTCCCTGCTCTACCGCCTCCACAGGCTGGCCGTGGTGGCCTTGGGCTGCGGCCTCGTGCGCTTCCAGCACCTCCAGGTACCCCAGAGCTGCTTTAGGGTACTTAGTACTCTTATGAAACGGCAGGGAAATAGGAGCAGGGAGCGGGATGTCAACATGTGCTCTCTGTCTCTGGGTCAGGCTGGGGAGGCGGTGTGGCTGGAGTTTCTCAACGGAGGCAGCTGCTCTCCCTCTTTATACAGAGAGAAGCTCTGCCACTACTTCAGCCGGCAGCTCAGGTACCAGGGACATAACTAGGCCAGGGATATAACCACTGGACGCGATGTCACCAGTGGACGACTGATGCCATAGCAAGAACATGCTTTGTGTGTTTTGATTGACCTGTGTGTGTGTGTGTGTGTGTGTGCGTGCCCACAGTGAAGGCCGCGTGACGTGGCGTGTAGCAGATGAGCTGCCCTGGTTGCTACAGCAACAGGAGGATAAGAACAAGCTGCAGCTCAGCCTCCTCAACCTCTTTGTCTCCCAGAACCTTTACAAGAGGTAACCATGGCCCCTACCGGCACACTGGAAGACTGGATGGAGAGCTACTGCCTAGGGCCTTACTGCTTTGCTTTGCTTTGCGTTTTTGTCAGTTCACTATATATTACGACTAATAATGTCAATCTGTCTGTTGTAGAGGCCCATTTAACATTTAGAAGGTATAATGCAAATGATAATGCTAAGAATAATGTTATAATTGATATTTAGGTGAGTGTTACTCTGTGGGCTTTGTGTCTAGGGGTCATTTCTCAGAGCTGCTGGCCTACTGGCAGTACGTGGGCAAAGACAAGAGCTCCATGGCCGCTGAGTACTTTGACTCTCTCAAGCTGTACGAGAAGAGCTGTGAGGGCGAGGAGGGCATGAGCCGCCTGGCCAGCCTGTACGAGACGCTGGGGCGCTTCCTCAAAGACCTGGGCCTCCCCAGCCAGGTAGACCCCCCCAGCCCCCCACTCACATGCCCTCACCTCATCAAATCAGGTGGTTATGGTGGTTGTTACTGTGGAGGATCTTTTTAACAGAGCATGGTAGATTTCATTTACGAGTGTGTTTGTCCCCGTCTCTCGTGTCCTTTTTTTCCCTCCAGGCGGTGGCCCCCCTGCAGAGGTCCCTGGAGATCAGGGAGACGGCCCTGGACCCCGACCACCCCAGCGTGGCCCACTCCCTCCACCAGCTGGCCGGGGTCTACGTGCAGTGGCGGAAGTATGGCAACGCCGAGCAGCTGTACAAGCAGGCGCTGGAGATCAGCGAGAACGCCTACGGGTCCGAGCACGCCAGTGTGGCCCGCGAGCTGGAAGCCCTGGCCATGCTATACCAGAAGCAGAACAAGTACGAGGCGTGCCGCCCACCCCTCACCCTCACCGTCTCTAGCCCGGGGGCTTGTTTACTCTAACA
>JAPMUY010010219.1:47500-94049 GCA_026901105.3 Galaxias olidus
GGAGAATTCATAAGGACTTAGGAAAAGACAATGACGTTGGTAAAGGAATCCGGCTGCACTTACACTAGGCTATACGTGATCATGCCACGGTGGTTTTCCTGGGTCGTTCGTGTAGAAACTACAATGTCCATAGATTATTGTAGCCTACAAAAAGCGCATCTTAACTACTTCGTTGGTGCGTTGTCACCGTGTTGTTTCATAGCCTATATAAACATGTGGGCAAGCCAGAGAAATTTACTAACTAGCCTACTTTATTACCAAGGTTGGAATTTAAATAAAAAAGGGAATATAGGCTACCTGTCACAAAATATATGTCACATTGAGAATGGATGCTCATGTCCTCATCCCCCCGTCAACTCATATTAATCGCCAATTAATCCCAATTAATATGATTGTATGAAGCCTAATCCTCAAATGTATGCAAGTTATGCATTTATGTTAGGCATACAAATCTGCTACTATAGTTACATATTATGATTCTTAAGTTTGTTAACATGTTGACAATTGAAAACATATAAGCATATTAGCAAGATAGGGCAATAACGTGAGATGGAAAATGCTTAATAAACAACTAGGCAATATGATCTGCATCCCTTGTCGGTCGTGTCGATCAACGGCTGAATGGTGTCGCTTTAAATATTGCTGCCACAAGGAATTGTGGAGCGGCATTTGCTTCTTTCCTTTTGTGAAGGATGGTCCAGTGTATCCTATGCTAAAGTACACAAGTTAGGAAGCATTGAAGCACCTTTCCTTAGCACTTAAGAGAATTCGACCTGTACTTATCATGGCTGCAACTTAGATACTTCCGTGTCATTTCACCCAGTTAGGAACCTTCCTAAGCAAAATAGATAATTTGACCGTAGCCCTGGATGCACTTTCTGTTTCAAACATGGGTTTTAGGATCAATAGCAGCTTCCTGGGTTAAAATCATGTTTTACGTATATCAACGTGTCTTCGAGTTTAGGCGTTTTCTGTCTCATACACCATAGACCAACGTATAGCCAAGAAGTGAAATGCCCAGTGTTAAGGATCTTTTCTACGTAATACAAGTCTCTTTAAAGAAGGTTCCTAGGTCTGTTTCTGTCAAGAGGGCCTCCTCTCTCTCCCTCCGCATAAGGCTGCTTAGGAATGGGAGACGGATGAGAGCAGGCTGTGTTGAAATGTGCTTCAACTGCCATTTGCAATTATATTATGCAGTATTAATTGTCTGTGAAATAAATGTGCCAAATGTATTTATTGATAGTTACATATGAATAATGTAGTCATTTGATATTATCAGTATAAAATAATGTGAAGTGTCAAAACAGCCTTTGTTAGGGCCTCCAACTCAGGTGGTCTTTTTTCATTCAAGAAAACATCTACATTTGGTGCTAGCAAATACAGACTTCAATCATCTTTTAAGAATAATGCAGTCAGTGCCAAGTCACATACCTAAGGTTATAATTCAATGGGTTAAATATTTTATAAGTAGTTAAGTTTCACCACGACCAGTAAAGAATGCCAAGATACAGTATATGTGCATAGTGCAATTTTTGTAGTAGTAAAGCATCACTTTATACAGACGCAAAGAATGTTAAACATGTGCTCCTGCTTTGTTAATACCGCCATTGTTAAAGGTACTCTTCCTGTTCAGGCTTCTCCGCCTGATTGAATGTTCAGGATGAAGCCAAAGGCAACAACATGCCACTGTATTGTAAAACATAATATGTACTAAGTTTGTCTTCATTTGTCTAATTCCCTAAACAAAGACCAGGTAAATGTATTAAGATAATAAATCTTTGCTAATAAATACTTTTATTGAAACAAAGTTTGTATTGAGGGCTTCTGTCAGAGCTGTTTCTCCATATGTTAATAGTAATGGGAACATGATGGGATGCGCTATTGACCTGGAACATGCTGAGGAAACATTCTCCATGTTATATCGTTCAACATACATCAGAGTAAGTTTACTGAAAAAAATTATTCCATCAAAATCACACAAGTCAGTAGCTGATTAGTAGCTTTGATTAGTTTGTGGAATTGTATTCCATAAGCATTGGTTCTGTGCTGACTCATCTCAAGTTACTTTACGCAGGCATTGTTTTACATACAGAACAAACATTCAAATCTGCACTTTTTTTGAAATTATGCTTTAGAAATTAGTGTGGGGTTGTTCAGACCATTCATACTCTTAGAATTTCTTTGCTGCAAGTCTTCTTTTTCTTTTCCCCCCATGCACATCTTATGAGAACTCCTATTCTCCATTTTGAGAATTATTCTTGCTAAATTGGCTCGCTAGTTCAGAATTAATCTTTATCTTCGCTCATTAAGAAACGCTTCTGTATGCAATGGAGCTTTTGTGTAACATTTTGTCAAGAGGATGCTCTGGTTCTCGACGCATGTCTGATAGTGAGGATGACGATGGCAGCAGTGGTGCATGTCTATTTAAGAACAGGTACATCTTCCAGGTTGAGTCTACATTTGGCTCATTTGAGCCATCAGCTCTTCTAGACTCTGTTCTGTCTCTTCAACGGTCTCTCCAGTTGTGGAATCCTAATGAAAATAGAAGAAGAAAAAAAACTCATAAAGTGAAACACCTATATAGAAATCCTATAATCTCAATATATCATATTGAGGCTAATGGCATTAGTGGAGAGTGCGGACCTTCTCTGGAATGGTGTAAGCCACAGTAATGCCCTCTGGGAGGTCAGGGACAGGGCCTGAAGCTGCCTGGAGCTCATCCTCTGTGACCTCTGATACCAACTCAATACCTGTACGTAGATTAATAATGGTTAATCATACACCTATAAGGATTTATGTTACAATATTACTACATAACCTGTTAATCTGCATGTGATCTTGTTAATGTTACATATGTATGTCATCTCACCCCAATTGTTGTCTTCATGCACAACCTCTTCTTCTTCCACCACTGAAACTTCCTCTTTAGGCCGCTCGGCCTCTCTCCTCTGTGTACAAATGGCATTCTTAAGTCACTGACATTATGGAGATTGTAGAGTGCATGTGCGATTAAAAACCCTAACACACACACACACCTTGTACTCCTCCTGCTGTCTCATGCAGTAGCGGTCGTCACACTGGGGGTTGGCCTTCATAGCCATAGTGGGGAAGAAGTCTTGCATGGCGTTGTATCCTAGATAATGACTAACTGTGCCAAACTTAAGTAGATATCTGAAAGAACAAAATATTGTTATTTATTTAAGGTGCTCTTTGTGACTCTCAAAAGACTCACTGCCAATGTAACCACACATTTTTTTTTAATGTAAGCTTACGTGTACATTTCTCACAAATTCAAAAAATCTTTTCATAAGTCACCCCACTCTGTAGCAGTCTACATTGTCAAACCCTTGGGATTACCTTATTTTTTAAATATACAATCACACCCTACAATAACTAAACAGAGAGCTCTGCTTACTTGAGTACGTTTTGGACTAGGAGGCCTGCAACCACACCCATTGTTGTTGGTAAGCTGGCCGCACACACCCCCTCCCTCTTCAGGGTCTTCTCATCGATGTTGGCTGCTACAACCAATGGGGGAGCACACTGTTCCAACAAAGGATTTTGTTAATAAAAGTACTTTATTTGCAGTTTTACTAGCAGTTTTATATTATGTGCATAGTGGCAACCAGGACATCATTTAAAACATGTATTTTTTGGATACGTATGCGCAGCCAAAGTGTATACAGTGGGCTTACGGCAAAGCAGGCTGTCTCTCCAGGTATGATGAGCTGGATATGTCCAGACACTGCATTCTCACTCACTCCCGACTCCATCCAGATCTGACCAAGCTCATTGCAGGCCTGGGAGAACAGAGAAAAAAAAACATCTTTATGTAAACCTGTTACCATAGACACATACTGAAAGCAGCTTCACGCACAAAACAGCCATGTTTAAAAGCCGTGTACTGACTGCATTAATGGCCATGCGGGCTTCAAAGTTGTCAACACAGCTCAGGATCAAATCCACAGGCTTTCCTTCTTCAAGGGCCCCATGGCTATAACCAAAACAAATAAACTGTTGTCAGGTTTCGCTGATGGATATAGTGAGAGGGACAGCATATAGCAAGGTTGTTATGGCTCTCACCTCACACGTTCCATAAAATGAGCGAAGTTATCCATGGTAGTGATGTTATAGTTGTGAGTCTCAAACGAAACATCCGGGTTGATATTTCTTTAGGAGAAACAGATAAAAAACATCAAGCCCAACAATAATGAAACACTCACAGTCATGTCATTGAAAGGCCTCTCTCTACTGGTGTGTTAAGCATTGGAACATGGTCCTATTTACCTGAGTGTGTGTTCTGCAGCCTCCACCTTACTGAGCCCTGCCTGGTGAGGCTGAAAGAACAGCCTGTTCATATTGGCCAGCTCCACTTTGTCATAGTCAAACAGGAGCAGCTGTACAGATATAACGGAGCAACTGAGCAGAGTAATGGTATCAGGGTTAAGTAAGGGATAGGGAAGGCTATTGGACCAGGTCTGATTAACTGTCGGTCAGAACACAAGGAATTGGGGAACTAGGAAGAAGGGTTAAATAAATGGAAAGTTCACATTACCTTACCAATGCCACATCTTGTGAGCATTTCAGCAGTCACACTTCCCACGCCTCCAACCCCGACCACAGCTACAGTAAATGTCCTGATTTTCTGTCATAAGAATAATGGTGTAAGTCGGAGCAAGATGCATTAGGAAGCTGTGGCACTTCTCTGTCGACACACTATGGCAGTTAATCTGTGTAAAAGCAGCATACCTCGTAATCCTGTACGATACCCATTCGTTTCAAAGCCATTAGACGACTGCAAGGTAAACACAAAACAATCGAGTTGGTTGTGACACCATATGGGGACTTGTGTTATACAGTATAAGCGAGACATTACTGCATATTTGGGCACCACTACAGCTAGTTACACATAAAGAAAAGTCCTACCTGTATGGATTTGAATCCACAACTTCGGCACTCATTTTGTTAATTCGTGGTCTGTGAAATGCCTCTTTGTCAATTGCATCCTCATTGGTGCATCGCTTTTGCTTACATTTGATCAACTCATTTTCAAGTTCTCTGACTCGCAGCTTCAGTTCTTCAACTGTAGTCATTGTATATGCAAATATTAAGCGGTTGGTTGTAAAGTCAAATAAATAATACCGTTGCTACTTGAAATGTGAATAAAAGACGAGGCGTGTTAAGTACACGTCTACAAAAAGCGAATCAGCTTGTAAAATGTGTGTTTCTGTAAACATGGTACGTGACGAAACTTGAGGCGAAAATACAAAGGTTCCTCTCGAAGGAATGATCTTTACAACATATTTACATAAAACAAACCGTTCAAAACCAACCATTAGTGTAGTTTATATTGTATGTAGATCCGTTTTGTTGGCAAAATTGACGTAACGATATAGATCCGTTTTGTTGGCTACATTGAGTAGCGTGAAATCAGCGACATTAGTCACATTAGTGGTGTGACGTAATCAAACACGGCGCCGAAATCGCAGTTCTGCCTTCAAAATAAGAGTTCGTCATTGAGATGAATGCAGTACCAAAAAAGTGTTATATCTCATTTGAATCCGAAAAACAAGCACTTTCCCACCGCAACTGGGCCAACAACGTTATAATAAAAAAAAACGAATTCTCATAATTTTAAATTTCAAATTTTTTTTTATGTAAAGCAAAAAAGTTGCTTCTGAAAAACTATAATTTTTGAGCAATTGAGCTCCAAATGTTTGATTTCAAAGGAAGGCGTTGGTTCACTATTATAGCCTCATTCCATCAAACCTGTTTTATCTATATATATATATATCTCATTAAAACTTTTTTTTTTAAGGTTAGACTCTGCTAACAATCTATGTATAGAATATTCTTATATTTGTGCAATTGCATGTGCGTTACAGGTTGAAAGGTAACATATATTTAAAAGTACATAGAAAGGTGTTTCTTCTCTGTTAAGGCCTCGTTGTATTAAACCTGATTTATCTATATGAACAAAAGAAGACGTCTTAGTAAAACGATTAAATGTTCCTTACTTTAGACCCTGGTAACAAAATATGCAGATATTATACTTGTAATTACGCAATTGCACGTGTGGTAGAAGTTCAAGTCTTGAAGTCTATAGAAATGTGTTTTTTCTCTGTAAAGGCCCAATTACATTAAACCTGCTTTATCTATTAGAAATATTGAAGTTGTCTCAGTAAAACCATATGTTTTTGTTTACCTTAGACCCTCAGCAAACAATATGTGCAGATAATATACTTAGAGTTGCGCAATAGCATGTGTGGTACAGGTTGAAAGGTCGCATATGTCTCTAAGTCTATAGCAAGGCGTTTATTCTCTGTAAAGGCCTCATGACATTAAACCTGCTTTATCCATGTGAAATATAGAAGTTGTCTCAATAAAACCATATGTTTTTGTTTACATTAGACCCTCTGCTAACACAATATGCAGAGATTGTACTTAGATTTGCGCAAGTCCATGTGTGGTACAGGTTCAAAGGTCACATATGTCTCGAAGTCTGTAAAATGGCATTGGTTCACTATTATAGCGTCAGTAAATAAAACCTGCTTTATCTATATGAAATATATAAGATGTCTCAGTAAAACCATATGTTTTTGTTTACCTTAGACCCTCTGCTAACACAATATGCAGAGATTATACTTAGATTTGCGCAATTCTATGTGTGGTATAGATTCAAAGGTCACATATGTCTCAGTCTTTAGCCAGGCGTTTTTTCTCTGTAAAGGCCTCGTTACATTGAACCTGCTTTATCTATGTGAAATATAGAAGTTGTCTCAGTAAAACCATATGTTTCTGTTTACCTTAGACCCTCTGCTAACACAATATGCAGAGATTATACTTAGATTTGCGCAATAGCATGTGTGGTACAGGTTGAAAGGTCGCATATGTCTCAAAGTCTATAGCAAGGCGTTTATTCTCTGTTATGGCCTTGTTACATTGAACCTGCTTTATCTATGTGAAATATAGAAGTTGTCTCAGTAAAACAATATGTTTTTGTTTACCTTAGACCCTCAGGTAACAATATATGCAGAGATTATACTTAGATTTGTGCAATAGCATGTGTGGTTCAGGTTGAAAGGTCGCATGTTTATCAAAGTCTATAGTGAGGCGTTTATTCTCTGTAAAGGCCTCATGACATTAAACCTGCTTTATCTGTATGAAATATAGAAGTTGTCTCAGTAAAACCATATGTTTTTGTTTACCTTAGACCCTCAGCTAACAATATATGCAGACATTGTACTTAGATTAGCGCAATAGCATGTGTGGCATAGGTTCAAAGGTCACATATGTCTCAAAGTCTATAGCAAGGCGTTTTTTCTCTGTAAAGGCCTCATGACATTAAACCTGCTTTATCTATGTGAAATATAGAAGTTGTCTCAGTAAAACCATATGTTTTTGTTTACCTTAGACCCTCAGCTAACAATATATGCAGAAATTGTACTTAGATTTGCGCAATTCCATGTGTGGTATAGGTTCAAAGGTCACATATGTCTCAAAGTCTATAGCAAGGCGTTTTTTCTCTGTAAAGGCCTTGTTACATTAAACCTGCTTTATCTATGTGAAATATAGAAGTTGTTTCAGTAAAACCAAATATTTTTGTTTACATTAGACCCTCTGCTAACACAATATGCAGAGATTCTACTTAGATTTGCGCAATAGCATGTGTGGTACAGGTTGAAAGGTCGCATATGTCTCAAAGTCTTTAGCAAGGCGTTTTTTCTCTGTAAAGGCCTCATGACATTAAACCTGCTTTATCTATGTGAAATATAGAAGTTGTCTCAGTAAAACCATATGTTTTTGTTTACATTAGACCCTCAGCTAACACAATATGCAGA
Source organism: Galaxias olidus (assembly GCA_026901105.3). Taxonomy (NCBI): domain Eukaryota; kingdom Metazoa; phylum Chordata; class Actinopteri; order Galaxiiformes; family Galaxiidae; genus Galaxias; species Galaxias olidus. The sequence continues at coordinate 55,342 of JAPMUY010010219.1, forward strand.
GATTATACTTAGATTTGCGCAATAGCATGTGTGGTATAGGTTCAAAGGTCACATATGTCTCAAAGTCTTTAGCCATGCGTTTTTTCTCTGTAAAGGCCTCGTTACAGTGAACCTGCTTTATCTATATGAAATATAGAAGATGTCTCAGTAAAACCAAATGTTTTTGTTTACCTTAGACCCTCTGCTAACACAGTATGCAGAGATTATACTTAGATTTGCGCAATTCCATGTGTGGTATAGGTTGAAAGGTCACATATGTCTCAAAGTCTTTAGCCAGGCGTTTTTTCTCTGTAAAGGCCTCGTTACATTAAACCTGCTTTAGCTATGTGAAATATAGAAGATGTCTCAGTAAAACCACATATTTTCTTCTACTTTAGACCCTCTGCTAAAAGTATTTGCAGAGATTATACTTAGATTTGCGCAATAGCATGTGTGGTACAGGTTGAAAGGTCACATTTATCTAAAAGTATATAGAAAGGTGTTTTTTCTCTGTAAAGTCCTCATTGCATTAAACCTGTTTTATCTACATGAACAAAAGATGTCTCAGTAAAACGATATATTTTCCTTACTGTAGACCCTCTGCTAACAACATATGCAGAGATTATACTTATAATTACGCAATTGCATGTGTGGTAGAGGTTGAAAGGTCGCATTTGTCTCAAAGTCTATATCAAGGCGTTTTTTCTCTGTAAAGGCCTAATTTCATTGAACCTGCTTTATCTATATTAAAAATCGAAGATGTCTTAGTAAAACCATATCTTTTTGTTTATCTTAGACCCTATACTAACAAAAGATGAAGAGATTATACTTAGGTTTGTGCAATTCCATGTGTGGTACATCTTGAAAAGTCACGTATGTCTCAAAGTCTATAGCAAGGAGTTTTTTTCTTTGTAAAGGACGAATTACATTGAACCTGCTTTATCTACATGAAACAAAAAAGATATCTCAGTAAAACCATATCTTTATGTAGCTTATACCCTCTGTTAACAAAATATGCAGAGAAGATACTTAGATTAGAGCAATTTCATGTGCGGTACAGTTTCAAAGGTCACTTAATTTTCAACGTCTGTAAAATGGCGTTGATTCACTAATATAGCCTCAATATATATATAATTACACATATATATATATATATATATACATACATATATCAGGGCAGGTGGCTCGGTGGTTAGCACTGTTGCCTCACAGCAAGAAGGTCCTGGGTTCAATCCCCACCTGACCCAAGGGCGTTTCTGTGTGGAGTTTGCATGTTCTCCCCGTGTTCGCGTGGGTTTCCTCCGGGTACTCCGGTTTCCTCCCACAGTCCAAAAACATGTGGGTTAATTGGTGACTCTAAATTTCCCGTAGGTGTAAATGTGAGTGTGAGTTGTTGTCTGTCCCTATATGTCGGCCCTGTGATAGACTGGCGACCTGTCCAGGGTGTGCCCTGTGTCCGCTGGGATAGGCTCCAGCCCCCCCGTGACCCTGTACAGGATAAGCGGTAAAGCTAATGGATGGATATACGCCATCAAGCATTTAAATTAAACCACTGTCCTCAATGCCTCCGCTAACACGTTATGGAGAATATCTGTTGTGCAATAGACAGGCATGAAAGGGTCACATGCATTACAAAGTATTTGAAAAGGGTTAATTTTCTGTATTATCTAATAATCACAATTGTCCCCTATACCAACAAATATAACATACATTTTAAAATTTACAAAACATGTTTTATGCAGGCCGGGCATTTCAACATCTTCATACATTCCTTATGGAATTTTCTGTTGCAAGAGTTGCATTGAGTCTGTAAAATAAATGAAATGTTTACATGTATTAAGTAGCATCGTTGTTACTATTTATTCATGAATTCATTTATTCTTAAACACTTTTAGTTTAATCACCTCATTACTTGCATCCACAGCTTGGCCACAGTCAAGGCATAAACCATGTAGTTGATTGTAGTTAAGTACAATCTCTGCATATTGTGTTAGCAGAGGGTCTAAGGTAAACAAAAACATATGGTTTTACTGAGACAACTTCTATATTTCACATAGATAAAGCAGGTTCAATGTAACGAGGCCTTTACAGAGAAAAAACGCCTGTCTATAGACTTTGACACACATGTGACCTTTGAACCTGTACCACACATGCTATTGCGCAAATCTAAGTATATTCTCTGCATATACGGTTAGCTGAGGGTCTAAGGTAAACAGAAACATATGGTTTTACTGAGACAACTTCTATATTTCACATAGATAAAGCAGGTTTAATGTCATGAGGCCTTTACAGAGAATAAACGCCTTGCTATAGACTTTGAGACATATGCGACCTTTCAACCTGTACCACACATGCTATTGCGCAAATCTAAGTATAATCACTGCATATATTGTTAGCTGAGGGTCTAAGGTAAACAAAAACATATGGTTTTACTGAGACATCTTCAATATTTCATATAGATAAAGCAGGTTTAATGTAATTGGGCCTTTCCAGAGAAAAAACGCCTGGCTAAGGACTTTGAGACACATGCGACCTTTCAACCTGTACCACACATGCTATTGCGCAAATCTAAGTATAATCTCTGCATATTGTGTTAGCTGAGGGTCTAAGGTAAACAAAAACACATGGTTTTACTAAGACAACTTCTATATTTCACATAGATAAAGCATGTTCAATGTCACGAGGCCTTTACAGAGAAAAAACGCCTGTCTATAGACTTTGACACATAACCTTTTATACCACACATGGAATTGCAAATCTAAGTACAATCTCTGCATATATTGTTTGCTGAACCAGATGGTTTTACTGAGACAACTTCTATATTTCACATAGATAAAGCAGGTTTAATGTCATGAAAAGACTTGCTATAAACTTTGAGACATATGCGACCTTTCAACCTGTACCACACATGCTATTGCGCAAATCTAAGTATAATCTCTGCATATTGTGTTAGCTGAGGGTCTAAGGTAAACAAAAACATATGGTTTTACTGAGACAACTTCTATATTTCACATAGATAAAGCAGGTTCAATGTAACGAGGCCTTTACAGACAATAAACGCCTTGCCATAGACATTGAGACATATGCAACCTTTCAACCTGTACCACACATGGAATTGCGCAAATCTAAATATAATCTCTGCATATTTTGTTAGCTGAGGGTCTAAGGTAAACAAAAATATATAAAATTTTACTGAGACATCTTCCATAGATAAAGCAGGTTTAATATAATTGGGCCTTTCCAGAGAAAAAAGTTTTACTGAGACATTGACCTCCTCAACCTGTACTCACACATATATATATATATATATATATATTCTTTAAAACATGTAACGTGGACAGAGAAAAAACGCCTGCTATAACTTTGAGACATATGTGACCTTTGAACCGATCTCTGCTTTTGTGTTGCTATAGGATGGTTTTACTGAGACATCTTTTATCATATAGATAAAGCAGGTTTTATTTACTGACCTTTGAAATGCCATTTTTCGAACATATGTGACCTTTAACTGCACACGTGCAATTGCGCAAATCTAAGTATGATCACTGCATATATTGTTTGCTGAGGGTCTAAGGTAAACAAAAACATATGGTTTTACTGAGACATCTTCAATATTTCTAATAGATAAAGCAGGTTTAATGTAATTGGGCCTTTACAGAGAAAAAACACATTTCTATAGACTTCAAGACTTGAACTTCTACCACACGTGCAATTGCGTAATTACAAGTATAATATCTGCATATTTTGTTACCAGAGGGTCTAAAGTAAGGAAAATTTAATCGTTTTACTAAGACATCTTCTTTTGTTCCTATAGATAAATCAGGTTTAATGCATCGAGGCCTTAACAGAGAAGAAACACCTTTCTATGTACTTTTAAATATATGTTACTTTTCAACCTGTAACGCACATGCAATTGCACAAATATAAGAATATTCTATACATAGATTGTTAGCAGAGTCTAACCTTAAAAAAAAAAAGTTTTAATGAGATATATATATATATAGATAAAACAGGTTTGATGGAATGAGGCTATAATAGTGAACCAACGCCTTGCTATAGATTTTGAAACATCTGTGACCTTTAAACTGGAATAATTCTCAATCTCCAATTAGAAGAGCATTCACAGAAAATAATAAAGGTGTGTTTCACTGAGAAATCTACTATTTTCCATTTAGAAAAGAGGGTAATTTGTTCAGATAACCATCGGACCTTTGAAATCAAACATTTGGAGCTCAATTGCTCAAAAATTATAGTTTTTCAGAAGCAACGTTATTGCTTTACATAAAAAAATTAAAAAATTAAAAATTATGAGAATTCGTTTTTTTTAATTATAACGTTGTTGGCCCAGTTGCGGTGGGAACGTGCTTGTTTTTCGGATTAAAATGAGATATAACACTTTTTTGGTACTGCATTCATCTCAATGACGAACTCTTATTTTGAAGGCAGAACTGCGATTTTGGCGCCGTGTTTGATTACGTCACACCACTAATGTGACTAATGTCGCTGATTTCACGCTACTGCAACATTGACGTTACGCACGTGCATCACATAAAATGTCCGGCAATTGCCTGGTTGTAAACACTGAAGTGTCTTGCCAAACTATGTCAATATTTAATCCACATTGAAGTATGGACGACCAAACAACTCATGTTCGGGAACAGCACAAGTTCAGTGTTAGCAATCTACACAGATATCTGGCCAGTAAGGCAAGAGTGTCCCTCAATGACACACTTACTGTCAGACAATACAGGTACTTATTATGTTAATACAATGTAACTGAGCAAGTGTTATGCTTTTAAACTCACACAGGTTTTTTACTGTCTTTGTAGTGCTGGACAATCCAACCCCACCTTTCTGATTCAAACGCCACTTGAGAGTTATGTTCTCAGAAAGAAACCTCCTGGTATGCTTCTGCCAGGGGCACACAAGGTAAGGCACAGTTTTTGTGTAAATTCATCAATGTTTCAAGTTACTGTAAAAACATACATAGCCCTTTATTATTTTTCTCCAATTGGGAGAGACATAGTTCAGAGTTGCCCAACATATTTTTAAGATCAAGGGTTAGAGTATATGTTATTTTATTGATTTGTCTGCTGGCACTATAATTGTAGAGCTAGCGTTAACATTACCCTTGAACTTGTTATTTTAACCAATTTGTGAACATTGTGAAAAGTTCTGATGGCTTACATGGAGTATTAAGCAACAACATATCTTCTATCCATCCACAAACAGTGACATTACTGTAAATCTAATATTCACAGAGTGAACAGTTCAATTAGAAAGTAGTTGAGTGAGGCTTTACAGTTTTTCTTTTCCGAATTGCTTTCTCACTTAAACTGTGATGTCTATAATGTTTTGCATGTTGTGTGTGTAGTTTTGTGTGTACAGTTTTTAGAAATCGTGTTTAAGCCATTTGATTGTCTTTAGTATAACACATGGATGCATAGTCTGATGTTATCCATACTGTTTGTGTGTTTGTAGGTGGACAGGGAGTATCAAGTGCAGCAAGCCCTATTCTCAGCTGGCTTCCCTGTACCCAAGCCACTGTTACACTGCACTGATCCTGATGTCATTGGAACAGAATTCTATCTGATGGAGTATGTCCAGGCATGTTTGTATTATCATTCAAATTTGTAAATGACCAGACAATACAATTTCACACTAGCGAGTTATACTTTATTTGTACTTTTCCAGGGCCGTATATTCCGGGATCTTCGCCTCCCCGGAGTGAGTGCGGCTGAACGGGCTGCTCTGTATGTGGCATCTGTAGAGGCGCTGGCCAGACTACATTCCCTGAACCTGGAAACCTTAGGTCTGGAAAGATATGGGAGAGGACCAGGCTACTGCAAGAGACAGGTGTCTCTCTCCTTTCCATTTAGTTACTATATTTTTCATTTTACATAGACGTGTCTCTCTAAAGGTCACAAACAGAATCCTGTTTTAACAAGGTAAAATTGTGAATTTTTTCTAAAAGGTCTCAACTTGGACAAAGCAGTACAGGGCATCCGCCCACAAAGACATTCCAGCCATGGATGAGCTCTCTGATTGGTTGATGAGCAACCTTCCTGCCAGTGATGAAGAAGTCACCCTTGTGCATGGGGATTTCCGAGTGGACAACCTGGTATTCCATCCTACAGAGGTAGATTTGTGGCCCACATGACAAATGCTGTTATTAGGTGACAATTTACATGTAGTATCTGTTTGTAAAGTTCCTATTGTTCTTCAAATATGGTGCCTATTCACTGTAGGCACGTGTGATAGCTGTTCTGGACTGGGAGTTGTCCACTACTGGGCAGCCCCTGGTGGACCTGGCCTACTTCCTGATGCCCCACTTCTGGCCAAGCAGCCTTAGCATCACCAGCACCATGGGCAGCTTTAAGAATGTGGAGGGTAATGCTAATGAGGATACTAGTAAAGGGGGCCAATAAAATGCACTGGCTATATCTTCATTATCAGCATAAGACTGGTTTCTTCCTCCACATATTACGGATACAGCTTACGTTGCACAATGCTAAAGTACTCAGATAGAGCGTCTGTTTTGTGAATCCCTTTTCCTACATGTTACTCTTCGATGATTAGGAATACCCACAGCAGGAGAACTGATCTCCGTCTACTGCCGCTGTCGAGGGGTCCCGTCCTCATTGCCCCAGATGAACTTCTACATGGCTCTGTCTGTCTTCAAGATGGCAGGGATTGCTCAGGTCTGTCTATCCTTCTCCCATGCACCCTAAGAACACATTCACTCTGTCCACTCTAAGTCTCATGTGTTCCTCTCTGAATTAGGGAATCTATGCACGCCACCTCACTGGCAATGCCAGTGCCCCTGATGCTGCCCGGTTTGGCCAAGGTGTTGAGCCCTTGGCCCAGCTTGCTTTACAAATCGCAAAAAGGTTGGGTTTTCCTACATTCCTGGCTTCCCAAATATATCCACGCTAAGGCTGGATGCATGTCATGTTTCTTATTTTGTTGGCATTAGCATAGTAAATTATCATCTTGTTTGTGTACGTATTAGAATGTGTTTTTAATTTGCTGTAGCTAATGATCAAGATTCTTTGTTTTATTGAACAGTTCCACATGTGTAATTACACCATGCCACTCGTATCACATGCGCAGTGTTTAGAATTGTACTTCTTACTGCCATGCCACTCATATCACATACACAGTATACAGAATTGTACTTATAACAGCCATGCCACTCATATGACATTCACAGTGTTTAGAATTGTACTTATAACAGCCATGCCACTCATATGACATACGCAGTGTTTAGAATTGTACTTATAACAGCCATGCCACTCATATGACATACACAGTGTTTAGAATTGTACTTATAACAGCCATGCCACTCATATGACATACACAGTGTTTAGATTTGTACTTATAACAGCCATGCCACTCATATGACATACACAGTGTTTAGAATTGTACTTATAACAGCCATGCCACTCATATGACATACACAGTGTTTAGAATTGTACTTATAACAGCCATGCCACTCATATGACATACACAGTGTTTAGAATTGTACTGCCATGTCACTCATATGACATACACAGTGTTTAGATTTGTACTTATAACAGCCATGCCACTCATATGACATACACAGTGTTTAGAATTGTACTTATAACAGCCATGCCACTCATATGACATACACAGTGTTTAGAATTGTACTTATAACAGCCATGCCACTCATATGACATACACAGTGTTTAGAATTGTACTTCTAACAGCCATGCCACTCATATGACATACACAGTGTTTAGAATTGTACTTATAACAGCCATGCCACTCATATGACATACACAGTGTTTAGAATTGTACTTCTAACAGCCATGCCACTCATATGACATACACAGTGTTTAGAATTGTACTTATAACAGCCATGCCGTTCTTCCCGTCTGTCCACATGGCGTCTTTTCGCCCCGTCCAGGTCCCTCCCCAGCCCAGCCGAGGACAGGCTGTTTCTCCAGACAGCCAAAGGTCGGGACGTCCTTCAGAAGGTCAAAGACTTTATGAGTCAGTATGTTCTTCCTGCTCAGGAGGTGAGTCTGCTGTCTTGTACCAGATGTGAGTGCAGCTTCACCTCTGTGCTTCGAAAGCTTGTCAAGTCTTGTACCCGTTTATGGTGAGAAGTGCTATCACATCACAAGAATGAAGAATGTTTTTCTTTCAGGAGGTTGCAGACTACTACTCCAAACATGCCAACTCCCCTCTGAGATGGCACACCCCCCAGGTGATTGAGGATCTGAAGGTAAGGAACGCCCTGATCAGTTAACAAACTGTAGCTCTAACCAGCCAGCCACAGTACCTCATGGTGTGGCATGGAAAATAAGAGGTATCTGATTGTGCATGATTGTGTTTTCTAAACACGTCTTAACATGTTTCTCTTCATGTGTTTGTGTCCAGGCCAGGGCCAGAGAGGCCGGGCTGTGGAACCTGTTCCTGCCCGCGGTCAGTGGTCTCAGTCAGCTGGACTATGCCTACATCGCAGAGGAGACAGGGCGATGTCTCTACGCCCCGGAGGTCTTCAACTGTCAGGCCCCTGGTATGTCACAAAGCCACTGTCGATTTGGTTACCATGGGCGCAGTAGACATATGACACGCTGTCTTGTTCAACATCTTCTCCTAAAACATTTCTAAACAGATATGAAAAACATAATCCCTGTTACTGTTGTGCTTCTTCTTAATCCTGACATTAGCATTATGCTGAGCTCATAAACCCCGGCTCGAGTGTTTGTTTTGAGGGAAGCTAAAGTGTTTTGACTTTGCTTATGTTGAACTCTGGCTAATCATTCAGTGCTTTGATCCTAATTGTCTTGTAAGCGATCAATTTACCGTGCGCTATAACCAGTACCCATACAACATTTGAATGTGGGGTGTTGCTTGGCAGACACAGGGAACATGGAGGTTCTCCACATGTTTGGCACTGAGGACCAAAAAAGGAAGTGGCTACAGCCGCTACTCCGGGGAGAGATCCGCTCCTGCTTCTGCATGACAGGTACCCTCACCGGCTTCCACAGCAAGTCATCCAACATGTATTTGTATAGGAGAGACCAAGACAGTGGGATAAGATCCTTAGCTATTAGCGCACTTATCATACATTTTACAGTTTTTCACAATTGATTACACACGTTTTCTGAATCTTTGGCTCATTTTCTCAAAACTCTAAACTCAAAACACAAAACCACAAACACAAAATGCAAAACTCTACAAATTTCTAGCAAAAGCAAACACTGAATTCAAAACTGTTTTATCTCTTACCAAAGTATTTTTTTGCCTCAAAATGACACACAATAGATCTTTCTACCAACCAACAACAGACGGATGTGCTCAACAAAAAACACTACTATGAATATTTAATCACTAGGTTTATGCCTTTTGCATTTTCAGTGTTACACTATAGCCAGTTGTAAAATATTGTTACTGTAATGTATATCTACTCAAATATATATATATATATATAAATAAACACACACAAATGCAATACAGTAACAAAAACATTTTTGATTTATATGTATTTCCAAAATGCAGTATTTTGGAACACTCGTGTTTTGTATGTAACACTTTACATACACAACAGGAGAAAACCAGGAAAAACATTCAGTAAGATAAAGGCTTTTCTGTAAAAAAATAAATAAATAAAAAAAAGGTAATCTGTGGCCTTTTTATAGTGCTAAAGTTCAGATTTCTAAGTGAAGAATTAAGCAACTAGTGTTTACACCTGTGAGGAGTGGGTGTTGCCAAATGGGAACTGTGTGCAGTGTTTTGCAAGTAGTGTGATTTAGAATTGAAAACTGAGTGTAAATCAGAAATTGTTCTTGCAATTTTGCAAACTTGGTTTAGGGATTTGGTACATGAGTTTCAGGTTTCAGTGATTGCGTTTCAAGTTCTAATTTTAGTGTGTAAACAATTGTGAAAAACTGTAAAATACTTGTTCCGGTACACTCCAATGAGCCTTTTTGTGCAATATTGTCTCCCAAACTTGCATGTAGTCTATGTTGAGTTTTGACTTCCTGTTTTAAATTGGCTGCCTAGAGACACTCGGTTAGGAGCCTTTGCATTGCAACCCCATACCAGAAACATCTTGAGGTCATTTAGCCTGACCACTCTGAAGAGAATAATGATGGGATATTTTCAAGAGTGACAATAGGGTTTATATCCTCCTCGTTTTAAACCAAGACAGATTGTGTTTAGTTGACTTTTAGTAATGAGTTTGGATGATTTATGTGAGGGAACAGTGATAAAAGCACATCTCTTCTGTCAGCATTCTAAGGGAATTTTTGGATATTGAGAACATAGACATTCATTAGATATGAAAAAAAAACAACAAAAAAAACAGACTCAGGCAAAATGATATATTTCTTACAGATTGAAAGTCTACATTATACTAAAGTTGTCCAGCCAAACATGGCAAAGGATGGCAGTGTGGGCTGTGCAAACTGCTGTGTGCTGTGTTTGATCCCCAGAGCCAGATGTGGCCTCCAGTGATGCCACCAACATGGAGTGTACCCTCACTAAGGATAAGGATCACTTCATCATCCACGGCAGGAAATGGTGGAGCAGCGGTACGTTCACTCAGCTCACTTTTAGTTGTGATTTAACATCTGAGACTTTCAAAGACATGTCTTGTTCACCTAAGCTTAAAAAAAATACCTGACTGTTTGAAAATAGTCTACAATTAAAAGACACTGCGTAATGTCACCTTGTACCCCAAACTAGCTTAGCTATCTCATTTAGTTGTTGTGAAGGAAATTAAGTAAACGTCAGCCTCATGGCCAGCATCGCTAAACGTTTTATTTTTGTTTTCTGCCACAATGCTGGCGCCCAGATAAGTCAACTGTGACTTGTGTTATTACACAACAATACTCCCAGACTAATAGTTTTCTCTTTTTTTTTATCTGACTGAAAAAGCGGCAGTGAAATAAATACAAACATTGTTTACCCTTGTAACCAATATAAACCACATCAGAAAAATGAGTCATGAATTGTGTAGTACGTTTAACAAGCTTAGGTACACCCTACGGGAAAAAAGATCTGCGAGCCAGATTGCTTTAACAGACACTCGTGAATGGATTCGGAAGTAAAAAAAGTTGCAGTGACTCAGTGGTGACTCATTGGCTAGGCGTGTTGTTAATAATTCTTAATTTATATAAAAATTAGGTTTCTCATAAAGCAGGTTTCTCATTAGACTTGTTATTTATTTCTGAAGATGCAGACACAGTTGCTAAAACAAAGTTCTTGTTGCATATTTATCCTGCATGTACTCAGAACAATGGAAAAGCTACCCCCTTTGTTATCCTGGTCTTATTTAAGAATGTTTGTTACATCTGTAATAATAGTGTATTGCTGTTGTTCTGTGTTTTTGGAAGCCTCTCACACCGAGGGTTGTGGATTATTGGCACTCTGTTGAGTGCCAGACAGATCTAGTTTATAAACTCAAAGCGTCAGTGACTCTTTTAACAAAAACACACCATTATACCCAGCCATTCACGCACACGCGGTCATGTAAACATTCACACATGAAAACCATTACTAACAGACCCTGTACTGCTGGCATTTGGAGGTAAACCTATTATAGATATTATCCATCTGGATACAGCTACTTCATAAGGCTATCCTAAGACCTGGTTAATATGTAATCATAATTAGGCTGTTCTGTTGTTTGGTCCAATTGAAACAGGCCTCTGTGATTTGATGTTAGAGATACATACTTTTTTTAATGGGTTGTTTTGTGCAAGGAGAGATTGCTTTGTAGACCGTCTGACGTGTGCCACACTGAAGGTTTGGGCCTGCCACTGAACATGTGGTATTGTGGCCCAGACAAGTAGCCTGCCATGTGATAAGGTGTTTGAATTGCCCCAACCTTTACCTGCTGACCCTTCACTTTAAATGCGTAGACCGTTGAGGCTGAATGTAGCCTAGTCTAAATATTCACCCCGCGTCTAGTGTGTAGCAGCCAATACACACATATACACCTACCGCAAAACCAGCATCTAAAAATCCCTGCTTCCAGCCAATCCAGTGAGAACTATTAGGTCCCGTCATGTAGAGGAGATGTTAAACAAATGATAAACCCTAAGATGTCTTATCCATTCCACTGTAGTGGCTCTTTTAGAGAGTTTTCCACATTAAGCCGACCTTCTGTTTCGTTCTTGTGGTGAAATTTAAGTGCATTTAAGGGGAACCTGATGTGTAACTTGATTTTATTGGGATATGATGGCCCTGGTTGAATTCAAAGAGGGAAAAGATAAAAGTCACTTTTCAGACTAAGCTTAATGAAAATGCAGTAGGTCTGTAATGGTTGACCACCACAGAATATGTCCCTGAACACACAACAGCAAATCCTCTCTTTTTCATAGCACATAGTTTATAGTTGAAATGAGCACAATAAGAGCTGAAGACCAGTGGTGTTTACACAGAAGGTCTTCCCTCTATTGGGTTAGAAGGCAGGATGGGAATGTTTCTCGGCTCTGTTTGTTTTGCCATTGTATCTGACTTCCCAAGAGTTACCCACTGTTATCAAACAACCCCTCTCCCCTGCCCCCTGCCCCCTCTCCCCTGCCCCCTGCCCCCTGCCCCTTGTCCCCTGTCCCCCCTGCCCCCTGCCCCCTGTCCCCTGTCCCCTGTCTCCTCTCCCCTGTCCCCTGTCCCCTGCCCCCTGTGCCCCTGTCCCCTGTCCCCTGCCCCCTGTCCCCCTCTCTCCCTGTCCCCTGTCCCCTGCCCCCTGCCCCCTGTCCCCTGTCGTCCCTGTCCCCTGTCCCCTGTCTCCTCTCCCCTGCTGTCCCCTCTCCCCTCTCCCCTGTCCCCTCTCCCCTGTCTCCTGTCCCCTGTCCCCTGTCCCTGTCCCAAAGAACAGAAAGGGTACATTCAAATCAGGTGTGCCTGTCTGTTAGCATTCAGGATGGACTGTGTAGGTCTAGGCAAAGGCAGCCTATTACATTCAATATATTTTTCAAAAACAACTTTAGTCCACAGATAGCCAATGCATTTTGTATATTTGTTCAGATACATACTTAACAAGGAGATTAACATTTTTGTTGGTTATTTATAAAACAAAAATACATTGTCTAGTCTAACAAAATACTGCCCCCCCCCCCCCCCCCCCGAAAAAAGTAGAGTTATTTACAGTAAAGTGCGTATTAAAAGGGGTGCATGCCTTCCTTAGTGTAGTCCTATATTGTAAAGGTGCTGGTGTCTTCTTCCTGTGACACTGAGTGTGAGTGCACGTGCGTGTTTGTGTATGTGTTGAGGGCGATCTCCAATGCTGGCTCTTCATTGACATGGTGCGGGCGCCTACCAAGCCGTTGTCCAAACCTCTTTCCTGCTCTGAGGACGTGTCCTCTGAAAGTAGAGCCAATGAAGGCGTAGAGGAGTGGGTTGACACAGGTGTGGGTCAGCGCCAGACTCTTAGTCAGCTGTACAGCTCGGTCCAGGCCCTTGCTGAGCTCACAGTCAGTCACCAGGGTATAGATGATGTCCAGCGCTCGGTAGAGCTTGACTATGTTGTAGGGTAGCTGGGTGAGCAGGAAGACGGCCACCACGGCCAGCAGCACCCGCAGGGCGCGCCACTTCTTCTCCCTCTGGACCCCGGCCACCCGGCTCAGCGCCCGGCCCACCCAGCAGTAGCACACCACCATGACCAGGAAGGGAAGCAGGAAGCTCAGGCTCACCTCCACTAGCTCCAGGGCAGCCTTAACAGGCCGGGCAATGCTGGGGGGGTAGTGAGCAGTGCAGGCCACCCTGGTGGAGTGGTGCTTCACCCTGGAGAGCACCAGGTCAGGCAGGCCCAGGACACCAGCAACAGTCCAAACCAGGACTACCACCAGCCACCACCGTCTCCTGGCCCGGGGCCCTGTCCCAGCCCGACCAGTGGCGCAGTGGGCCAGGGAACGGTAGCGGTCCACGCTGATGCAGGCCAACAGCAGCATGCCACATCTGAAGTTGGCAGCGTAGAGGAAGGAGGTGAGCTTGCAGCTGGCCTCGCCCAGTGTCCAGCCGTGCACGCTGTCAGCCGCCCAGAAGGGGAGCGTGAGGAGCAGCAGCAGGTCTGAAATGGCGAGGTTCAGGATGCACATGTCTGTCAGGGTGCGGAGGCGACGGGGCGCGGCATACACCGCCACCACCAGGCCGTTACCCGCCAGACCCACTACCAAGGCCAGGGCGTACACCACTGGAAGGAAGAGTCGGGCGAAGGAGCGCACGCCCTCCTTGTCGCAGACCGAGTGGGAGTCGTCGTAGTCGTGGTAACTCTCGTTGGAGCTGGAGTTTCCGTAGTCAGAGTAGTCGTGATCATAGTCGTGTTCCCCATCCATGTTCTTTGTCCTATGGGGCAGAAATAAGAAAGATGGATAGTGCTAAGTTCTATTGATTTAGGATGGCATGATGTTGGTTAAATAAAGACGTCCTGTGTTTTATGGTGATGGTCAGTGCCAAAACGTTGAATGAGTGGTTCTCTTACTGGGCCCCGGAGATGCTCATGCAGAGCATCAGCTGCTTGTTTGCAGGCTCTCTGCTTTACTGTCCTTTATTAACCTTTGTTTGATTTACAGTATGTGCATCCGCCCTTGGAATAATTCCTGGGGAAACCAAAGGTTACCTCACAGATTTTCTGGTTGTTGATGTTAAAGGCAAAGGAGTGACTTATCCTTATACTAGAAAATGTGAATTTATTTTTACTATTACGGAAGAATTTGGTCTTATACTGTAGTTGAACTCAAGTGTACAAAAATGAAAAACTACACATTTCTGAATTAACTTTGGGACACACAAAAAAAAGATATCCAACAATACATTCCTTCGAAACGTCTGTTCTAGGCAGGCAGGATTTCTTAGTAGGGTTATCTTTTTTCCGCACAAAAGATCATAAGGGATAACAAATCATTGAAATCATGCGTCATCTAATATTCCATTCCAATCTTATCTAAAACCTTGCCTTCCTACTGCACATGTGCAGCTGGTAGCATGCGGCTGCGCAGCTTTTTCTAGACCAGCAGCATCCTGTTATTAGCATTCCTCTGCTGCAGATAGAGATACCGTGACCACAGAGGATTTGGCCCGTACACATCACCATGTAGGTGTGTGTGTGTGCGTGTGTGTGTGTGTGTGTGTGAGTGTGTGTGTGTGTGCGTGTGTGTGTGTGTCTCCACTCATGCTTTGGTCGATCTGCGTTATTATGGATTCCAATGTTATAGGAAGCGTCTGATTTAGGCCCCTCAGAACCCTGCTTGTCCTCGTCCACTGAATAGTGACCCCAAGTGGAAGTATTTCTCCTGGATGTGTCACACACAAAATATGTGAATTATAGTGGGTGGGTTCAGTTAGTGGTGAGCAGATGACTCCACACTTTCCTCCCTCCAAACTAAAGGTTTCCCGAGGTAAATCAAAGTAGATTAATTTGAAAAGTCAGAAATGGTGTCCAACGCCCAGACTTTTCTAGTGTGTTTTGTTTACATTTGGCTTTGGGATAGAACAAATTTTTCCATGAGGTACTTCATAATAATGGGACTCTAGCATAGCATTCATAATAATGACTATAGCAGATGAGGCATCTTTTATTCTGATAACTCACATTGTGAAGAAATTCCGGTGTTACATAAACTATCCATATAATAATATATATAATAATAAATGGTAATACATTTTATTTGTAGTGCGCTTTTCTTTGTAAATACAATCTCAAAGCGCTACGACCAACATCAAGATCCCATATTTGCCGAGGCAGGAACCAATGAAGCAGAAGAACATCTTAAATATGTCAAGTATTCATCTCCTGTCACTGCCAGGCATTCATGCTGGCTGGGTGAAGGCATGGGAACAAATCACTGCTTAAGGCTTTTGCCGTATTCATCATATTGTGAGTCTGAAGCTATTTCAAGGGAAACTAGTTAACTCAACAAACGTCATGAAACTTTCTTATGCCCAATGCCTAAGCTTTTGTTGGCAGGTTTGATTAATACCCTCCCTAGTAATCTAGAACAGTTATAAAACTGTTTGTTTTTTCTGGACGTAAGCAAGTAACAAAACGTACTTTGAACAAGGGAACCTATGAGCAAGTCAATGATTGTTTAGGCGGTGCACATACTGTTCAGCCTATCACAGCGCAAAAGAAAACACAAACATGACTCATTTAGGACACTTTCTTTCACTGTATTTCATTCTTAATGCCAAGAAAAAACGCAAAGTTATTTTCAAAATGAATTGTTCCTGTAAAGAGGTTTTTATACATCACAGGAATTAAGTGACATTGTTACAGGAAATAAATGCATCTTACCCTCTCTGTATTCCTCTTTTTGACTGGTGAGCAGTAGATGTAAGTCCTTCCAGTGTTGTGTTTGCTTGGGTGGAGTGGGCTGTGCGGAGCTACAGTGACTATAGGCTCCGCTCCACCTCCTAACTCTCAATGCACGCTTCTCACCAGACTTAATTGTGTGTGGTGTTAGTGTTGCAAAAGGCCTCAAGACTTCTGCCTGTAAAGTACACGGGTGTTTGCATGCATAGAATATTGTGGACAATTATTCATCTCATAATTACCAAACTTGTATAGTAAGATTGCCACTTTACATTTACTTCATAAAGAAAATACAGGAATGTGGGCTTTCCAAATTATTGATATGCATAAGGTTTGAAATGTATTACTTTGATGTAACCTGTATGTAACCGTTATAAAAAGAAAACTCTTAGATAAAACATGTCTAGTCCATCAGAGATAAAAAGCTATTTATTTAGTTATTAGATTTTTTTTACCTCAGGCTCAAGTAGGCTGTTTATTTAGGTCAGTGATTCAAAGAACAGGTGCTTTCTTTTTGTAGCTAATAATGGTGGAGGTAAAAAATCCCTGCGGTAACTCTAAACTATTCCCTCACCACCAATCATTCCATTCTACTGAGTGTAGATAGACTCTCATTACCCCTCGTTGTGATTAGGAAATGTACAGGTGCCGGTACTATTTGATTTCTATTCCACTGTGGCCATAAAACATATGAAAAGAGCAGTAACACCCTCCCTGTGAGATTTACACACCATCAATAGCCTATTCGGCTGGGAAAAACTGTGGAACTGGCAACCTCCTGGTGTGCTTTGTACTTGTCAATGGGGCTCACCCTTTTGTTCTCTCTACAGCCTTTACTAGCCAAAGTGTTAGATTGGGAACACCCAGTCTGCCCCAGGCCAAAAGGCGGATTTTTCCCATACATTGAGAACCTCGGGATTAACTGATGTTGTCAGCTGTGTTTGTATTAGTCTACTGTACAAACCTAGTTACATGTTTTGTAACTTTCCATTTGCTAAATTAAAAAAATATCCACCAGCTGTGGTCTTCCTGTATTGCAAGTGTGCTTTTGCTTTGTGGTGTACAGTGTGTGTGCGTGGATGGGCGCATATTCGAATGTTCCATTGCCCTCATCCCCTGAATTTGAAGCTAGTCTATCCATGTGACTGTATTTCCATAATATACCAGAGGGACAGTCAGAATGAACAGTCAACCAGAAACCAGGCTCTCTCTGTCTCCCTTTGGCCCCGGGGATAGATGGGTTCCCTCGGGGTCATCCAGACTAGACCTCAAGTCCTGCCTTGATTTTTAGGAATGAATATTCGTTTTTACTATCATAAATCCAATGCAATCAATCAATCAATCAGCTCCTTATCATTTATTGATGACATTGTTTATGATTCACCTCTACTTTATACCACTGAGTGTCACTCTCAGAGATGAAACAGGCTTACAACGGGAGGTAGGTAGAGGAACATCATTGCCATCTAGCTGTAGGACTTTAGACCGTGGTGTCTGAAGAATAGTGCATGGGCATGCCATGGTAAACCTTTGCTTTACAATTAGTAAGGTTTGTTAAATATGCATTGACTAAATGTGTGAACTATATGTCACACACTGGCTTTTTGAGACTGTTTTCCCACCAGTGGCTTAATTATATGGAGAACTTTAGGACATTCTGAGTGTTAGGCTGAAAGTGTGGAACATTGCCGCTGGTTTCTGGTACTTCAGTCAGCTTTGGGTTGGAAAATGGAAATGGAAAATAAACCATGGATTTGGGTTTTCTGACTGCTTCCCCAGGTGCTGGCAACCCACAGTGCAAGATAGCTATTGTGATGTGCCGGAGCAGCGCTCAGGATCCAAACAACAGGTTGGGAACATTCCCGTGGAACATTCCTGAGTTTGCAGCTTAAACATTAGTTCCAAGCAAATGGTCTCTATGTTTGTAGAAGATTAAAGCCCAAAACAACATTTATCACTTTTTTTGAAGTCATAAAAAATAAAGAACTGTCTGTACAAGGACATTGGAGCTAGACAGTCCCCTTCATAACTGATCTTTCTGGAAGTATCACATCAAATAGATCAAGGTATATATTTTCTGGACTTTTCTCAGGCATGACCAACACAGCATGGTGCTCGTGCCGTTGGACACTGCAGGAGTAAAGCTAGTCCGTCCACTGACTGTGTTTGGTCAAGATGGTAAGATCATACTCCTCACAAATGATCACATAAAACACACCCTTATACCTTTTGATTCACAATATTTACAATATATTCACAGGTTCTTTTCTGTTTAACTTGAATGTGTTCATTCTTTGTGTGACCCCCCCTCCTCCAGATGCTATCCATGGCGGGCATCTTGAGGTACACTTTGACAATGTGCGCGTCCCTGTGTCCAACATCATTCTGGGTAAGATAATGCCTCTTAAGCGCTAATGTGCAAGCACTACAATCTGGTGTGTGTGTGTGTACTTGGTTTAACATTCCCTATCCCCAGGGGAGGGCAGGGGCTTTGAAATCGCCCAGGGCCGTCTCGGCCCCGGCAGGCTTCACCACTGCATGAGAGCTGTGGGGCTGGCAGAGTGGGCACTAGAGCTCCTGTGCCAACGAGCCGCCAACCGACAAACCTTTGGCAAGAAACTCTACCAGCATGTGAGTGTAGTAGACCTGTCAATCAATACAGGTTAGTTTGAGAGTAGTAGACCTGTCAATACATGGTAGTTTGAGTGTAGTAGACCTGTCAATCAATACAGGGTAGTTTGAGAGTAGTAGACCTGTCAATACATGGTAGTTTGAGTGTAGTAGACCTGTCAATACATGGTAGTTTGAGTGTAGTAGACCTGTCAATACATGGTAGTTTGAGTGTAGTAGACCTGTCAATCAATACATGGTAGTTTGAGTGTAGTAGA
Source organism: Galaxias olidus (assembly GCA_026901105.3). Classification (NCBI taxonomy): domain Eukaryota; kingdom Metazoa; phylum Chordata; class Actinopteri; order Galaxiiformes; family Galaxiidae; genus Galaxias; species Galaxias olidus. The sequence continues at coordinate 74,497 of JAPMUY010010219.1, forward strand.
CCTGTCAATACATGGTAGTTTGAGTGTAGTAGACCTGTCAATACATGGTAGTTTGAGTGTAGTAGACCTGTCAATACATGGTAGTTTCAGTGTAGTAGACCTGTCAATACATGGTAGTTTGAGAGTAGTAGACCTGTCAATACATGGTAGTTTGAGAGTAGTAGACCTGTCAATATATGGTAGTTTGAGAGTAGTAGACCTGTCAATACATGGTAGTTTGAGTTTAGTAGACCTGTCAATACAGGGTGTAGCATGATGCACAACAGTTTAATGTACATTTTCAGTTAAACTTGAGTAACTATTTCTTTTTCTTATTTTTGTTTTACTATTTCTTAAAGAAAACAAAGGCAGCTGTTGAGGGAATGCTTTTTTTAATGAATACTATGAAATACTGTACCTGAATGGTCATTAACTAATAAAGGAACTTTACCAATTATGGATCCTAATAGAGAAGCATGTGGCGACACCTACTGGTAGATTTAGGAACTTACAAAACACCCAAATCGAACGAGTTCTTATACACCGTGTGTATGGACATCTCTTAAGGAGGTTGTGGCCCACTGGATAGCTGAATGTCGCCTGATGATTGAGCAGACCCGTTTGCTGACTCTCAATGCTGCTCACGCTCTGGACACACGGGGCAGCCAGGCTGCACGCAAACAGGTAATAGACACACTCACAGACCTTACAACCAGACTATTTTATGTATGTTTAACATAAGCATGTAATGTCATGCAACTTACAACAGTAAACTCTAATTTGCGTGTTATGCATTCCCATGTGAAGTTCTGAGTAGTTCATCCTGTGACGCTGGTGTCGCCCTCAGATAGCCATGATCAAGGTGGCTGCTGCCAGGATGGCCTGTAAAGTGGTAGACTGTGCTATCCAGGTGCATGGGGGTGCAGGTGTGTCTGGAGACTTTCCACTAGCCCAGATGTAAGCTATATTTGTGCATTACATTCTATTTTTAATGCATACATGATTATGAAATATGGCGACTCAAAAGATGTCTCTGGCGATACGTGCAATGACAGGTATGCGTATGTGCGGACGCTGCGTATCGCCGACGGGCCTGACGAGGTGCACCTGTCCTCCATCGCCCGCCTGGAGCTCAGGGACCAGCTGAGGAAGGCTCAGGCAAAGTTGTGAGGCCCGCCACAGAATCTACCTTAATCCCCAAAGTTTCCCTAAAATGACAGGCGGGGCAACGCTTATGTGCAAGTGGTGGCAAGTTCCGGAATGAATGCCAAACGCCGATCTCGCCTTAATCATCAGAGGACTTTTCAGATTTCGAGCTCTAAATTCAAAGCTGCTAACTGGTTCACGTTAACACAGGATCTGCACTGCTACAGGAACAATAATTTAATGGGTTCTACATCTGAGTTTCCCGCGATACTAACAATTTGACTGACGTCTCATGTTTTATTTGAATAGAATGCTATGATAAAATGTATAACGTGTTTAACTGCAAACATCCAATTCACAACTAAATAAAAATGCTAAGTTGCTTCTCTTTCTTCTTATTTTGACGTAGGGATAGCAGAGGGCTTCGCTAACAGATTTAAGGTGGAGAACAATGACAACCATCTATAAGGAATCTTTTAATTGTGAACTACAAAAAAAGAAAAAGGACAGAATGAAAATAAGACTTAGGTCATTTTCACAGAGTACAGCTGTGGTCTACCACACAGATCACCTCCATCTGGGCGCTAGGGGAGTGGAACACACAAGCTCATTATCATACAATATAAAACAACGACAGCCCCATCCATTTGACACACCGTTATCCATCTTTGTTTTTACAGAAACATTCAGGCAGGAACCGACCTGCCATTCCAGTCAATCTTTTTACACAAAACATCAGAGATAGGAGCTGGAGATGGGGAGGGATTTGTCAGTGTTTGCTTTTCTTGGATTTCTTGTGGGACCGATGTGGTGACCTGGAATTGGACCGGGATTTCTTGGTTGATTTCTTGGGTGTCCGAGAGCGCGACCTCCTTGATCGTTTAGGCGTTCGGGGTGGTGTGGGCGACCTGGACACAGACAGACGGACAGACACAGGTTTCAGGAGAGGACTAGAAAGTCTCCAGATAATCACACAGAGCAAAGGTGCCTTGACACCGAGACCGTTAAGATCTATGTGTGTCAAACATTCAAACTGAAAACCTAAGATGGATCAGGGTTTTACCTCTTAGTGGACTTTTTGTTGCTGGAGCGGGGAGAGTCTTTATGGGAGGAGCGAGCGCGGGAGGAGACGTCCTTGGCAAAGGAGCGTTCCGACCTCTCTGACCGTTCCGATCTTTCAGAGCGGGGGGACGGCGAGCGAGCCCGTCTGCTGCTGGTCCGAGGGGGACTGGGGGACGCACTGTGACGCCGTTTCCTAGGACACCAAGAACACATAGTTTGTTGGACAAGAAGAACCAAAGGTTGCCATGTGTTTCCACTGAGGGATGATGAGACATTGACACGACCTCTTACCTTTCTTTTCTGGTTGGCGTGGGTTCCCTCTTCTCCTTCTCCTTCTCCTTCTCCTTCTTCAGTTCTTTCAAACGGGCCTCGGTTTCCTTTTCTTTTTTCTCTTTCTCTTTTTCTTTCTCTTTCTCCCGTTCAAGTTTCTCCCTTTCTTTCTCCTTTTCTTTTTCCTAGGAAGGATTATAAATCACTTTTAGCCTCGGGCTCACTGTCGAGGCTGACAGTCAACACCAGAGAGACATTAACATAGAGGTCATACCTTCTGTAAAAGCTTGTCCCTGTAGTGTTCTATTTGGTCTTGAATACTCTGGCCAGACTTTTTGGGTCGTTTTCCAGATTCCAGTTCATCTTGGAACTTCATCACTTTTACCTAAAGAAGTACAATGCATAAAAGAATCAATAGCAAACCCAACAGACAAATAATATATTTTTTACAGTTTCGTACAGAATGACGAAAGTCATCTCAATTGGTGAATATTATTTGAATGAACTGAAGAAAACAAAAGTGACCGTACCTCGATCTCTCTCAGCTTGGTGCGTTTCTCCTCGTTCATTTCAGAATACTTGGCCTTGGTGTCCATGTCCTCCCTGACAGGGTTGGAATAAGTGGGAGGCTCCTCAGAGCGAGGACTTTTGCCATCCTCATCACTGTCAGCTTCATCCCTTTGGGAAAAAACCCCCCAAAAAAACTGTTTGAACAAATACACCGACTAATGCCCAGGACGTTCTCTTTGTTGGCCCATTGTTTGAGAACGAGCTGCAAAGTGTTTGTACTCACTTCGTTTCCTCTGGCTGCTCAAATACCTCCCATTTTGATGTGGTCACAGCTGAGGAGAACGACCAAAATAAAGCGAGACGTCAGTCACTACTAATCAGAGATACATAGATTTATAAATAAAATCTGCTCTAGGCTTTAGGTTCACCTTGAGACTCCAGCTCCGCCTCGTCCACGGCCTCCCATTTGGAAGGTGCCACTTTGAAAGAGGGGGCCTTGGTGTGATCCACTGAGGAGAGGGGGAACGAAACAATGGATCAGGCTATGGCAGACCCAATATCACACGGAGCCCTAACAGACTTCAGGGCCGACATCTTAAGTGTCCGTAACTCACAGGGCATCCCGTCGAGGTCCTCCTCCAGGGGCTTGATGGGCACCCCGTCCAGGTCGTCCAGCGGGGCCCCGTCGATGGGCGCTCCGTCCACCGGGCCCGCGTCTATGGGGACCCCGTCCACGTCCTCCAGGGGGGCCCCGTCCACGTACTCGCCCACCAGGCTGATGGGCGCCCCGTCGATGTCCTCCGCGGGCACGGGCGGGGCCAACGGCACGCTGGGGGTCTCATACGAAGGTGGCTGAAGACACAGAGGGAGGCGTAACGTTTGAAAGTTTTGGGAAAGTAATGCAAAGTAATGCAAAACGCCAATCACACAGATGTTCTCCGTTCCGAGCAAAGTGTCTCATGTAGGGAAGTGACACGCACCTCGACTACAGGATCCTCCTTTTCTATGGAGAGGTTGACCAGGCCGAGGAAGATGTTCTGCAGCTTGATGAGGAAGGGGTCTGGGTAGACAGCCCAGTCTTCCCATGCCCGGAAACACGACATGACTCGTTGCTGAGACAGGGAAAAGCATGAGAATATTATTGTCATCACAAACATTCACCAGATCACTGATTTATCTGACGACTTGTTGGAGAGCAGAGCGGGTGGTTACCTTGAAGTTCTCAGATTGAAGGTGGCCCTGTATAATCTTGTACGTTGCATTGAGGTCAGAGAAGATCTGGCAGAGCTTGCTCTCAAAGCTGTATGGTTAAGAGTGGAGAAACACAGCATGTAGAATGCTGTTGACACTGACCCAATGACAGAGTATATGCTGAACTTCTGTAATACAATATCTTGGATGTTTATACTTACTATTTTCTGTAGTAAGAAGCATTGGCAACTTTGGCAGACGAGTTATACAGCACATCAGAAACTAGATATAACCGTGCAATCTGAAACGAGGTAAAAAAAAAAAAATTCAGCAACAGCAGAGAAAGGCTGGGGATGTCATATCGATATCCCAAATATAAAATAAATTTAAAAAAAAGCATCTTGCAAACACCTTTCCATGAGGATGGTGGTGGGTGTTTTCGTGTGTGTGTGTGTGTGTGTGTGTGTGTGCGTGCTGTGCCTTGCCTTCTTGGGCAGCGGGGTCTTCAGTATGGAGAGGGACTCTGTGACACACTCGACGATTTCCTCAGCAGCCTCTGCATGGCTCAGACAGAACAGCATGGCCTCTGCTATGTCCCCCTTCCTGGGGGTCAGCGCCCGCAGCATCTCCTCCAGTTTGTCCCGCTCACTGCAGCCACACCAGGGGAGAGAGGCATTGGACGGGGAACGCAAGGTCATGGAGGACCACTTCGGAAATTATGATTAAGACGGCTTGACGATTAATACTTCACATAGACTTGATTCACACAATATAATACTACTAGACTACACGGATTACTGCTGAGAAAATAGAAGTATCCTACTCTTCTTTCAAGCAGCCTTTTTTGCCAGCCTCCTCTTCCTCCTCCTCCTCTTCTCCTTCCTCACACGTTCCATGGAGGTATGGGTTGAGGGGGGGTGGACGCCAAAGGGAACCGTTCTTAAACATGCGAAACTCGTCCGTCCGCCATTTGGTTGGTGATTCTCCCTGTGGGCAAACCATTTTCACTCAATTGCTTTTCTTACACACATCTGCAAATCACAAAATTGATTTTTCTCCACAAAATGGAAACACCTATAATTAATTAGCACATGGACAACAAAGTTGCTAACACCAGTAACCAAAGCAGTTTAAAAGGACTCGGTGTGACACTGACCTGCAGTATGGAGTAGAGCTTCCACCGGTAATACACATGTGCTGGGCTTTGGTTCTCAAACAGAAACCTGGAACAAACAGAGCACAGCTGTAAACTCTGAACCCCAGTGCTCACCACATAGCCAGAAGGACACACCCACATGCCCACCATCCCTCACACACACACACACACACACACACACACACACACACACACACACACACACACACACACACACACACACACACACACACACACACACACACACACACACACACACACACACACACACACACACACACACACACACACACACACACACACACACACACACACACACACACACACACACGCTCACCTGTACATGGGGTTGTTGAGCTCCCTGTTCATGATCATGGCTTCAAACATTGGGCCTTCACGCACCACAAACTCGATCATTCGATGGATTAGAGAGAGCAAATTCCTAGAAGAAAAACACAGTTACAGCACACGGATTCAGAGTGGCCGAGCTCCCTTCACCAAAATCATTGCCTGCCTGCTAGCCTTGCAGCCAACTCACTTTGGTACACTAAGATTGAAATGTGAGTAATCTGGTAATCATACAAATGCTATAAAAAATGGTAAATTACCTATAGATGTTTTGTTCTGGTTGCGTTCTAAAAGTAAGTGTAATTCAAACTTATTTACACGAATGAAATGTAATGCATTAAAATATCACACAAACATGGCAACAGCTACCTGTCATAATCTATGGTTGCATTGATAAAAACATGACCATTATTTAAATCAGATGTGACACTACCCTGAGCTGGCATAGAACGGGGGCAATAAACCAAAGAGATAATGTGAGAGGGACATTGGAGAGACACTGTATTGACAGGCAGAGTCTGACAATACAGTGCCTCTCAACTCCACTCGGATCACTCCTGGCTAATGTGAAGAACCAAAGCAGTATAGGATTGTTGGCCTAAATAGGCTAAATACCATGTCTGCTGGTTGAGTGGGTCGTGACTGAATACAAATGGGAGGACTAGAGCCACGTAACGAAATTGAAGAAGACTGACGGAACAGTTTGGGCATAATTAGCCTAAAGTGGCCAACAAAACGACAAAAGGGTGTCTTTCATTTGACAACACAGATCACATTTACTTGTAATATTGGAGCTGATCGTACCAATGGCGGGGTAAAATTCTGTATACTTTCCCAATCCATCCCATGATGCTTTTCAGGTCCCTCGCTGCCGCAGACAGTTCAACGTGTGCTGCTCACCAAGGCCAATGTCAAAGGTCATAAGGACTAAAAAATGGGTGGTTTGGATATGGGGGCTGGGCTAGCTTTACTGAGCCTTTCTGTTTGAGTGACAGAGGCCAAGGAGGGGCGAGCGGTCCGAGTGAGCAATAGTCAGGAAGCAGAACTTAAAAACCTACTTGTTCTACCGCTATGAATCCAATACAGGTAACAATACGATGAAATGTGGAAAACTAAATTCCGGTAATGAAATGCTGCTACATGTCCTTCGTGACCTTTGCAGGTACATATTACTGGAAATAAACTAAGCTAACATTATACTAGATGGAGAGTGAAAGTTGGATAAGCATGGTGAAAACCGTGTTTGACACCATATACCTTCCTGCAAAGCTAGTGTGAATCCAATCCTGTGTGATTGCCTCAACTGTTGCTCACCCATACTGAACGACCCCCTGTGGCATGCAGGGATCCAATCGATCAACTTTTTGGGGTCATTATGGGATGTTTTTCTAAGTTTTACACCAATTTAAAAAAGAAAAACATGTACCTTTCTGTTGGGATAACCACTTTGACTATGGCTTGCGACAGAGTCTGTATATGAAGTCACATCAGATAATAAACATAGAATATGTGAGTATTGTTAAAAGGTAACAGGTGCAAAAGTATAAAAAAAATGCATTGAAAATTGCATATTCAAAAACAACGTTCCTTTACTGCTGTCAGTTTTACTTTAGGAATATATGGCACACATTTCTAACACAGCCTATGGCTTTCACAACTTACCATTGCTTCACTATCTAGACTAACCCTTTCTTATACCCCACCATTGATATACAGTGACAAACTAGTCTAGTTTCATACACTAAAGCAAACCTCCTTTAGGCTTAAGACAAGGCTAACATCTTACGAGACACCGAGACATCCTAATCACTGTATATCTATTTATAAAGAAACAACCACAAAAAAAAAAAAAAAGAATCAGTTGGCCTTCAAAGTTACCTTCTCAAACTCCTCCTTGTTTTTGGGCGGAGGAAGCAGGGCAGCGTTAGGATTCTTCAGTCTTTCGCGGGGCTGACCATTGAAAGGCAGGCCAGAGGGGGGAGGCGGGAGCGTGTGCTCCATCATGGAAGGGGGGATGTAGATGGGGTGGGGGGGAATTGGAACGCCTTTCCCCCATCCTAGCTTCATCTCAAAGTTCATTATCATCTTGCCTGCAAGCCAAGAAAAAATATATACAGTATGTCCAGGTCCTCAGGCACTTCAATTGGAGCACATCAAATAAACGGCAATACAATTATTAACTTAATGACTGGTTAAATGGTATGATATTGAAGCGCTTGAAAAAAATAAACAAGGCCTTCTTCTTGGTCCATAATTTTAGTCTGTCATTAGAAGTAGTCTTTAACCACTCAATTCTTAAGGTTGACAGCCAACAGTTTACCATTTAGGTTCTTAAGAGCTCGCTCCGCATCCCTCCTGCTCATGAAAGCCACAAAGCCACAGTTCCTCTCCCGAGCCCGCTCTTCGTCTGTCCTGGGCCACATGATCTTCACGCTGGCCAAGGGGCCATAGCGCCCAAACTCCTGACACAGCATCTCCTCATTCATCTAATAGGGGAAAGGCACAGGCGGGCGTCATTGCTTACCGATCAATGACTGGCGTTTGCCAAAACAAGCTGTGGGAGTTAGGGCTGGCCCCAATGCTTCGATTGTTGCCATGGAAATCGATTATCAAATCAGAATTTAATTTTTTTTAATTTCCAAATAGCACAAAAATAGTAGGCCTAACCCAATATTATATAAAATGTTGGCAAAGGCGATACATTTATACAATTTTTATAGGCATATGAGCAAGGCAGTATTGATTTGATAATATAATGTATTTGATTACATTATTGCACATCATCAACATCCCACTAACACAGCTGTATGCAATCCAAGCTAACCTGCGGGTTGATGTTTCCAAGGTACAGATTTGTAGTGGAAGGGTCTCCGACGTCATGAGAACCTGGCGCAGAGTCATCTAGAACTGCAGAAACAGAAGCACCATCTTTTTCTTTTCATATTTTCTGAATAAATTACACACTTTCTTAGCCAGATAGGTATTCAAAGCCACTGTATTAGTTCAGAATTACCACTGGACGGACGGTTTCTTCTTGAAGAACCATCCGCTAAAAAAAGCAGAAAAGCAGTATAAATTTTGTTTCAGAGTAAAAACCAAGGGGCAGGCTGAGGTGGGCGTCGCGGGGATATTGCAAGGCGTGCAGGACAGGATCTTTCAGAACCAGGGGGTGTCTACATGGATATTCTAAAAGCCGTTAGGAACTTACATGTGCGTCTCGCATCGGGGCTGGCGAGGGGTTCAAAGCGACTGACTCGTCCTTTCAACTTGTGCCTTTCATCTCTCTCCTCTTGTATTCTGAGAGAGAAAATATATTATGCAATCAGGTGGCCACAGATCCATGGGCTTACATTCCTGGCCGTGCAAAGGCTTACTGTTTCAGTTCTTCTTTAAAGAGCTCCAGGTTACTCTTCTTCTTTTCCTTTTCAGTCATTTTCTTAGGCACCTGGAAGATAGTAAGACAAGGAACAATGTTCAACAGGACATCAGATTAACCTGACTGAAAAAGGCACTGATCATGTACATACATACCTGTCTTTTATCTATTGCTAAAAACTGTGGGGGTGTTTCCAAAGGCAGAAAGCTTTTTGATTCAAAGCGGGACTTGGGTTTATACAGCTTTCCCTTTTTTTCATCAGCAGCAGCTTCCTCTGTAAAATATATAAAAAATTATATAATAAAAGAAAAAACATGAACTGATATTTTAGAAGTTTAGCAGCATTACTGTGCCTCGACAAAGAGGTTGCTCTCATAACTTTCATATGCATGGATTAAAACACTTGTTTATCAACACAATTACTTCCTGCATTACCTTTAGATGCGTTTGCAATGCCACCCCGGACAAAGGCCTTGACTTTTCCCTCTCCTCCTTCAAAGGCAGCAAGGAACTCCTCATAAATCTCTGCAGCTGCCCGCTCATCCTCCTGCAAATAATTACATAGGAAAAACAATGCACTAAAAATTCTGACAAAGTCAGAATATACTCTAACTACGCAGACATATAGTTTTGTTCTGAACTAACACTTACTCGTATAAGAGGACAGGAAATAACATATTTACCTAATATATCAAATGTCTTTTAACAATGACCATCTATACAATACAACTATTCCCATGCATTACACGTGAATTAAATGTACCTTCTTTTTAATTTCATCCTGTTCCTTTTTGCTGAGGGTTCTTTTGCCGACTGCCATTTTGCCAATGCTGAAGGACTTCAATTTACTCTCAAGTAGCGCCTAACGAGGTACAAACCAAATCAAAAGTCAGTAAAATTGCAATTTGATCTAGAAATCAAAGGTCGCAAAAGCGAACTGATGTTGTTTACCATATGGATCTGCAGGTATTGAAGCACTACCAATGTACTACCAATGTAAACACTCACACAGTGTGATTATGGTAGAGCAGAATTTTTTTTTGTTAACCTCATGAATGCTCAAATTGTACAATAAACAGCCTAGCTATGTTAGCCTATATGCAGAATAACATTCAAACGTTACGTCAACAAGGTTAGCTAATCGGACCCCAATATGTTATTGTTAGCTAGCAAACTACAGGTGACGATAAAACCATTTTAACACCCAAGCAAACAACTAGTAATTTTGCGTTGTAATAGTAAGCAGGGTAAAAATAAAAACGACCTCGACTGAAAGCACTGAACATTAACATAGCTAACGTCAGATACACCCAACCTCAGTGAAATGTATAGCTAATCTAGGCTAGGTTAGCGTAGTTGTAGTTAGCTAGCAGACGACGTGCTAGCACTGTCTGCAGACAGAATCAATGTGGGGGAAGCTTAATTAGCAGCTAACGGTTAACGGCGCATGTCATTACTAGCTATCGTAGTTAACGTTACGCATGTAGACTTGACTAGTAAAGGTACTCCATAGGGGGTAATCGCGCCAACACAACTATTTCATTTCACTGGCGCTAAGATTCTGGTAATTATTATTGGAAAACAATAAAGTTAGTCTCAAGGTTGCTCAGCGTTATATTGTTAGCCAAAGCCAGCTAATATATTAGCCAGAGTAACTCCAACGTTGTCTTCCGTGCAGCCGCTGACCTGGCTTGCATTACTAGCTCTTTTGAGATCATATGCAATAAATTGTGGTGTGCATTAACAGAGTTAAAACTTTTAAAATCCATAATTACGATGTTAAGGTACAGCATTTATAATTTTGTAAGTAAAAATTTACACATTCACCTTAGCGCTAGCTTTTTGAGAGCCACCAGGCGTTCTATCCGCCATCTCTTGCTTTACTGGATGTAATCGATCACAGAGTGTACCGCGGAGATGTGTGTAGACAAAAACAATCAAACATAGACCGATCAAACAATGTTTTTTATCATGGCCAATTAATATGAAAAATATAATGGTGGTTTTATTTGTACTATTTTTGTTAATAAAAATGTTTGACATTTGATTTCGAAACATTATGCAGCATGTAGTGGTCATTTGTTCTGCTGAAAAATCCTAATGTCCAAAATTATAAACTTGTTGGTTGGCAATTATAAGCCTATTGGTATAAAGCCCGAAACACACTATTAGATGGTCACCAGCCCAAACCAGCAAGACAGGAATAAGACAATTTACATTGTTTTACTTGTACCTTAGGTTAGTGCTGGTCTTGTGGAACAAATGAATATTGTGAACTTAAATGGCATTGTTGTTGTCATATTAAACACCAAGATAGACTTGTATTTTGTCAGACCAGAAATCTCTCTCTCTCTCTCTCTCTCTCTCTCTCTCTCTCTCTCTCTCTCTCTCTCTCTCTCTCTCTCTTTCGTTTTTTATTCCAGGTTTTTGGGGGTAAAAAAGCAGTTGCGCCCTCCCTCCTACTAGGGTACACGGAACAAACGATATATTCATATGATACAGCTCGCAGTCAGTGAAACTCCCTCAAGGAACTTCTGGATACTTTCCCCTACCGTTTGTAGCCTACAATGTCATTTATGCCACGGAGCAAAACCAGGCGAGACACCTGGTTTGTCCAGCCGACAATGTGGAGATTATGCAGCATTTCTTGCGCATGGGGAGTAATGTTTTTGACTGAGGTCTGTGCGCAGTCACAACGGAGGTAGGCTACCTTGTATGTGTACAGTATATTCCACTAAACTAAACACTAAACAAAGAGGTCAGTAATCTTAACAGGGTGAGGGAGCCGCATCAGTTGGCGCGTAGGAGTATAAAACTATAATTTCAAAACAGCAGTTCCGCAGTTAATCGCTCGAGACAATCAATCGCATGGCGCATTATCGAATAATAAAGATATTGCATAGATCTGTATTTCTCTAATTTCCACTTCTTTGCAATAATGGCTCATGTAACATTTCAAATGTATTTGAAAAATGCTTGTGTCTTAACTCCTCAGACCGACGTTCACGTGTGGCGGAAATATTACCGGGGAATCTGGGGTAATAGGGAGTCAGGGGTACCCTGGGGTATACCCACCAAATACCAAATGTGTTTGGCGAATTACAGTGAGTCACCTAATGTTTTGATGGGAAATTATAAGTGTGCTGTATATAATATACAAATCTGTTGCCTTGCCATAGGCTCTATAGTATCCTAACTTTTAATTAGTTCTGGTATTTAGACAGACTTTACTGCTTCGGACAGGTTCTGATGACCAACGTCCTCAATATACATGGCTATTTTTTTTGAAATTATTTATTCAAACAGTGATTGCAATCAAGCTGTAGGAAATAGTGCTAAAATTGTTGGCTATTTTACAAAGTGCTTACGTTTAGAACAATAACCCGTATTGATCAAAGGTATGCTTAGATATTTTTTCATGTTTGTGATTATATTATTTTTTACTATTTATCTTTTTAACCATAGGTCCCTGAGGGTAAAGTAGTGGTCCTGTCGTTCCGCTTCATTGATTTGGAGAGCGACAACTTGTGTCGCTACGACTATGTGGACGTTTACAGTGGTCATGTTAATGGGCAGAGACTAGGACGCTTCTGCGGGACCTTTAGGCCTGGTGCTCTCGTCACCACAGGCAACAAGATGCTCCTCCAGATGATCTCAGATGCCAACACAGCGGGGAGTGGCTTCCTGGCAGTTTACTCTGCTGCCCACCCACATGAGAGAGGTAATGCACAGGCAAAACGTTTAGTAAAGTGAATGGCTGGTTGGTTGCTTCCAGGGTGAACCACACTTGCAATGAATTCACTCTATCCTCTTGCCAGGTACATTAAAGTCATGTTTTTAGTCGTGACATCATCTTGTAAAGGTTTCTATTATAAATTAGGGGCATCATTATTATCTTTTGCAGAAAGTTTCAAGTCATTGCTTCGAAATGCACATACTGATCCCAATATAATGTGGCCTTTTGTGTGATTAATCACTTCCAAATTATCAAATTGTTTGACTATAATGATGGAAGGTATAGTTTTATATATTACTTCTGTTGCTGGAGAATTGTAGGTTGGATTCTTGCTCTTGGAATTGTATGAAGAAAAAGAAACATCTCTACAAATCTCACAGCATGACTAGGAATTTCTCACAAGCCTTTCATGGAACTGTAGCGGATGGGACAGGTCAGCAGTCTTGGTCGAATTAGTCCCTTTCTGTCCTCAGTGTACAGATGTCTCGTCCTTATTATTGAGGAATGTTAATGGCTGAATACCAGTGTAACTCCCGTCTGCACCCAAAGAGTTGACAGCGATAATAAGCCCTGTCTTTCAGGCAGCCTTCTCAAGACTTACACAGCAGATGTTAGCATTGGCCACACTGTACTTGACGTTTAAAAAAAAAAAAATACCCCTTCATGTATTAAATTAAGTCTATTTTTGCCTCTGAGCTACTGTATAGAGTCGAAACACAAGCTGGAAGTCAAACATGCTGATACTACCTACTATCTGTATGACAGACAAATGTAGACGTGGTTTGAATAGGTTCCAGCCTGTTGGAAGACCAGCAGCTGGTGCGGTCACTGGTGTCATCCTCCTCAGATATTTGATGACATCGGAGGCATATGAATTCCCTTTCAACACCACATTCAAGAGGGACACAGATGTCTGCTTAGGGTTACGCATAATCACAAAGTAAAAATGTGGACACTCATTACAGTAGGAAAATGATTCATTATAGGGTTGTGTCATGCATCTTTGCTTTAAAGGTTGGGGTGAATTGGTATAATCTTGCTCATTATCTTCAATAAGCATTCAACATTTGTAGTTTAATGTGTAAGGTCAGTTTTTCATGTTGAGCCTCATCTCTGAATAAAGATTTGTTAACAGGGGAACAGTACTGTGGGGGCCGCTTGGACAAGCCTACAGGCTCCTTTAAAACCCCCAACTGGCCAGAGAAGGATTACCCAGCTGGTGTCACCTGTGCATGGCACATAGTGGCACCGAAGAATCAGGTGGGCTGTAGTCCATACACACATCTATATTGTTCAGCTGCTCAATACTGAACCCTGTAACATTTGAATGGAGATAGTTGATTGCTTGCATATTGGAAAAATACAAGACCCTTGAACCTCTGAGAATGGTACTATGATTCTTTGTTCATTGTTCCAGATTATAGAAGTGAAGTTTGAGAAGTTTGATGTGGAACGAGACAACTACTGCCGCTATGACCACGTGTCTATTTTCAACGGTGGAGAAATCAACGACGCTAAAAGGATCGGCAAATTCTGTGGCGACAGCCCTCCGGAGTACGTTACAAAGCCTGTTTGTCCTGCTTCTAGCCTTTTAGTGTTTCCATTGATCTATATTGTTATTAAATAAATCTGTTTAAAAAAGTGAAAGACATTTCTCTCTCCCTTTCATGCTCTCTTTGTCTTTAGCCCTGTTTTCTCAGAGGGCAACCAGCTTCTCATCCAGTTCCTGTCAGACCTTAGCCTCACAGCCGATGGCTTCATCGGACACTATAAATTCAGACCGAAGAAGTTCCTCCCCACCACCCTGCCCCCCACCACCACCACCCAGCCAGTCACTACCAGATCCATACGTAGGTATCTCCTTTACCTCACTCTCACAGTGCAGCACGTTTCCCTGGCTGTAGATACGTGGGGTATTCATTGTGTAGGATTTGGACAATTTCATTGCTTTGGATTGGATGGTTTTAAAACTCCAATATTAACACAACATTGGTTTACCACTAACGTGTCTTTATTCAACCTCAAACACTAACCATCATCGTTTTTTTAACATCAATCTAATAAATATGTTGTTGATTAATTTGTTAGTTAATCAAGTCAGCTAATAAATATATGCAACTTTGTTAATTGCTTCATCTGATGCCAACATCTGGGCTTTTTCAGCTAACTCCCTGAGCACATGTAAGTGGTGCGCTACCAGAATGTAATAGAGCTTCTTCAACAGATGGGATGAAGCCAGTGTTATGTTCCTACTCTAAACCAAGTGAACGAGAGGAAAGGGGACTGTCTGTGAAAGTCAGATTGGACACTGTGTCCTCTTAAACTGGCGGGAGAAGCAGAATGTGAGGCTTTCCTGATGCTGTAGTGTAGGCCCTCCCCCTACACACACACACACACACACACACACACACACACACACACACACACACACACACACACACACACACACACACACACACACACACTCTTGAATAGTCAGACACACTGGCATTCCTATACACTTTGTTGTTTTTTCCCCTTACTGAAGCCAGTAATCACGACCCACAACCGTAAAGTTACTTTGGCATCGTATTTCCATGATGTCATGCTGTGATACTGTAACGCTCTCTGATTGGCCCATCGTTTGTCTCTCTTTCGGCCTCCATTGGTAATGCTAACATTTGTATTGGATTTTACTTGTTTTTTTTTCCTAATACTCCTACTATTCTGCTTTTCCAATTCTAAAAACAGATGTCAGCCAGTAGAAGAAATGTCTAACTGTCAATTATTCAATCCCACCTCAAAACCCCATTTTTACTGTCTACCCTACGCTTCATAACTAAATAACCTGTTCAATCCTTGCATATCCCTCTTCTTCTGATAGTCTGTTTTTGTTGTTTGTGTTGTTTTTCTTTAATTTATTTGTTTGTCTGTTGTTCTCGCTGTTCATGTCTGTTGCCACAGTCGCAAGTGACTTTGGGTTTTATGAAAGCGATATAAAAATGAAATGCATTATTATTATTTATTATTATTATTATTATTATTATTATTATTATTAGTAGTAGTAGTAGTAGTAGTAGTATTATTAGTATTATTAGTAGTAGTAGTGGTAGTGTTATTATTATTATTATTAGTAGTAGTAGTAGTAGTAGTAGTAGTAGTAGTAGTAATAGTAGTAGCAGTAGTAGCAGTAGTAGTAGTAGTACCCCTAGTACTAGTAGGCTATAGGCTCCCTTTGGGCAGACAAAAATAGAAACTCTGAACTGGGGAGCTCTGTTTTCCAAATTGCAAAAAAAAAAAATTGGGATTTTCCTGCAAACGAACCTGGACCTCAGCTACACTGTAATACTATCACGATACAACAATGACAGTACAGTACAGCAAAGTTGTTTCTCTGTGTGTCTACCCAGCCCTCAAGTACTCCGTAGCTCTCTGCCAGCAGAAATGCAAAAGACGGGGAAGTCTTGAAAGCAGTTACTGTTCCAGCAATTTTGGTGAGACGCTGACAACGTCCGTTGTCCATTATCACATTAAAAACCATCAGAGACTTCAACTTCCACCTCAGATTCATGCTCTGCTACTGATGGCCATCTGCATCCAACCCCAACCATTCCCATCGTAACATTAGACAACTCCTTAACCCTGGTTTGTTCAGAGTGTTGCTGGTAATGTACCACTATCTCTGGCCCTTCGGGGTTTCTAGCATGTTTAAAAAGCCTCTTTGAGGTGAGGTGAACCAGTGCACAGGACACAGTTCTCCCACAGTAAACTCTCAAGGTCTGACTGAAGGTAAACTGTTTGTAAATGGACCTGTGTTTTTTAGCCCTTCCTTTCGCTTGCTACTCTCTGCCAGATCCGTGATGTTTTTCGCTTTGAGATGTTTACCAAATGTATAACTGATGTTTCAAAGAGACTTGGTTTAGATTTGAGTAGAAAAAGACCTCAAGTTAGAGAAGTCTAGTGATGCAGAGCAGAATGTGGCAAAAGCATGCTCATAATTGTTTAGCACAGACGCATAGCCTATGAGTGGTGTAACATTGCAGAATTTCAAAAGCCTATTGACATTTTGAGGAATCAAGCACCATATTCTAGTTACGGTCTATATGC
Organism: Galaxias olidus; assembly: GCA_026901105.3. Classification (NCBI taxonomy): domain Eukaryota; kingdom Metazoa; phylum Chordata; class Actinopteri; order Galaxiiformes; family Galaxiidae; genus Galaxias; species Galaxias olidus. The sequence goes on from JAPMUY010010219.1 coordinate 91,357, forward strand.
GCAGATACCAAAACTAGCTCTCTAAAAATAAGCCTTGTTTATGTGGTGACAGTAATAACAGGGACAGTCATCAGTGCAGTAACGCGGGGAGGAAGTATATACGCCACCATCTCCATCATCAGCATCTACAAAGAGGGTGATCTGATCATCCAGCAAGCTGGCAAGACAATGAGCACCAAGATCATCATCCTGTGCAAGAAGTGCCCTTTCGTCAGACGAGGTATGAATAGAGATCTTATAGTATGCGTGTCCAGCTGACAGTGTTGTGTGTGGCTATGAGTGTGACTTTGTTGCTGTGGTTGCAAGGTCATTTGAAAGAGCTCGTCTAAAGGTCCAAGGTAAGCGGCAAAACTCACTGTCCCAACGGATATTTGCTTTTGTAGTCAAATAATTTGAAGATAGTTAATGCATATGTTTACATCGGTGAATATAAACATATAGCATAGAGGGGTGTGAAGTGGAGATGCTGATTTGTGGCCTTCCTGAATGTCTCTGCCGTCCCGCCACTGCATTCAGGCTTTTTCTGTGTGATCTCACCAGGCTTGAACTACATCTTCATGGGCCATGTGGACGAGGACGGCACAGGGAAGATTGCCCCCGACCACTATGTCATGGCTTTCAAGACCAAGAACCAGAAGGGACTCAACGTGTTGAAGAACAAACGCTGCTGAACTGTCAAGGATGTGCAGACTCTTACCTACAAGCCACACCATGGAGGGTCCTCATCCTTCTTAGCCCAGCTCTTCTTCACTCTAACCCCCCCCCCCCCACACACACACACACACACACACACACACACACCGATTCATCCTGTCTTTGTTTCAGCTTTATTTATGACCTTTGCTCCTCTGGTTTTCTCCAAACAAGGTCAGTCAATAGGGTCGGGTGAAGAATATGATAAATGCAGCCAATTCAAAAGATCCTCATCTGACAGAGATCTGGAATCTTTACCTAAAATAGTGTTTACAAAGCGCTGTGTACTTCCTATGTTCACCTTGACAGATATAGGAAGTATTAATGTGGTGTTATCAAGTGCAATAGTTTAACATATTATATATTTTTTTGGAATGATGTGATGTTTTAATGGCGTTTAATTGTCATTTGGATGCAAAGCAACCCCAATAGTTTTTGCTGTTGCTTTATTGCTTATAAGGGATATACGTAAATAATAAAGTATTTTCTTAAAAAATGGTTAGTAAATGTTATGTATATTTTGATTCCATTTGCCCAAAAATAAAATACAATCCCAATAAAAAGTCTCAGCTTGTGTTTCATGTCTAAGCCTAGGCTAACATACATGAGTATGACAAGTCACCGCTGGTCTATTGGTAAAGTCTGTTAGGCAGGGCGTTCATGCTCCACTAAGTGTGAGATGTGTTCAGCTGAAAATAATAGGAGTGTGACGTGGCTAGGTGAGTGGGTTAATGTGTAGGAGACCAAGAGTGACTGGAAATGCCAGATTTTTAGCCTGAGCCAACTTGGCTAAAAACAGACTTACCCAAATATCACATATACTGTAACACAATGACCAGCAATTGTTTTTTATCTTTAACGAGTAACCTTAACCTTCACAAATAACCCAGAAAACCTACATTTCCAATAAATCTTTATTAATAAGTATTTCTGTTGTAAAGAGGTTTTTCTTAGAAAACATGTTTGATAAATGAATGTTAGATGCGTGTCGGGAGTCCGCAGGCTTTGGTGCAGAATATATATTTCCAGTTGGCTTCCCAGTTTTAATGTCCATTCTGCCATTTAGGAAGTCTCTGAACATGCCCAGATCACTTAAAGGGTTCAGAGGTCAGTCTTTAGCTCCTCGGGTAGAACATGGCGTACTTAGATGTCCGGAAGCCCAGCAGATCCCTCATCTCGTTGCGGAACTTGGAGAGGTCCTGGCGCAGGTCATTGAGGTTCTCCACGGTGGCCTGGTCCGTGCTCTGCATCTTCTGCCGTGTGGAGGTCAGATAGCGGTGCACCAGACAGCACATGATCTTCTGGTAGTTCTCATCTCGCTTCTGCTTCAAGTTCTTCCACTCCTGGATGGGTTGAGGGAGAAAAATACTTAAAACAATCAAATAAACCGGGTAGGAGAGGAAACGGTGTCGATACGTTTGGAGAAAGAGAGACTAATTGAAGTGGGCTTTTCTAGCGGCAAATATTCCAACGCGTAATACTTCAGGTTCTTCCACTCCTGGATGGATTGAGGGAGAAAAATACTTGTAACAATCAAATAAACAGGGTAGGAGAGGAAACAGGGTCGATGTTTCTGGAGAAAGAGAGAGACAGGAGGCAAAATCTTGGAAGTGGGATTTTGTAGTCGGCAAATATCCCAATGCGGAATACTGCAGTCATTACCTTCTTACCATGTCAGGCAGAAGACTTTCAGAGCGCACCGTCTCACCTTCAGGCTGTTCTGTCTCTTCACCTTCCCTGTGGAGGTGTGGGAACAGATCCACTTCCTCATGCTGGTAACCAGGTAGCAGACCGTCTTAGGAGAGGGGAGGATGTTAAAGGGGGGAGGCATGGTACACTTGTCATCGAAGTAGCTCAGCCACAGCTTGGCCCGGGCAAACTTCCACTCCTTATCCTCATGGTTCTGCAGAGAATACAAAGAGAAGTACAGGAAGTGGTCGAGAAGATAGGTGTTTTTCATACATGTGTAGGTTTAGTACATATATAGTACATTTGTTCCT
>JAPMUY010010224.1:0-10000 GCA_026901105.3 Galaxias olidus
ATGGAGACGCCTGATGACCAAGCTGTCAATCACACGCACACCGTGCACGCACACTCACGCACAAACACGCGCAGAATCTCCCCCCTCGCTCAGTCTGTCTCGCTGTCTCTCTTTTTGTCTCTGCAGCTTGTAAACGTTGTGCCGTAGTGTCCGAAACGGATTCTAACGTAGAACGCCAAACCTACCGTGTCATGGCTTTGAAAGGTCTGTTCTCTCCTCAGTCGGACCCTCCATGGGGGTCCGGTGGCTCCTGCTCCAGCGTTTGTTTGTGCCGGAGTGATGCTCCGCGATGCTCTGTGCTGACTTTTCCTGACCAGGCCGCTTATCGGTCTGGGTCTGTCGTCGCTTTCCTCTCCTCCTCCACCTGGTCTTCGCTCACGGACGGCCTCTGTCCGATGCGGGATGGACGGGCTTCGCCGCGCCGGCTCGCACCCCCTGGCCTCTGACATTTGGGAACGTCGTAGAGACAGGACGCGGTCGGTAATGAGGAGAAAGTGAGAGGTTAGGTGTGTGCGTATCAGTGTGTCAGTACGTGAGCGTGGGCGTCTCTCGGGGTGTCTGTGGGGACATGGGGGAGGTAAAGATGCCGTGATTGCTACCAGTGCATTGTAGGAGGATAATGGATCATATAAGTTACGTATCATTATGTTAGTGAGCCCACGGCGGCTCATTGCCTGCCCTGACCCGTATGTGGATTAATGCTGATTTATGCCTCATTATGGGGATGGATATAATATGACCGGTAGCATAGTGCTGCCGTTTTAGAGAGAGAGAGAGAGAGAGAGAGAGAGAGAGAGCGGTGTAGTCAAGAGAAACGAGGACAACTCTCAGTTTCTGTTTCGTTGGCGTCTGCCGCTTGCAAATGCATTTCATTTAACTGACTTCCTCTGTTGGGCCTTTTCAAACTTTGTCGTGTGCCACCGAATGCCTTTATTAGCTTTCAACTCAGACCTCAAAGCATGAATCAGACGTTTTATTATTCGCGTGTTTCTTGTAGATAAAGAAGTAACTCTGCGGGAAGATACAGCGGAGCGAGCAAACAGTTGTGCTAATAAGGTAAGCTAAGGTTCAATGTGTTTTGTATCGCTAATCTTTGCCCACGCGTTCAGCAAAGTGGTTCGCTTTGCTCGGTGTTTAACATTTTGGTTCTAACCCTCATGGGCTACGCTGCCTTTTTTTTCTTTCTCTCCCTTTCTCTCTCTCTTTCTCTCCTCCTCTCCCTTCCCACCTCGATCCAAAGCCAAAGAAACTGGCAAGGCTCCGGTCGCGGGCTCTCTCATCCGCAACCAACGCCCCGACACTTCTATTGAACCGTCCCTCTTTATGGTCGACGGTGAAGCGCTGCTTTCCGGGTATTCCAAGGCTGCGTGGTGTCTGATAGAGGTGCAAAGTTGGCTCTCGCAGGAGGGCTGTCTGCTTAACGGCTTCCTTAATGCCCTGCCTCTGAAAGTGAGAGAGGCAGGGAGCCTCCGGTGTACGCCAGTAGCCTGGGCCGAGGAAAAACGAGACGGAGGCCCACACTAGGCTATCCCATTCTCCCTGCCATGGGCACAATCTTCCCACAAGGTCCGACCCGTGGTCCAACGTGTCTCTCTCTCTCTTTCTCTCTCTTTCTGATTGCGGCCCTAGAATCAGTTTCCAGTGTCAGTGCTGAAAGGCTGGAGGTGCTAACCACTTCGCTCTCCCCTCCTCGTAATACTAGCAGGCCCAAGGACACCCTCTTTGATTCCGACATTGTGTCAGCCTCTGGCTATTGTTTGAAATTGAGTTCTCGCTGCGGCGGCGAGCAGAGAGGTCTGTCAATTATGCCGGACTCCAGCCACTACCAACTCGGCGCTTACGCCCTAGGACCTGCACCACGTGAGCCAGCAGTGGGCGCGAATCGTCCAAACGTGTGGTCCCTCTGTTTGTTCCACGGAGGCCGCTGTCACGGTAACCTATCTCAGCTCGGCTCATGTTGCTCGTGAACCTGTCCCTGCTTTGGTGCGAGCGGTGCCTAGGTCAGCTCAGGCCTGCAGTCAGCAGATTCAACAGAATTAACATTTGGTTTGTGTGTTTTTTTTGGGCCGGGGAGTCTCTCTTTTTTGTTTCTTTATTTGTATGGTGTCATTGCGTGTCTGAAATGTCGACGTTGGATGAATAAATGTAAAGGTTATAATCACCAGGAAGGAGTGTCGCTCCTATTATCTTGGAGTTCATCTGTCGGATGATAAGACAGAGAGGGAGGAGAGCCGGTGCTGTAATCCTTTCAGGAGAAGAAAGGCTGCCTGAAAAGGCTTCATCAAAAGAAACACTCAGCATCTGCCATGCAGAGGAAGGCACGCTCTGGAGGTACACTCTGAGGCACAATGCTAAAGCACACACTCTTTATCACCACACACACAGAGTTTGAGATCCTCACGTCTAATATTGAACTCCCTTGATTGGTCCTTTTCCCATTTATTTCACCCGATCCACCCACATGCCAAACGGAGTGCAATTATGCCAACTCGTGAGAACCCTCGAGATGTGGAATTTAACTCGTGTTTATTTGACTGATTGACTGACTAACTGAAGACTGACTGGCTGGTGGTTTTTGTGTCCCGTCCCCCTCCTCCCCCCCTCCTCCCCCGCTCTCCTCTCTCCCCTCATCGACTGGCTTGTCAGAGTGACTGAGTGCTTCGTTTGGAGAGATTTGCTTCGAGGTCCATGAATGTGGGTGACAACGGCGCTCCGCCGGGCCCTCGCCGTGATGCCGAGTAATCACTTCCCATCGGGAGCGCAGCCACTTCTCCCCCTCAGCGGCGACGTCCTCCGGCACCAAACCAAACACTGCGCCGCTCGCTGCCACGACACGCGCGCGCTAATGTGTTCATTGTTTAGCCAGCGAGCCTCCATCCAGGGCGCCGTCCCCTCTCCCCCTTCCCTCTTCTCTCGCCTTCTCCTCACCTTCATTCATTATGAATAGCCCTCCTCTACCTGTGCGTCTTCATTTACAGCGGCTCTGGGCTGCTGACGAGTGGCTTTTTTTTTGTCCGGCGCCTAACGACCCCCCTGGTGCTCCCACAAAAGCCTGTCCGTGGGCCACCGAGCCGCCAGCATCCTCCCACGCTTTGCCCCCCCTCCGCCCCTGTACCCCCTCCGCCCCCGCCTCTCGTCTGCCTCGCCATGTAATTTAACCCCCCCCTCACGCAGCCGTTCACAGTGATGGCATGTGACCAAGTGCGGTTTTGTTGATGGCCTATAAGTGCTTGTGTCAGTCGTTTCTGGGTCAATGAGCTGCGATGGCTGGCCCGGCGCCAACCCGAGACATAAACACACACACACACACACACACACACACACACACGTGGACATGCTAACATGAATCACGCATCCTTACCCCATGCTGGTCAATGCTATATCTCTTTCCGCCTGCGTTCGTCTGTCCCCTCCTTCCTATACACTTTCGCCTTCACTCATGTCCCTCACCCGGTGTCCTCCCGCTGTAACGTAGAACGTGGCGAGCTGAGACTCAGAGACACCAACATGGAGTCATGCTGCGTGGGTCATTCCCCTCCTATTCGCCTGTCTCTGTCTCTGTAGCACTTCATCTTTGTTTCCTCATGGTCCTCTCTGTCGTCTCTCAGAGACCCCCCCCCTACAGCCCCCATTGACCACCGTAATGGATATGGATAAACAAGCCCAATGGATGGATCGCAATCAATCTCTCACCAGTATCCGTTGCGCATGGGGTCTCTCTGTCTCAGACACACACATACACACACACAGAGAGACATTTGCCCGCCTAATGAGTTAGACAGTCAGCATGTCAGGCAGAATAGTTTTGCATGAGTATTTCTTTTTGCAACAATGATGGAGATGGGTGACAATTTACATTGTGCCTTTTTGAAGATTAAACATTGTTCAAATCTGCAGCGGTGGAAAATTACTTTTGCAATTTCCTTTGCAATACAAATGTAAAGATGTTATGATGCTCATTAGGAGATCGCCTGAAGTACTCACAATTTGTCCTTGTGAAAAGAATATTATATAGAACATATTGTAGATGTACAACTAAAAACACATGGTTTACTCATACTGTTTAACAATCCCTGACACTTATGGCCACGTTGAAGGTATTTACAATGCAACACAGTCTGAAAAGGTTTGCTTCAAGCGGACTGCCAGTGCTGTCTGTTTGATAGCCCCCTTAACGGAAGAAGGATCATTTGGAAGTTGATCAGCATGGTTTCTCGCCTTTTTGATTGCTATGCTACCAGAACAAGGCCTATGTTGACAAATGCAAAGCTGTTTCTAATGCTTCCTCAGTCTAATTTTAATCCTTCGGGGAGCTTCAAATGTTTCTCCATTCCTCCCATGGATAGACACCCATTCTGTCATAATCTCTGTGGGTTTCAGGGGTGTCTGGACGGTTTGTTTCAAATTTCCTCCCCAGAGATTAATTTTCTGCAAGTATGGTCTTAATTATAATCTTAACAAACGTTAATGAACACCAGCCAGAGGATGCTTATAGGCTACTAGCACTCTGCTGCTTAGAGCCTGAGCCACCTCCCCAAAAATGAATTGACTGTTATAAAAGCTAGCCTATAAGTAAACACATTTACCCTTGGCAGGGATATATACAGTCCGCAGATCAATATAAGCTGCTTCTCTGTTGACTTTGTGTTGCGATTGCCTCCTAATCATACTGCTAACAGAGAGTGAGAAAGTGGAGGAGAGGGTAGTTGAGAGAGAGAAAGAGATGGATGAAGTGAAGTAGTTGTAGTGAGCGAGATCAAAATAGAGAGAGAACTGGCACGCTGGGGTGGGGGTATATCACTGTTTATGTGGCCTGCAGTTTCTGACAGGCAAGGTCTGAGGCTGCCGGCGAGATTTTGGGGGGTCAAAGACGTTAAAAATACTCTTTATTTGCTGCCGGGGTCCATTCTGGGATTAAATCCCTGTGCACAGATAACTGCTACGACCATACGTTACCGTATTACCTTACAAAAATGTTTGTAGCTGTTTCAGCACCACGGACAGCACCGCGTGAGAAGCTGAACAAAAGATTTCAAGCAGCATAGCCACAAGGCCATTTCTGGTCAGAATTTGTGTTCAATTGATTGTGTATTTTTTAGAATGCTATCAGCCTAACCTACCGACCTTCAATAATGTGTGAACTGCAAACTAGTCTTCCAAGACTCATAAACTTTGCAACACAACTTTTGCAACAACACTTTAGTGGTGGGTTGGACTCCCGTCTGGTTAAAGGTTATGACTTACGGAAATGCTCTTGTAAATATCCTACTAAGTGTCAGATAAACTTTTAGAAGTGGGAAACTGTGCCAAGAGCTTTTGCCATGTCTTGAATTAATTTAATTTCAATACAGCCTGATTGATTACCCAAGAGCATTACCTGCCGTAATAGTAAGCCGACTTTTCAATTCAAAAGGTAATTTGGTATGTTTTCGAAGCAAAAAGAAAATCAATGATAACATTATAACTGCCTTCTTAGGCCATTAATTGCGCCGCAAATAAAGCCGCTGAAAGTAATACGACGTGCCGATTACCTCGGTTTTACCCTCTCCTCTTCCTATATGGTCCTCGTCCCCCCTCCCCTCCTCTTCTCTCACTCGTCGTTGATTTGAATAGGGAGCACCAGAGCACCCTCCGCGCATACGCTCTTTTGTTCAGTAGCATTTGGCTGCCAGGGAGGTGAGCATCGCTTTTGCGCCTCTCACTTATCGGCTGCCTGCGGTCTCATGAGGACGCAGACAACGCATTTTATGCGGTGGTTGTGAAAGACCACCCGCTATACTGTGTTTTGGTGTAATCCAAAATACGATTCTGGCTATTGTGCATACTCTTTCGCCAATCTTCAGTGTCTTCTATAGTTGCCTGAACACTTGCGCCGACTCATAGCACCGTTTTTCTAAGGCTTCTGCTCGCTGTATACATTCCTCTGGACCACTGACACACCGGAGCGCCTCACCGTGTTATAAAAGGTGAGTTGGAACAGCTTTTTATCTTATGCGTTTTTTTAATTAGCTTTTTCCCTGAACGATGACAAGGTGAAGTAGTGTTCTGGTCTATTTCGACGGTACCAAGCAGCATATACATTGGCAATATGATAATCTACACTGGGTTGTTAAGAAAGATTTATCTACAGTTGCGGGTTTTCAGACAAAGACAGGAGGATTATAAGTCGTCAGTCGCGTTCATCCCTCCTGAAATATAATTTGACCACTGCAATGATTTAAAATCTATTTGGTCTATTGAAGCTGTTTCATGGTGCCGGCAGGCTATTTAAATCTTTTTAGTACGCCATATTTAGATATATTTGAATACAAATTTTATGGTTTTCAGAAAGTTTGAATGCTTAGTCCTTATTAGTATTGCTCTCCAACATGTTTTTATCTTACTGAAAAAAACGCATGCGTTAAAGTCGGTGTTTTATAGTATCTCCAGGCTATCAGCTCGTCGTGAGATTGTGGTGTTACTGTGGCAAGATATAATGTCAGACTTATTAGCATAACACCAGTCAGAGTGTTCATATCTCTTGCAGTGGCTGTTAAAGAAGCCCTAATTGTTGGTGGGCTAATTAAAAAGACATGGAGCATGACAGTGTTACCCAGGATTAGAACCTCCTACCCTGGAGAAGACATTCTCTATGAGAGCCTTCAGGCAAAGATGAGAGCTTTTTTTAAACTGCTAGAGCAGCTAGAGATCAGGCTCCTTGTGACAGTGCAACCATACAGTGCTCAACCGGAGCAGAATCTGAACAACGTTTGGTGGATTATGTCAAACAGGGATGCACGGTAGATTTGCGACGATAGCCTCCAACTGCACATTCTCGTGAAGATGGCATGTCTCCGTTTTTGCAGCAAGCAGCTGGCTTCTGGGGTATGGATTTTTGGGCAACTGACAAAAGAGGCACGCATTTAATTTTTACACTTGGCCACTTTGACAAAAGTGTAAAGACCAAAATGGGGTGGGGGGTGTTCATGCACCTAGAGGAAATGTAAATCAGAACCTAACCATTGTAAAATGGTTTCCAGCGCTCTCTCTCTCTCTCTCTCTCTCTCTCTCTCTCTCTCTCTCTCTCTCTCTCTCTCTTTCTGTCACTCTCTCTGTCACTCTCTCCGTCTGTATTTCTCTCTCTTTCTCGTTTCTGCCCGCTCCCCCTCTCCCTAACTCCCCCTGTCTTTGCCGTTTCCTGTAGAGCCAGTTTCGGCAGATCTTAAAATCCCTCTGCCCTTCAGATTGCCCCGTCTCCTCCATTTTCCAGACTGTGCATTTATGTATGAGCAGAGCCTGCCCACTCCACCTGGAAATAGAGAGGCCATGTTCTGTCCACCCCAGGTTGCGTTTGTGTGTGTGTGTGTGTGTGTGTGTGTGTGTGTGTGTGTGTGTGAGTGAGTGAGCGAGAGTGTGTATTTGTATGTGTGTGTAAAAGAGCAAGAGAGCACATGTGTGTGTGTGTGTGTGTGTGTGTGTGTGTGTGTGTGTGAGTGAGCGCGAGAGTGTGTATTTGTATGTGTGTGTAAAAGAGCAAGAGAGCACATGTGTGTGTGTGTGTGTGTGTGTGTGTGTGTGTGTGGCCTTGCCAGACTGGTGTGACTGGCGGGCCGATGGATCAGGTTAGGTGCCTGTGGTGTTCCTCCATGGATGCGAGGCGACACGGGGCAGATCAAAACACGCAAACAGCTGCATTATTTATCATGCGTTTCAAGATGAGCCTTTTCCCCCGGCCTGGTTGTGCAACCATGTGAAGGCTACAATCAGCTCGTGTTTGCCCGCTGTAGTTGACCCGTGGCTGGGGACCATTAGGAGGTCTGGTACCTGTGGAGGCCGCATGGAGGATGGGTCCCAAACACCAATTCGTTCAGCTAGAGAAGCGTCTTCCTGGAGGCGGCTCCTCTCCGTCTCTCTCTTTGTCTCCTTGTTCAAGTGACTGTCTCTTTTGTCTCCTTTTCGCTATTTCGTTCAGCCCGTTTATCTCTCTCTCTCTCTCTCTCTCTCTCTAACTCTCTCCAACTCTCTCTCTCTCTTCCCCTGGTTCTGCCTGCTGAGGTGCGCTATACTGTCTCGGCTCATTCTCTTATTCTCGATGAGACGAGGCCCAGCAATGAGAGGCACAATATCCCATCTGACAGGGCCTACTTATTCCCCGGTGGCCATTTCCCCACCCCAGAGGAGGGCCAAACACAGCTCCCAAATGTTGTCATCACACTGCGAGAGAGTCGCGGCGAGCGAGCGAATAGGCAAACAGACAGAGGGAATCTCCCAGCATTATCTGCTTGTGCACGAGGTTGACTTGTCACATATTTCCGTAATGGGTCTTTCGGCTCGGCTGCCCATGATCGGCACTGACACTTGTAACGGAAGGCGGGAACGGGGAGAACTCAATTTTGCACTTGAGTAGCAGGTAAGCAAACACAAAAGAAGTGTCTTTTTTTTGAGGAGATATCACTCAAGTGGTAAATTAATATACATTTTTGAATGAAGAGGCTCCTTGCTTATGTGGAGGAACAAAAACACGTCGCATTGAGGGAAACCTTCGTTAGCGGAGCCTTAGGCTCTATGTTAAGCCTGGAGGCCGCAGATAGGACTGATAGGGTCTTTGATCCGCTATTGACAATGTCCTCAACGGGCATGCCTACAGTGCTTACAGCATGCACAGTCATTTCTGTCAAAGTAAGATGGCGCGGTGGGGGCGGAGCTTAGCGGAGACGTGTAGCGTGTAGGCTTATGCAATATCCTTCGAAAGAGAAATAACATGACACTTTGACACAAAACGTGAACAGCGGATGTTAACACTGGTGTGTATCATCCTAGTGATTTTGTTCAATCTGATCTTTTGAAAAGCCTAGCCTCTTATGGACCCTGCACATCACACAGGGGTGATCTGCTATCTCCAGTGGGGCTGGGGTTAGGAAGGGAGGGGGGGGGGGGGGGGGGGGTGGGGGTTTGGTGTAAGATACGCGCAGAGAGAGACACTCATTTAGAGATTTAAGACAGCCCCAATCCAATTAAACAGAGCAAACGCTCACAGCAGCCTACGTGCAGATTTCATCTTGCGTATTCCCTTGCATCTGTGTGCGATTGTGCGTGTCTGCGCGTGTGTGTCTGTGTGTGAATTTGGGTGTGTGCGTGGGCGGGGGCACTACCGTTCAACCGTTTGCGTGAATCTGAGTGGGTCAGTGCTCTGAGCGTATTGCCAGAAACAGAGGGGTCGTTTCATCATCTTTAATGAAGGCCTTGCCTCTACCCAGGGGGGGGGGGGGGGGTCTCTCAGTTTGATTGACAGGTCGGGAGAACCTAAACCTGTTTAGAGTCCATCGTCTTGGCAGAATAGGACCAAGACACGGCAACCCTGACCTCTCCATACACAGGCAGGCAGGCAGGCAGGCAGGCAGGCACACGCACGCACACACGCACGCGCACGCACACGCACACGCACGCACACAGAGGCACACAGAGGCACACAGGAACATATGTGCTCCTAGTTCGTCACTGGCAGTAGCCATATTGTTTGTGACACTGGGCCTAGCCAGGCTAACATAAGCCACAGATGTGCCGTCGGCCTGGTGGCAGAGCACACAAAGGAGGGATGGAGGGAAGGAGGGTTGGAGGGGGAGCCAGGCTACCAGGGAGCCCTGTGACACAGCTCCTGAATATTCATCGGCGCACTGCCACCCCTCCCTCTCTCGCACCCTGAATGCATTATTCAAAACAAGCATTTTTGCCTATTAAATACCATTAATAAATAATGACATCTGGTAAAAGTTTTTGTCCGCGGCCCTTTATAGGGGCCACAGAGGCCCTCTTCCAAAGGTCGGGGGTTGAATTTCCTTTTCTCCGGCTAGCTCGGTTCTTTGTGGGTCGTTTCAGCTGAGGGCCTTCTTTGTTGAGGTTCAGGTGGCGTGTCTCCAGGTTTGAATCTGATTCCGCGTCTGTCTCTCACTGAGAAACAGAAAAAGAAACCCAGTGGGAAGATCCTCGCCAGCTGTTTGTTTCTCAGCAATTTGCCAGCGAT
>JAPMUY010010224.1:12500-17500 GCA_026901105.3 Galaxias olidus
CAATTTCCTTTTCACAATGCTGTGTTGCTGTGCCTGGCCCGGGTTGCACAAACAGACACCCATCGGAAGCCATTTACCTGCTGCTCTATCGACACATCAACTAGACAATAACTCGGCTGGAAATAACTTCCTTTTGGCTTCCCTAAGGATTGAACCGCACGTCAAGTCACGTCTCGAGGTAAACGTGTTTGAGTCTGAAACACAAACAAACAAACAAATTAACAAACAAACACGCAGAATAAGACTGTTGCTGTTTGCTTCTAATGGTGCATTCACAGCGTTTCATCCAAGAAGTAGTTAAACAATTACAGTGTAGTGGCTCCACAAGAAGGCTCCGCGGGCTACTCAGAGCTTTCAATGGCTCCCAATCGAGTTCTTCCAACACAAAAATCCCTTTTGATATTAACTGTCATCCTGCCTATATTAGAGTGGCCCACTCGGAAGTAGGAGCCGATCTATTATATGTGGCTTGCGGCGCGTGTTTCTGCACTTAACGTGTGGCAGCTGCCGCTTGGGTCTTTGAAAGATCGTAAAAAATAAGGAGATTTTTTTTTAACCTCTCTCTCTCTCACACTCAACTCACATACACATACTTAAGCGTTCGTATCAGAGAGTTGTCCCTGCATCCTGTCTACCGTTTATCCCTGTGTGTGTTTGTGTGTGTGTGTGTGTGTCACAGCTCGGTCCTCGACTGCCCTCGGCTCAGGTGAAGAACAGACGTTCATGTCCAGGGCCGTTCTAGGTTCCTCGTTGTCCCTTCGTCAGCCACACTGGTGTCCCTGGTCTGCTCTCACATGGTCGCTGTGATGGAGATGAGCAGCTGCTCACACACTAGTGGCCCCTTCCAGTACATAGCCTACTACTGCCGTGCTTGTGATGGATTCCACTAAGGAGCATGGAGCCCCAGACCCCCGCTGAGGACTAGCCATGTGCTCGCATTGATTGGAGTGCTTTCCTAGATCTGTTAGCTTGTCACTAACAGCCAGTGTCTGCCATTCACTAAAGCGTTACAGAAATAAAGTAAAAATGGTATAAATTGCATAAAAATGGCAGTAGGGGCAAACCTAAAAATGTGGTGTAAGAGGAATAATAAACAGAAATAAAATCAATCATGCATAAAAAGCAATGGCACATAAAAAGCAGCCACACACTGAAAAAGAGCGCACTAGCACGACGTTGTTATTTGCCTTTGTTAAGCCAACCTGCCACAGCCTATGTTGAGGAACGCACCAAGGTGAATTTGAAATAGCCAAGGCCATAACGAAAGCACGCAAAGATTGTGCATTTGAGTAAGCCTGTGTGTTTTCTCTGTCTGTTTCTGTGCGTTTTGAATTGTTAAATCAATTTAGAGAAAAAGCGAGCGCTTGTGAGAGACGGTCTTGGGTCTTGTTCTTCCTTGAGTTCAGCGTTGGAGCCTCTTGGTTTTTTTCCCGTTGCCAGCCTCACCTTTGATGTATCCAGGCAGAGTACTGCTTCCTCCTCAGCTCCATCCACCCTCACGCCTTTGCACCACGCAAAACACACTTACCCAAACCCCCTGTTGACACACATGTTGCCCACATGAAACGCAGGCGCGCACTCACACACACGCTCTCTCTCCTCCAGCCAGCGCAGTGAGTCTGAAACAGCCGCGGGCTGGAGAGACGGCGCCTTAATTGGGCTTCATCTTGGCGTGACCTTCATTGTTTTGACAGCGGGGAGATCAGAGTCAGCCTCCACTCGCTCCATGCCTCTTTTACACGGGCGGAGCGGCGGGCGGGACGGACCGCGGGGCCAGCCATTAGCTGGCTTCTCCTGCATCCTGAAAGGGTCAGGGCTGTCTGGCACTGGGCTGGGGCTTTTCAGCGCTCGCTTCACTAGTTTTCTGGTGGTGGTGGTGGCGGTGTATTAGTGAGTGTGTGTATGTGTGTCTGTGTGTGTGTGTGTGATGAAATGGAGACAGTAAAGCTCCCTGGGCCCAGCAGAGAGAGCAGGTCGGTAACCAGCGTGCCGGTGCGGGCTGTCTGAGACGGGGGTGCACCGCGGCGCCATTAGCAGACGCGGCCGTGAATGCGGCAGTTTGTGTACTTTTTTCTCTCTCTTCCTTCCAAAGGCTGGAGGGGAGGAAAGGGCTCTCCTCCTTCGCTGCGCCCTGCGTCTAAAAGCTCCCCCGTGATTTATTAGGAACACATCGGGCCAGAGTGCCGCGTTGGCCTGGGAGCGTGTAAAGCAGAGAGAGGGTGGGCGGGAGACCAGAGTGCTGACTAGGCTGCTCCCTGCCCCTCCTCGCGCCCTCCCAGGACGATTTAGTCCCGCTTAGGAAAGGAACAGGTGCTGCTGAGGGACAGTTTGAAAGGCTTACCCCCCCAGGCCTGGTCCTAAAGGCTCCACCCTTCGGGAACACCCCCCACCCCTCCTCCCGCCGTAGCAGCCTCACAGCTGTTGATGATAGACTCCGTGGCGAAGATGGGCTCTTCATGGTCGTCTTGACGGGGAAACGCTAAGCCTTTCACCCCCCTTGTCTCCCACTCCGTCCCTCCTCTTTCTCGGCCGCCCGCGTGGTTCTCTCCTCTCGGTGCGCGGCGGGAAAAGTCAGGGTGGGAACGTCGGGATGCCGCTGAAGGGTCTGGCGCGCGCAATCACCCCGACTGATTGCTCCGCCTGCTCACAATCACGACTGGAGGATCTGGTCGGCACGTCGGCCGCGCCCGTCCCAATCACGGGAGTCATCAGTGACTCACTTAACACACTCACTAACTTTCTTAATTGGCCACGTGCACCCACAACCCCCCCCCCCCCTCCCCCCCGACCCACCCCCCCGGCACAGCGCCTAGTGAACAAGCGGTTTCAGTTCATACCTGGCGATGGCGTTCGCCGTAGGGTGTGGGAACCCCGCGCCAGAACGGCTCGCCATACTCCTGTGAGCGTGCTACTCCTGTGAGCGTGCTACTCCTGTGAGCGTGCCAGTGGCGGAGGGATCGCCGTGACCGTATTAGGTCGGCAGCGTGCTGAGTGGGTCTGCGTGCCGGGCTAGGGAAGAGGAGGAGGAGGAGGAGGGGGAGGGGGCCTCACTGTGTCTCCTCCGTCACTGCCTGAGCCCGGTGCCAGCTCCGCCTGCACATCCTGTCACGGGGCTCTGTCTGACTGCCAGCTCTCAGGCTCCTCGGGGATCTGCTCTTTGCATTTGGCCGCCAAATAAATGATGTGTTTGCTTTCCTTTGGCGGCGTGGTAATTTCCGAAAGGGCAGAGGTGGCGTGCCGGGGGGGGGGCTATCGTGGCCACGCGGCCGCTCGTCCCCTCCGACACGTGGTCG
This sequence comes from Galaxias olidus, assembly GCA_026901105.3. NCBI lineage: Eukaryota > Metazoa > Chordata > Actinopteri > Galaxiiformes > Galaxiidae > Galaxias > Galaxias olidus. Next base: position 15,794 of record JAPMUY010010224.1, read on the forward strand.
TAGCAAGAGGATAAGGTCACGCGGGTCAATCCGAAGGATGGGGAGGAGGAGAGCGAGAGGGAGGCAGACATGACATGGCAGCTAGACGTGCCTGAGGAGAGGTTGGGGGGGGGGGGGGGGGTGCTTTTGGAGGGAAAGTCCCCGTTCCAAATGATCGCTCGGCCGTCAGAGCTCTTTGTCTGCACCCGGGCCGTCCCTGCCCCGTTCTCCATTGAGACCGTCCGCGAGCACATCACTCTCTTTGTTCTACAACCACCACAGAATCAATGGCACGCTCCCTACCTCCGCACTTAAAAAGAACACAAATCACCGCTATTCTTCCCCCCTTGCTTCACCGATCCGTCCGTCCGTCCGTCCCTCCCTCCTGCTACCTGTTTGTATGCTTCACCAGGCGCCATGGTGGTTCTCCGCTGGGCTAGACCACGCTTCAGAATGATCATCAGGCCTTTAGTAAACATCATTAGATGAGTCGAATTAGCTCTTCTACAATTCGTCTCAGAGACAGAGAGGGAGAGGGAGGGGGAGGGGCGACCAGCTCTGCGATTGTCTGTGGCACATCCTGTGCACAGCGGGACCACACAACAGTGAGATCACAGTCTCTGCGTGTGGGCTGAGTCACGCTGGCTCTGTTAGATTCACAACACGTGTTTTTGACCAAACACAATTCTGTCAGGGCTTTGAGGTAGCCTTGAGGTAGCTTTGAGGTTGCTTTGAGGTAGCCTTGAGGTAGCAGTCAAAACGCAAAATGGTGTTTTGTTTCTTTCATAGCATGTTGACGAGATTATATTTTGTGCCCTGAGCCATTGTCAGGGGGATAGTTGTGGTTTGGATAAGCAACCCAACACCGGCCCATCTAGCCCAGGGCTCGGCAGCCATTTTGGCCTCGGCGGCCCACATCAACACACGTTCACCAACGTCAATGCTCATCCATAAACGTCCACCGCCAGCCCGCCGGCCTTTTCTCCCTGGCCTCCTCTCCCTGTGATGATCTGTGGCCGTATGGCGGCAAACTCATCCCCGCCCCCCTCCCCTACATGCTCATTAATTATGCACTGCATGTCCAGTAGCTCCGTGATGAATGAGTAAGCAGCTTGTTATGAGCTCATAAAACTAACAGGGGACCCCTGCCGTCTCCAGGCCTGCTGTTACTCCCTGGAGCATTCTGTGCCCGAGTTACAGAGGGAGCCCACTCGGAAGGGAAATGACTTTATACTCCCCATTCGTTTCCCCGGCTGATGTAGACAGAAAAGCCAGACAGAAATTAGGAAAGCTAATTAAGTCCAAATGCAAAACGAGCTTATTACGTCTTTGCTTTGTTTGTTGTCGCATTGTTTGGGAAATGGGCATGCGACAAAAGTGGATTGATTGACAAAATATCGGCGGTTCTGCTTTGTTTGTTTTTTTCATTAAGTTGCGGAGAGTGCCCACTGCATAGTTCTCTCTGAAGCTGCTTTCACGGCATTTACCTGCTTCATGAGCTGGCAAACCTCTCTTCTCTCCTCCATTTTGCCTTTCCCTCCCACTAGCCCCTCTCTCTCCCTCCCCTCCCGCTGTCCAGTCAGGCGAGTGTCCGGGCTTCAGTTGGGAGACAGCGGAAGACAAGCATGGGGAAGAAGGGAAACAGTATTAGGAATTAATTGGGCATGTGCGGGGCATCCATTAGAATCGCGCCTGTCTTAAGGCTGGCAAAGAGGACTGGAGGGAGGC
>JAPMUY010010224.1:22500-75000 GCA_026901105.3 Galaxias olidus
TCTCCCCGTCTCCGTCGTCCAGGGACCCGGCTTGGCTGGGAAGACGATCGGCATGCTGGAGATTGCATCAGAGCTTTGTCACTAATTATTTCATGCCTGCGTTTGAACTGTGGGGTGAAATCCAATTATCCGGCAGACTGTGTAGCTTACATGAGGGGGCAGCAGAGGGAGGGGGGAGGGGGGGAGGGGGGGGGAGGCAAAGAGATGGGGGTGGCCGGGTAGAGAGGGAATCACTAATGCCAGCAGTGATGCCGGGAGGAGGGGGTAAGGACCGACCCGGACGTAGCCGAGGATGTAGGTACCTCCTCCGCCCGCCCTCCCCCTCAGAGCCTCCGTCTAGGATCACCACTGAGCCTCGACACACACACACGGGGCAGGGAGCGTCGAGAACCCGGCCCTGCAAATCCTCCCGATCCATACGGGAGCACAGCCGCGGGGTCTCCAAGAGGCTCAAAGAGGAGCTCCGTGGCAAACAGACCGGCACAACAGAGTGGGTTTTAACTGATTCCACTGGCGATTCGCTTCGATCCCGAGGTTTTTATAAGCAACAGTCCTCGTGAAGGGCAGGCGGTCCCTCGACTTGGAGGGCTGTTTGCTGTCCGTCACCTCGCACCGATTTACCCTAAGTCACGCTCCGGAATCCTTCTTGGATGAGTTTCCCGGTCTCGTCGTTGGGAGGCCGGGAGGGGAGCGTCACCGGGACGGGGGCCAGCGCAGTGCAGGCTGGCTGCCGGTAAATAACTCACGTCCTGAACCTAAATGAGGCTCCGGTGGTGGATCGATTCAGCTGGAGGCCTCCTCCCCCCCGTCTCTGTTTCAAACCAGAGACCCGACCGTATCACCGAGACAAAACTTTTTCGAGATAGTCCATCAGCCCACAGTCAATCTCTCCCTCTATCTTTTGGCACTCCTTCCCTTTCTCCCGTGATCATCCCCCCCCCCCCCACATCTCTCTCTTTCTCTCTCCTCAATCGATGCCTTTCTGTCTCGTCTTGTCCCCCCTTTTTTGTTCTCTCGTTCGGCGCTCCGCTCCGCTCCCCTCCCTCACACCTCCCAAACAACACTGAAGCCGCGGTCCTGTGCCAGCCCGGTGCGGGGAAACATCTGCAGGGCTTCAGGACTCACTGAGCCGGTTGTAAGTGTGAGTTTCATAAGCAGTCTGGAGTTAGGCGCCAGTCACACCCAGAGTGAGTCTGTTTTCACGTATGCCTCCTCCCCCCCCCCCCCCCCCGTGTCTGACGCGCAAACTGAAAGCCTCCCTGTCACGTTCTCCGCCTGTCTGGATTTTTATTTCGTTTCGCTTTTTGCTCAGTTTATTCCGGATACCTCGCTGCGCCTCACCCCGTCTCCGACTCTTCCACAATTCCCCCTCGTCTCGTTCGTCTGTTCTCGCCTGCTCTCTCTCTCTCGCGCGCGCTCCTCTCCGTGTCCCTCGTCTCCGGATCCCTCGCTCCCGCTCAGCGCGTCTCTTCCTCCACCGCCCCGGCGGTGATATTTTATCGGGGGGCTGATCCGGCGTCAGCCTGTCTTGGTTTGATCACATGCCTCTGCCCCCAATGTCGTCTCGATCCCTCTCCCCCCCCCTCCCCACACTCTCTCTCCATCGCGCCCCGGCGGATCACACCATACCTTGGTCTCCTTTCATCATGTGGAAATCCCTGACTCTCATGCTGCTCTTGTCTAACAGGCTTAGCGTGTAGACGCCATTGTGTTGCACTCCATTCCCCTGAATGGCGTGTGATAATAGACAATGCAACAGACCCATTACACCATTTGGAGTAAGTTAGTCAAGCAAATCCCATTCCGCCTCTTTTGTCTGAAAAAGCTAGTGTGCGCCATGCGTTTGACCCGCGTATACTTCCCATTGCATAGTCACAGCCAAGCTCACAGACACCACTCGCGGCGGTAGTCGTGTAACATAAATCACTCTGTTAGAATGCCACTTCACCCCGTCCCAGAATACAGATGTGAGTTGGCCGGCTATAAAGGATGGTCCCGGCGCTCCGGAGGCGAGGCTCCCCGAGCGTTCCCAAGCTGCTGCTGCCTGCGCTCTCTGCCCATTTAGCAGCTGTCACTCAGACGCTTTTCATTCAGCGGGCAGGACGCATGTGGTCTGTCTGGATCAGCCCAGCCCCTTATTGGGGTTGTCTGGCCCTCTCCCCGCCTACACACACGCACACACACACAAACATTCGTAGACATATTAACTCCGCTTTCATCTGTCCGTCTGCTGAATGAATCACAGAACGGTGTGAGTTGTGTGTGTGTGTGTGTGTGTGTGTGCGCGCATAAGGACTTAAGGTCCCCTCAGGTGAATGCCTGTGTCTGGTAGTCCTCTAACACAGCGACTGATTGCAGCAGCAGCCATGTTGATGTCTTTGTGTTTATCTCTCTGTGTGTGTGTGTGTGTGTGTGTGTGTGTGTGTGTGTGTGTGTGTGTGTGTGTGTGTGTGTGTGTGTGTGTGTGTGCGTGTGTGTCTGTGTGCACACGTGAGTCTTGTGGGTGCACAGTAGTCCCAGGGGTAGCGTGCGTCTCCCAGTGTTTAGGCTGTCTGTGAGGAGATTAAAAGGAGCTGTGTTTACGCACAGAGATGTGATGGACAGGCAACGGGCAGAATGGGCTTGGCCGTCACACCACACTTCATGTGTGTGTCTGTGTGTGTCACACCACTCTAGGTGTGTGTGTGTGTGTGTGTGTGTGTGTGTGTGTGTGTGTGTGTGTGTGTGTGTGTGTGTGTGTGTGTGTGTGTGTGTGTGTGTGTGTGTGTGTGTGTGTGTGTGTGTGTGTGTGTGTGTTGTACAAACACGCGTACGGACTGTAAGCCCAGATGTCTTCATGATATTGAAAGTGGACATCTGTGTGTTGCGACGTCTGTGTCAACATGTGCCTGCTTTGAGTGGCCTGTGCAATTGTATCATAAGCTGTGGCTTACAAGCTCCTCGCCCCAAAACAGCTTTACTTTCATGTGTGCACACACACACACACACACACACACACACACCTTATACACACACACACTAACTCACACATACCTTGCATACACTCTAACTCTCACACACACACACACACACACACACACACACCTTACACTCACGCACCTTACACACACACACCTTACAAACACACACTAACTCACACATACCTTGCATACACTCTAACTCACACACACACACACACACACACACACACCTCACGCTCACACACACCTTACACTCACACACACCTTACACTCAAACACACCTTCCACTCACACACACCTTACGCTCACACACATACACACACACACACACACCTTACGCTCACACACATACACACACACACACACACCTTACGCTCACACACACCTTACGCTCACACACACCTTACGCTCACACACACCTTACGCTCACACACATACACACACACACACACACCTTACGCTCACACACACCTTAGCTCTCTGCTCCCCCGCTCCTTCCCTCCTCAGCGGGTCTCGTCCCCACCCCGACACCCGCCTGCCTGTCCTCTGGCAAACTGAAATGTGTTTCTTTTGATTAGAAATAGAGTTGATGCTAATGGTGTCTCCTGCAGGGTCGGTAAGGGAGGAGAGAAAAGGAGGGAGGCCAGCGGGTGAGGGAGAGGAGAGGAGCACATACCCGGAGGAGAGACTCAAGAGACAGGTTGGGGGGGGGACTCCAGCCAACATAGGGAAGTCCACGAGGAGAGGAGAGGAGAGGAGAGGAGTGGAGAGGAGGAGGGTAGAGGAGAGGAGAGGAGAGGCGAGGAGGAGAGGACAGCAGGCCAGCAGAGTCCAGGGGGAGAGGAGAGGAGAGGAGAGGAGTGGAGTGGAGAGGAGAAGAGTCCAGGGGGAGGGGAGAGGAGAGGAGGAGAGAGGAGAGGAGAGGAGAGGAGTCCAGGGGGATGGGAGGGGAGAGGAGAGGAGAGGAGAAGAGGGGAGGGGAGGGGAGGGGAGAGGGAGATGACTGACTCCGGCTGCTGGGAGAGTTTATCTAGATAAGGCTCATTAAAACACTGCTACCGGCAATAGACGATGACGTCTGTGTGGCAATTTCACACCCGCACACACACACACACACACACACACACCCGCACACATACACACACACACACACCCGCACACATACACACATACACCCGCACACACACACACACACACATGTGTGCACGCCAAACCACACCACACCCCTCCACGCTGCACTTTGCTTCCCAAACATCTGTATCTTCCTCTCACTCATTATCTCAGTTTTGCGTTGCTATTGCTAAATCCGTTCACTCCGCCTTGGTGTAATTATAAGATATGTGCTGGGGACGCTGACTGAAACACCCTCGGAACAAAATGTCTCTCACTGCCGGGGATGGCGGCTGGTTTTGGCCTGTCAGCGCCTAGCGTCGACGCCACTGAACTCTGTGTTTGTGGGTTAGTGTGTGTGTGTGTCGCGTTTGTGTGTGTCGTGTGTGTGTGTGTGTCGCGTATGTGTGTGTCCGTGGGCGACGCTGAGACCCACCGCCCGTAGCTTTGATTAACGGATGGGTCTCCCTTTACAGCCTCCAGTCAGCCGCCTGAATTTATCCCCTGTCTTCCTCCCCCTCTCTCTCTACCTCCCTCCCTCCCTCCCTCTCTCTCTCTCTCTCCCTCTCTCCCTCCCGTCCTGTGCGGCCTGCACAGGGAGCGTTGCGCTGGTTGTGCGTACGCCGATAAGAGCCTCTACAGGCCATAGCTCACCACAGCCCTGCTGATTACTGTATTGATCCCTCACCAAGACGGACAACAGTGATGGTGGTGGTGGAGGGGGGAGGGGGGGGGGGCTGAACACACGCAGAGTAGCGGGCGGGCAGCTCACCGAAGGCCCGGTGGACCCCTGCCTCCCTCCCCGGCGCTCCTCTGGGCTTCGTTGCCAGAGGGACGGGGGCCGGGTCTTTGATGTGGCCCGGCCGTCTTCAGCATTCGCCGCACGGCCCGGCGATAGCGCCACTCAGCAAAATAGGGCCGCCTGAGATGGTTCAGAAATTGCCGACCGGGCCATCCTCCCACACAAAATAAGCTTTCTGATGCAGCATTTTTCAAGTAAATCCCCCCCCCCCTCCCTTCTCTCTCCTCTCTCTCCTCTCTCCCTCTCCCTCTCCGTCCCTCTCTCTCTCTCTCTCTCTCTCTCTCTCTCTCTCTCTCTCTCTCTCTCCCTCTCCCTCTCCCTCTCTCTCTCCTCTCCCTCTTTCCTTTCCACTTCCCTAAAATTGTAAATGCGGAGCTGGCTCTTGGGGTCTGCCGGAGAGGAGCAATATGTTTGAGATAGAAGAAGAGGAATGCCTCTGCAATGCAATATTCCTCTCCTTCCACCGTATCTAATGGGGCTAGCACACCACAGCAGGGCTGCTTGGTGTTCAAATCAACAGGGAAGACGACTCAGAAGGCGGGGGGGGGGGGGGGGGGGGGGTGGGGGGTGGGGGGGAGGAGGATCTGGGGCGCGGGTGATTTGCTGTTCATGAGGTGCAGTGACCCCGCCGAGTGGGAAAACACAGGCTCCCCGTGCGACCGCAGCTACACCCACACACACCGGCATCTGTCCAGGTCACCTCCTGGCCCGTTAGGAGCCATCGATGTGAGCGCGCGCGTGCGTGCGTGCGTGCGTGCGTGCGTGCGTGCGTGCGTGCGTGCGTGTATGTGCACGGGACGTTCTCCAGTGTAGTTGGCAGAGACCGTTAGCAATGCGGTGCCGATGTAGTTAATGAAGCCTCCTCCATCCCTCCATCTCTTGCCTCCCTTCCTCCCTCCATCTCTTGCCTCGCTCCCTCCCTCCCTCCCTCCCTCCCTCCCTCCATCTCTTGTCTCATTCCCTCCCTCCCTCCCTCCATCTCTTTGCCTAGCTCCTGCTTAATTACTTCTATTCCATATCAGCGTGAACAATGTTCCACTCTTGTAGAAGTGCGTGTCTACCGACAGGCTCACTGAGACGTGCGCCCTGATGAGCGGCTAGTGCGGCGCGCGTGCCTGTGCTAAGGCCGGCACAAATAACACCGGCCCTTTGCAGAGCTCCATTCACCGACCCCCCCCCCCCCCCCCCCCCCCAGCCCCCCGCACTCGCAGTGTACCGGGGCATTTACATTCTCTGTGGCATCTCGTACGGTAGTAGACTCCATTATCCCTCCTCGTTGAAATGCAAATGATCTTCCTTTATAACCGGCATCTTCAGACACTTAGGGACGTGTGTGTGTGTGTGTGTGTGTGAGGATATGAATGTATGATATAAAAACATCACTGTGTGTGTGTGTGTGTGTGCGTCTGGTTTTATGTGTGCATTTGGAATGGGAGCGTGTGAGTCCATATGGTCTCTGCTCGACACACTCTTCTCACACACGCACACTCTTTCACATCTATAATACCATCTTCCTGTACTCTCTCTCTCTCTTTATGCCCACACTCACACCATTATAGTGGGGAATTTATGGCTGTGTAAGATACAAGTTCCTCTCATCCGCTTAGGCTTGGCATTTGTGTTAAAACAAGATATATGGCGGAGCCCCAGCTGTCTCTCTCTCTCTCTCTGTCTCTCTCTCTCTCTCCCTCTCGTTTTCTCTCCTGCTGGATGGATGCTGAAGAGGTCGGTGCGATGGAATGTCAATGACTCATTCGGAGTGCTTCCCGATGTGGTTTGTTTTGTCAGAGGAACGCCACCGCGTCTGTCTTTGCCCTGTCTTTTCATCGACAGACTGTGGCCTCACCTGCCGCTCGCCTCGCACTGTTTTCATAAGAGGGCTTTTAGCGAGCCGCGCTCTCTGATGGCGTCCATTGGGCTTTTACTGTATCACACTGGAACGATGACGGATCACACAGGGACATTAGCACAGGACGCTTGTCTCGCTGGATGGAACACTCTACGGACGCTTAAAGCCCAATGTAATGGCCTCGGTGCCATTCTGCTGCTCTTTATAGGCACAATATGTCTGCTTTATCCCCCAGTGTAAATGTTCCTGTCTGCGTCGACATATATACTATATATACACACACATACACAGGAAGAAAGCCGGAAGGAAGGAAGGAAGGAAGGAAGGAAGGAGGGAGGGAGGAAAGAAAGGCAAAGAAAGACGAGACGGGTTAGCTGACAGAGATTGACAACGACAGCGCTGGAGATGACAGGCACAGCCAGCCGGCCTGTCTGGCGTGGCAGATCAACAGAATGTGACAGGCCCGAGCACCGGCTCCTCTCCACTTCTTTACGTTGCTCCACTAACACGTGCAGCTGTCTGTCTGTCTGCTCCGCCATCTGTCGGCCTGCCTGCCTGCCTGTCTGTCTGTCCGGGGACGGAACAGAAAGGTAGCCGATGCTCGCCCTCCTGCTGGGTAGGAGATGCTCTGCCACGCGTCGTGGTGCTGTCAGAGCTCTGTGTGGTATTCATAGTGCTGCTGCTGCTGCTGCTGCTGCACTCTGGGTTTAGGTGGGTGGGCCCGGTCCACTCTGAGGTAGGGACGGGGAAGGACACGCTCCATGGGCCCCCCACCCGCTGTCCCCTGCCTGCCTCCTTCACACACACACGTACGCACACGCACACACGCACACACACACACACCCAGGAACACAAGCAGCCGGGAACACGCGCGGTCACTGCCAGCCCGCCCCAGTTAGAGTGAGTCCTCGGGAGGAGATACAATTAAGAGATAGACCCCAGAGTCTTCACGCTGCGAGGAGAGACGATAGAGGTCGCCGCCTGGCAACACAGAGGGCAAAGACGGGAGGAACGACTACTGCTGCACTCACAGGGGAGAGAGAGAGAGAGAGGGAGAGAGAGGGAGAGGGGGAGAGACAAATAAAAGGGGTCACGATGTAAGTAAGAAAAAGGGAATCGATCTTGAGAAGACGAGGAGGCTGGCGACAGAAAAACAGCCTTGGCCAGGGATTGAACTCCGACCTACGGGGTTAAAGAGTAGCGCTGAGGAGCTGTTTGTGTCGCTGGCACAGAGATAAGGGGGGAAGGAGAACCAGAGAGATAGAGAGAGAGAGAGAGGAGGGTCTATTGATCTGTTGTACAGCAGGCTTTAAAGTATGTGTCTGAGAGTCGATTGGAGAGGGGTAAAATATTGGCTTCAGGCTATTTCCATCAACATGAATTCTCTTCGCTCCCTCGGTGAATCAGAAGGGCAAGGGCTGACAGGACAATATTCGTGTAACTATTTATTAGATTTGTATCATTTTACTTTCATACAGAGCCATTACGTCATTACTGAAGGGTACGTGACTGAATGTGAGGCTCTGCTGACAGCAGTGCATGCAGTGTTTGAGAGTTGAATGTGGATGTTTAGTAAAGGAACAGCTCGTGTCCAGACAGAGCAGCCGGCCCCTGGCTCAGTGGCTCTGCCTGTGTCTGCTGCCGGGTTTGTCCTTGGCCCGCGCCTTTGAGACAGAGTCGGAGAGACAAGCGCCGCTGTAACACACACCGGCTATCTGTGTCCCGGATCAGTGGCACCGGCGTTGCAGCAGCTCCCCCCCTCCCTACCCCCCTCCCTGAGCCTCTCCCTCTGAGCTGCCTCTTCTGGTTTTAACACACAGGGTTTCCTTGGCCCTGCGGCAGGAGCTGACCTCTTCCCTCCGGGCCCAGTTGTTCTGACCAGGCACTGTAGCAAGAGGAAACGCGTGCGCTCAGAGAATGGCAGGCCGACCTCTCTTTTAAACAGACACACAGACAGAAACACTCACACACACACACACACACACACACACACACACACACACACACACACACACACACAGCCTTTGGCTGTCTGCAGAGTTCCATCCCTCCCACAGTCTATCTAGACGGTTTGCTAGCGAACAAGCACAGCAACCACTGACGCGTTGTTGTGGTATTTTGGGGCGCTGCTCGTCCCTGGTTGTCTTTGCCGCTCCAGTGTCTGTTATACCAGAAGACCTGCCGGGGATCTGGAGGCCGATGGTGGATTAGGAGTTCAAGCCATGCCACGCTGCATATCCACTTCAACTCAAACACCGCGGCTTAAAAGGGCGGCCTCTTAGATCCGCCCCAAAAGCGGAGTGCTTTTTCCCCCGATGTCGCCTATCCAAGAACAGCGCCTCACTTCCGACGTCCGCCCTCCGTTTATCCGACGCTCCCGGATCCCCGCTGCTTTGACACACCGTATACGTTTCCGACGTGCCGACGTGAAACGCCGAGCGTGCCGCACGCGTGCAACGACTGCCGTGGGAGCCGGCGCCTCCGTCTCTCTGGGCGTTGCCTCCGTGTGTGTGTGTTGTTCCCAGGCGCTGCTGCTTTGATGTCAGACTGTGTCAACATAGTTCCCTTTGGTTGAGTCAACAAAGCCCGTCCCGCGGGCTTGCCGGAGCCGCTGCCCGTTCACCGCATGGCGGGCCGGCCTTGTGCTCCGGGGAGCCCGCGTCAACCGGCTGATTGACGGGGAATTGAGCTCTGCTCAGGGTTAAATCAGAGTCTGATTATATGGAGATTGTGCGGGCCCCATTGTGTGCCATTCAAAGTGGAACGGAATCGTTTCAACTGTACAGTGCGGGATTCAGGTTTGATTGTGGGCAGACTATTCTATATTTTTCACTTTCTCTGTGTTATTGTCCTGACTGAGGACTGAAACATGGCATCACATGTTAATAATCTGTTTCTCTCCCTCTTTCTGTGTGTGTGTGTGTCCCGTCCAGCAGGTCCAGGATGCGGGCCGTGATGTCTGCGTTCGGACTTCAGGCTCCCCTGCTCCTCCTGCTCCTCCTGCTCCAGATTCTGGCCATTGGTGAGTCATGCTGTAGCAACACACACCAACTCACTTCAAACACACACACACACACACACAGAAAGAGAGAGAGAAACAGATTAGACACACACACTCCCGTTTCGTGGAGAGCCCTCTATTGTCTAGAGCTCTTTACGTGTTGGAAAACCATTAGTTGTGGTTAGCATGGAGGACTCAATTGGCTATTAACATCCCATAATTACCTGTTCACCGCTCCCTAGGTGACCGTAGACAGCTCTGGGCATGCTCCCCCTCCAGCTGGGTAGGAGATGCTCTGCCACGCGTCGTGGTGCTGTCAGAGCTCTGTGGGGTATTCATAGTGCTGCTGCTGCTGCTGCACTCTGGGTTTAGGTGGGTGGGCCCGGTCCACTCTGAGGTACGGATGGGGAAGGACACGCTCCATGGGCCCCCCCACATGCCGTCCCCTTCACGCACACAGACAGGCAGGCAGGCAGGCAGGCAGGCAGGCAGACAGGCAGGCAGGCAGACAGGCAGACAGGCAGACAGACGCACAAAACAGATGCTGACTGCCTGCCCTGCCCTGTGTGAGTCCTTGGGAGAACGTAAATACAGACGAACTCAAAGACAAATACGCGCTCACTCACACAACAAACACACACACACACGCACACACACACACACGCACGCGCCCCGCCTCTCTTCAAAGCTTGGCGGGTCAGGGACACTTGGCAGGCCTTCCCCGCGTAGTCCAGGGACGGTTTACGCAGCCCGTTTCATCTGCCACTAATTACGCCAAAACAAATTTTTATTTTTACACGCGCGCAGGGCCGATAGTAAGCCATTCAGAGAGCAAAGAGGGAAGCAAATCTCCCAGCCTCACAGCCTCCCCCCCTCCTCTGCCTGGCCCATCCAGCCCCGTTTCCTGTGAAGGAGAGAGAGAGCGTCTGATATATGCTTAATCTCAGGAAGCCGCTCTCATTTTTTATCCCCCGCTCAGACGTTTATTTTCGGCCTCACATCGCGGTGCGCGCTAATATTCGCTTTGATGCGCCGGAAAAGTAAACTCGGCTTCGAAAATCCTAATACCCCCGCATTGTGCATCGGGACGCTATACAAACTTTGGGGAGGCAGAGAGACTCGGGCTCCGGTCTTTTGTGTGCTCCTCTGTTCCTTCCTCAAACACCTGAAAAGGAGGAAGGGGGAGAATGAGCGAGGGGTGGTGGGGGGGGAGAGAAACGACGATCGCATGCCTTGAGGCGAGGTCTCTCCTCTCGTCTGTTTGGGCATGCCCGCTCATACCCCGAACCAAATGTCTGGCCGCGCGCCAGCGAGGACACCGATGGACTCGGGAGTCAAGTCCAGTCAGGTTCAATCATAATGGGTGTTAAAGTCTGTGTGTGTGTGTGTGTGTGTGTGTGTGTGTGTGTGTGTGTGGTGTGTGTGTGTGTGTGTGTGTGCCTGTTGGTGTGTGTGTGTGTGTGGGGGTGGGGGGGTGGGGGGGTGGGGTGGGGTGTGTGTGCCCGGTTGAGCCAGTCTTATCTGCATGATCCGCGCACTCTGCAGCAGGTAGGGCACATATCTACCTGCACGGGTCTTCTCCAGATGTGCCCTGCCAGATTGAGTGCGTGCGGTTACCCTTTCATAGCGAATGGCTGACGGATTCTCCCCCAGTCTGCAGTCTGCTGTACCTCATGCCGGGGCTGTAGACCCCCCACCCCCCAGGCTTGATCAACCACAGAAGCACCGCGGCCCCTGTGACAGGGTGGGGGGTGTTGGTGAGCGTGAGCTGCCTAAAGGTTATTTGTGTCAGGGAAAGGGAAGGGGGGAAGAAGCCCCCCTTGTTCGGCACACACACACACGCGCACACACAAACACACACACACACACATGCGCACGCACACACGCACGCAGACACATCAGAGTACAAGCTCCCCGCCTCCCCCTCCGTGTCGTCGTACACAGCCATCACACGCATGAGCCTGCCCTCATATCTGTCATGTAAATAGCTGCTCTCTGCCTCGGCTTGTCGGGGGGGGGGGATATTTCAGGAGACGTAGACCCCCGCCGCCGCCCCGGCTTGCTAGGCGCTCCCCTCGCCTCCTCCTGCTCGCCTCCTTTCTGGATGAGTGAGGAGGGAAGCGGTCGGTGGGGGGGTAAAGGACTGGCACGCTGTGCGGGTAGAGGGGGGGGGGGGTTGGCACCGAGGCTTAGCCTGCGTCACGGTTTGCTTGGCACACGGATTGGCGAGGTTGCAGGGGGAGGGGGTTTGTTGGAGGACGAGGAGGTGTGTGTGTGTGTGTGTGTGTGTGTGTCTTTTTTGGAGGTTAGTAAACGTGGGCCCTCTGCCACGTCCGATAAATGTATCATTATGCCACACCAGGTGCAGAATTAGTCACGGCGGTGGAGCCTGCCGCAGAGGATCTCCTGCAAAGCATGGCACGGCCTCGCAGGACGGGGCTCACACACACACACACACACACACACACACACACACATACACACACAACACTTATCTCACCACACACGTATGCAGACACATACACGCGCACACACACTGATTGGAGCTCGAGATCGTAAATATTCATCACGGAAAAGGAAAGAGGAGTGGAGAGATGGAAGAGAAGAGGAGAGATGGAAGAGAGAGGACCGAGGCAGGAATTGGAGAAATTAAATAGGAAGAGAGGGAGATGTGAAGAAGAGGAAGTGGCCAAGGGAGAGAAGAGATGGGAAGATGAGAGATGGGAAGATGAGAGGGAGGAGAGAGAGGTGGAGAGGAGAGGAGAGAAGAGGGTGTGGATTTCATGCCGGAGTGCCAGCACTGGAATGCCATTCCAAACCCCCACACAGTGTCGGCCTTTAAGAAGGATAATGTGCCCCCACAGACACACACACACACACACACACACAGATCAGCACATTGTGAGTGGCAGGTCACTCAGTTGGAAACCGACTTGCACTATGATCAAACATAGGTGAGAGGAAGAGGAAGCAACTCCCCCTCATCCAATTTACATGTTCTACCTTTCAGATTAAGCCTGAGCATGACAAGCCTGCTCAACACTCGCTGCGTGCGTGCGCACGCGTGTGTGTGTGTGCGTGCGTGCGTGCGTGCGTGCGTGCGTGCGTGCGTGTGTGTTTGCTTTCCTCAGCAGAACCTTCCACCATCTGAGCTGGTGGCGCCTCTGTTGCCATGGTTATCGCGAGGTTTTTGTTTTTTTGGGCGGGGGGTTGGGGGGTTGTACCTCAGTGATCCCCCCCATTTCTCCTCTCTCTCTCTGTCTCTGGTGGTGGTGGTGGTGGTGGTGGTGAGGCAGGGTCTGGTCTGCTGCTGTGTGGGCTCCCGTCTCTTTGTTGTGGTGTGATGGCGCCGTCAAAGCAGAACATGGGTCATAGGAAACGTTAGGGATCTGTGTGAATAGTCTTGCTTGTGCAATTTGGTTTGGGAAAAACTTTGTACGTCCATTTCCTTACAGAAAAAACGTCATTATCTGCATCTTTTATCCTTGACAACGACCTGACAGGAAGGGGTTTTCCTCTGAACAAATTAGACCTATTGGATCCAGAGATACTGCTCCACCACTATTTCCTTTCTACCCTTTTTATCCAATCTGACTTCCTTCTGAATTACCATCATTTTGTTGCATACAATCATACTCCAGTACCAGAGCTGGTAATAAAGAGCTTTATGTAAAAGATGACTACCCTTGTCTGGTCAGAAGTCCTCCCTGACACAAAGCCAGCGCACTCCCATAGTCCCCCCCCCCCCCGTCCCCGCCCCCCCCCCCCCCCCCCCCCCGTCCCCGTCCCCCCCCCCCCCGTCCCCCCTGTCCCCCCTCCATTTCCTGCCGGACAAAGGCGCCGTTCAGAGAGCAGGTTTTATCTGGACTGGGGCTCTCTGTGAAGTGGCAGGAGCCCTCAGCACATGACAGGGAGCTGTCTGATTTAGAACAGCCTAAACGCCTGACACACTGCAAGTCAATAGCACTGACAGCAGAGGACGTTCTCCTGCCTGCCCTGCCTGCCTGCCTGTATGTCTGCCTGCCTGCCTGCCTGCCTGCAAGCCTGCCTGCCTGCCTGCCTGCCTGCTGCTGTCTGTCTGTCTGTCTGTGTTCTGCTGCGTGTCCGTCCGTTCGTGTCTGCCTGCCTGCCTGCCTGTCTGCCAGCATTTCTGTATGCCTGCCTGCCTGCCTGCCTGCCTGTCTGCCAGCATTTCTGTATGCCTGCCTGCCTGCCTGCCTGCCTACCTGCCTGCTTGCATTTGTCTGTCTACCTGCCAGCCTGTCTGTATTTCTGCCTGCCTGCCTGCAAGCCTGCCTGCCTTTCTGTCTGTCTGCCTGCCTGTCTGCCTGTCTGTCTGTCTGTCTGTCTGTCTGTCTGTCTGTCTGTCTGTCTGCCTGCCTGCCTGCCTGCCTGCCTGCCTGCCTGCCTGTCTGTCTGCCTGCCTGCCTGCCTGCCTGCCTGTCTGCCAGCATTTCTGTATGCCTGCCTGCCTGCCTGCCTGCCTGTCTGCCAGCATTTCTGTATGCCTGCCTGCCTGCCTGCCTGTGTGTCTGTCTGTCTACCTGCCAGCCTGTCTGTATTTCTGTCTCTATGTATGCCATCCTGCCTGCATTTGTCTGTTTGTCTGTCTACCTGCCAGCCAGCCTGTCTGTCTGTATAGTGTGTACGTCTACCTGCCAGCCAGTCTGTCTCTCTGCAGGTCTGACTGTCTTGTCTTTGTGTGCGCCTGGCGCGCTGGCAGCTAATTAGAGACAAAGGAGGCCTTCCTCCTTTAGAAGCCTATTGTTGGTGGTGCAGGCGGACCCAGAGCGGGGGGGAGAATGGAGAGAGGGACGCCTGCCATGCGGAGCCCCCGTCCCCACCGGCGCCTGTCCGTCTCCAGGTAGATGAAGGCGAGGCGAGGGAATCGATGGCGAGCGGCGGCGGAGAGACGACAGGAGAGACGGGGGGAGGGGGAGGGGGGGGGGGGTGACAATCAGACAGATCAGAAGGCTCACTGTGATCCAGCGGAGGGAGAGAGGGTCTACAGAGAGGTAGGGAGAGGAAGAGCGACAGAGCGGGAGAGGATAGGAGGAACGGAGGAACGGACGCCGTGGGCTTCCTCCGCGCTAACTCCTCCAGGTGAACGTCGGCGCGTGTCAGCCACACTCACGCTGGCCTCCGGCTCGCCGGCACAACGTGGACAGGCAGCCGTGTGAACTCGAACACCCCTGAAGTTGGAAGCGTGTCCCATCTCAAAACACTCCCTGATCCTTAGAGAGAGAGAGAGAGAGACAGGAGGTGAGAGAGAGCGAGACCGAAAGAGAAAGACAGGAGGTGAGAGAGAGAGACCGAAAGAGAAAGACAGGAGGAGAGAGAGAAAGAGAGCGAGAGAGAGACACTTTATTGCACTCTGCTGCCTTACTCCCTTGTCACGAGACAAGCCACTCTAACTAGCCGCACAAACGAATTACATCAAGCCTCTGTGCAGACGCTCCAAAGGAACACAAGTCACTGTGCAGCAAAGACAAGAACACACAGCGAGAAACCGACTCAAGTGCAGGGGGAGACAGAGTAAGAAACGGACATTCAGCACACCGGGCAGCCAACACATCTTCAGACCGTCATCAATAAACTCCAACCATTCTGAACGGAACATAACGCTTTCCCTCTCCGTGGTACGGTGGTAGTCTGTGATCTCCTGAGACGGGCAGCCAGCATAGCTTTCATCACGTAGACAGGATCCACTGACCCCCAGCATATAGTTCTGCCTAGTTTTCCATAAGGCCAACTGCTGCTGCACTGCGCGAGGTGTTCTATGCTTTCTGGCTCTGAGCAGAGAGGACATCCCACCGAAGACCGAGAGTAGGGGGGGGGAGAAAGGCAGAAAGAGAGAGAGGAGACAGAGAGGCAGAGGGAAAGAGGGGGAGGCTGTAATCACCAGAGAGTGTCCTTCCTCTAGGACAGGTCACGCTGGGTCTGATTGGGTCTCATTTAGAGAAGGGTGAAAAAGAGAAGCGGATCCCAAAAAAAAGAAGAAGAAAAAAGAAAACAGGCATCTTTTCAAACAAAGGAGGGTCTCTGGGGGGGGGCTGCTGCTTGTAAAAACATTTCCATCTAAATGCAGATTTGCTGTATCTACTGCAATAGGGCCACCACCAACCCCCATTCATTACTCCACCATGAGGGAATAGAGCCGTTTCTGCCCCCATGTTCCCTTCCAGCCACAATTTAGGTTTTTAAGGCGGTATCGGCAATTGATTTCTTTTGAATTGTGTGTCGCAAATTGCGACGCGGGGCGGAACAAAACGCTGTGGGAAGGGAGGGAAGGGAAACAAAGGGAACACATTTGTACAAATAAACTCGACAGACGGAGAACGGGGGGGGGGGGGGGGGGGGGGATGGGACTGCGGAATGCGCCGCACACTTGGTTTAGCACCGAGAACGCGTTGGAGCACATTGGTCCTGCAGATCACCAAACGGCTGCTTAGGCCAGGTGGACTAGGAACAAGGCTTGGAGAAAGGTTCTGAGTGAGTGTGTGTGTGTATGCATGTGTGTGTCTGCGTTGTTCCAAGCCTCTTGATTTTGCAGTCGAATCACTATCATTGCCTCTCGTTTAAGCATAAATTTGGCTGTGTTTAAGCTCCCGGCAAGGTGGCCCAGAAATTGCAGTTTGAAAGCCTTTGGGGACTTTGTGTGTGTGTGCATGTCTCAGTGTGTGTGTGTGTGTGTATACGGTATCTGTGTGTGTTTGTGAGCGTTAGTGTGGTAAACACAGATGAGTGCCACATCCCCTTAGGAAGGAAAGGAAAGGATTGGAGAGTGCTGACAGCTTTTCTTAAAGGATGGGGTTTGTGTGTGTGTGTGGGTGGGTGGGTATGCATGTTTGAGTGGTGTATATGTGTGTGTGTTTGCGTGTGTGTGTGTCTATGAAGATCCGCTGACTCACTCGTCTGAGCCTCGGAGGGCCAGCGTTCCGTTTCCGCTAATTCCTCTGCCCTTAAAAAAAACATTTCCAAACCGGCGGCACGTGTTCCCGTATGTCTGCGTGCGTGCACGGCGTTGGACGCCACATGCAAAGTGTTTCGACGTGGGCGCAGAATACCTACACTTCAATGCAGCTCCACTTACTTTCATTAACAGCCCTCCATGTCCTCTCCTACACATCCCACGCTTTGGTTTTGTCCCCCTCTTCTTTTTCCCTTCAATTACCCGTCCTTTGGCCCTGCTGTTCTCAGCCCAGATGCACTTCCTCATTCCCCCCCCCCCCCGTCTTGAAAAGTCCTTCTGAAAAGTCTCGCTGTGGCGGGCACACGCAGGAGAAGGGAAGCCCGAGAGAGAGAGAGAGAGGGAGAGAGAGAGAGGGAGAGAGAGAGAGGGAGAGAGAGAGAGGGAGGGGCACGATCCGTCTCCGCCACATCCGGCTGGGGTAGAGGTCCATTGGCCTTCCGTGCCACAGGAGCGCTGCTACCTTTCGCGGCCCGTGGTGCCTCGTCTGCAGAGACTAACCCCGGGGCGCGGCTCGCAGGGAGAGAGGCGGCGCTCACAGGATGCACGCCGGTGTCTGTCCCCACCTCCGTTAACCCTCAGGTCCACACCCTTTCATTTCCCTGGGCAAGGAAGACGTCCCGGAGGTCACGCCGTTGACATCGAAAAGGGAGCGATGACCGAGATGCGTTTTTCTCTCTATTTGAAACACAAACTGTTCCGTGGTGCCGGTTGGAGCGACATGGTTATGGAGCTGGGCGGGGGGGAGTCGAGGACGAGGGAAAACAAAACACAGGGAGTCGGTCGGACGAGGCGGAGGCAGAGCCACGCCGGACGGAAAGTGACGCTGAACCTTTTACACCAGCGCCGGATGGCAGCAACCCCCCCCAGCAGGCGTGCGCTCCGGCTGCAATTCACCCCCCCCCCCCCCCCCCCCCTGTTTGTGTGTGTGTACAGTCAATAAACATCCACCGTCGAGCAGGAAATGAAAAGTCCCCACAAAGCCGCCTGGGTTCATGTGTGTGTGTGTGTGTGTGTGCGCGCCCGCGTGTGTCTGTATGTAGTCGGTGTTCCATGAATAGTGAATGAGAGATGAGACATTTTCACTCAGCGGCTGCCACTGAATGCATCCTAGGGAGTGCATCGGGCTGTGAGCGTGACACACACACACACACACACCTCGCACACATGCCTGATCCATCCTCCACAGAGCATAATTCAATGGAAATCAAAAATGAAGCGATGGAACCTAGAATTGAATCACGGTCACAAAGCCTGAATGAAAAGAAATTGCTGCACTGGAGTTTAACAAAAACATCAAGCGCCAGATACATACAAAATATGTACGGATAAACGAAATTGCCGGAAGAAAAGCCAATAGGTGAAGTTCAAATGAGCAGACTGGTAAAAGAAAAAAAAGAAAAAAAAAAGCCATCCAGTGGGCCGACAGCCACCGAAACTCTGTAGCTGGATGTTTGAAGACAGGAAGAGAGAGAGAGATTCTCTATTGGGGCTGGGAAGAGAGAGACTGTATGCGTGGAGGTAGAAAGAGAGAATACTGTAGGTATGGAGGGAAAGAAAGCTAGAGAGAGAGAGAGAGATACTGTATGTTTGAAGCTAGAAGGAGAGATACTGTATGTTTGAAGCTGGAAAGAGAGAGCGAGTGAGATATATTGAATGTTTAAAGAGAGATGTGAGATACTCTGTAATTGGAGAGAGAGTGGAAGATACTGTATATTTGGGGAGAGACAGCCTACTATATATTTTAAGAGATAATACCTCTGACAGAGGGGGGAGGCGTCACACCACGCCCCGTTTCTCCACGCCCCGCCACTGCGTCCGACGTGGTCCCGCGCCAGAGGACCGCTCCCAGCCGGACGTCAGCCGGTGGAAGGGGGGGCCGAGGGGGGGGCCGATCTCTCTCTCTCACCTATTCTCACTCTCTCATGATTTTCTTGGCCTCGTAACAGTTTGGACAATCCATTCCCCCCCGCCCACCCCCCCGTCGTTCAATACAGGGTTTTAGTGTGTTCAGTGGGTCTCCCCCGATGTTCATGTATTTTTCTGACTGATCTCCATGCTGCTGAGACTTTCCTAAAGGAGGGTCCCTCAGTGTGGTGTGTTTGTGTGTGTGTGTGTTTGTGTGTGTGTGTGTGTGTGTGTGTGTGTGTGCACAACGAGAATAGGCTTTTAACTCGAAGGAGGAGGAGGCGAGGCGGGGAGGAGGGGGTTGACTCTGTCGATACTTCCATGAGATCCATGGCGCCTCACCGCTCGCCCGGTGCTCCCTGCCCCTGCTCGCTGAACCAGAGGAAGGAGAGGAGCACGGGCGGACAAATCACGGATGAACGGACTCTTTGGAAAGCTTTCGGCGCGGCCCCTCTCGTACGTTCTCCTCGGTGCATAAAGGACTGGGCACAGCTCAAAGACACAAGGCCACCTCCAGGCCGCAGGCTGTGTGGGGACAAGGCTCATTTCCTCCCATGCTGGCGGTCATAATCGATGGCGGCAGCTCGTTTGGAGGGGCTTTCAGGGAAAGCCAGGTCTCATTGATTTCATGCGGAGGCCAAAAGTGTGATTTATGATTTATGAAAGCCGTGTGTCTCGTCTGTATGCCTTCTCTCCGGGCAAGAGCTCGCCCTTATCCTCCGGCGGATCGATGGCCGATAATCATCGTGAACGGTGTCGGTCTCGAATCCCAGAGCGCGTTGGAGAGACTAATTGAAAAACGGGCTACACTGTGCAGTGTTAAAGAATCTCCTGGAATGCAGTGGCACGTCGCTTTGCAGCAGTAAGGATGAGCATGAACCCTCTTGAACAAAGAACGCGCGAGGGGCTGGAAACACACCTTTACGTTTGTACTGCTATTACTGTCGACTAAATCATACATTTGTTTTCTCCTCCTTATCCTCAACTCCCCCACCACCCCCCCCCCCACCCCCCGCTCTCTCCTCCTTCTATTCCTCATCTTCGTTCTCCTCCTCTTCGTTCTCCAACCTCCTCCACCTCCTAATTCTCCTCCTCCTCCTCCCCTGGTCCCTCCTAGGCGTGGTCCGGGGGGACACGGTGGTGAACATGAGGAAGGTGACCCACCAGGCCCTCAGTGAGGAGCTGTCCCGCAGCGTGCTGCTGCCCTGTCTCTTCACCCTGCGCTCCCCCCCCGCCGCCATGGCCGCCATGGCCACCGGGCCCTCCCACGAGCCGCCGCGCGTCAAGTGGACCAAGGTGTGGGGCCAGCGGGGCTCCGACGGCCTGCAGAGGGAGCAGTCCGTCCTGGTGGCCAAGGACAACGTGGTCAAGGTGAGGGAGCGAGGCATTTCGATATACACAGGATAGGATGTTATACTATCCATTATGCCGTGGGCCAAGATGAGCACTTCTAAAGCCAATATTTTAGGATGGACTTGGGTTGAGAGCAGATATGTCGTTGGGGTTTTCAAGTGGGCACCCTCCATCCCGGATGTTTCATTAATTTGAGCCCACGACACCTCCAGAAGGCTTAACGGTGAGCAATAACGTCTCAGAGCCACCCCCCCCACTATATCCGCTCTCGGCACGGACCAATATTAAAATAAATGTTGTTTATTAAGCTGAGAGATCTCCCTATACCTATCCCTATTACCTATTCCTGCAGGCGCTTTCTGCCAACTCTGCAGGGATACTTTGGGAAGGGAGAGGTTTGGAAAGGGGGTTGTTTGATTTGGCTCCACAGGCACACAAAGGAAAATCCACTTTCCTCTGATAGTCAGGAAATCTGTGTGTTTCGCCTCAGCTAGTCAAACACGCTGGTATCGCAGTGTGTTTAAGACCTCTGGCCTGGCTCCTGGTGAAACACGGTCTGATCGTGCTGTCGAATCCCCCTCCCTCCCTCCTCCTCCTCTTCTCCCTCCAGGTGAAGAAGGCCTTCCAGGGCCGCGTGACCCTCCCCGGTTACCAGGCCAACCGCTACAACGCCAGTCTGCTGCTGAGCGGCTTGCGCGCCAGCGACTCGGGCCTGTACCGCTGTGAGGTGGTGGTGGGCCTCAACGACGAGCAGGACACCGTACCCCTGGAGGTCACAGGTACGTCTCACCGTGCGGGCGCGCGTGTGTGTGTGTCCTGTGTCCTGTGTGTGTGTGTGTGTGTGTGTGTGTGTGTGTGTGTGTGTGTGTGTGTGTGTGTGTGAGAGTGAGTGTGTCCTGTGTGTGTGTGAGTGTGTGTGTGGGTTCCATTTCCTATTATCTTCTTCTGAGGTCTGCCGCGAGAGCGTTGCCCTACATACGGGCAGACGCTCCAAAAAAGCGTTAATCCATGTAGGTTGGTGGGCAGGTGTAGACCTGAGGGACCCGGAGTGAGAAGTAGGGCGCTGGATGTCACTTCCTCGCGAGGCGGCCCTCAGACACGGAGAAGCCAAAGTACGCGGAGCCTTTTCCAGCATTGCTTTCCGGTGTGTTGGTGAGCTCGTTCTATTTCGTGTGTCGGTGGTGAACTCACTCGCCTGTGGCTTTCCACTGCCTCACTCCAGCCCGCCGCCCTTTCAACCCGGCTGTGGTGGAGCGCGCCTGCCGGTGTCTCCACGGTCTCCCTCCCTGGTGGGGTGGGGGGGGGGGGGGGGGGGGGGGGTTGGCGCGGCCAGCGTGCAGCGTGCAGCCCTGGGGAGGCCTGCTACCGTTTGTCCATGCAAATGGCCCGCGGGACGCCAGGGGGGTGGGACGGAGGCGAGCCAAGCGGAGCGCGACCAGCCTCGTTGACCTGCGGCCCTTTGACCTGTGGCCCCGCTCCGAGGGCCCTGCCACATACCCAGCGCAGAGGGCTGGGCCTGCGGAGCGCTTCCCCGGGGCTGTGGAGCCATCCCGTGCTTTGTTTTTCAAGTCACTGGCTGCTCCTTAATAAGCGTCCGTTATGGTAACGGCGACGGGGGAAGTCACACACTGCGTTAGCCACGGCGTACTTCGCCGCTGCCGCCCGCTCGCCACTAATCCAGGCTAATGTCGGCTGGTGTCAGCTGCAGCGCATTAGGCCCAGTAGCCTCATTCTCTCACCCACATAAAGCCCCAGCCCCGCGCAGCGCCGAGTGGGCACGACGACATCATCTCCCTTTGAGAATAGGTGTACAGATATAGCACAACTCCATTACCCCGATAGGGCCCCTCTGCGAGTGTGTGCGTGCGCGTGTGTGTGTGCGTGCGCGTGTGAAATTGCCTATTTTGGTGTACGAGTGTGTGCAAACGGTGCGCCGGCAGGTCTCTCAGTAATTGCAGCATCGAGTGTGTTGGTCTCTCCGATGAGCGGCGCGTCCCTCCTTTTGCCTCGAGAGGCCTTTCTCAGATGTGTCGAGTGGGACCCCTGGCTCTGGGCTGGGGGCCCCCCCCCACCCCCACGCACGGCCAATCGATTAACACGCCATAAAACCCCTCCGTCAGAAACAGAAACCCATTACCAGTCTTTGTTGGAGAGAGATCTCCGGGGCTTAGTCTTAATTGCCGGTCTCGCTACATGGGCGCCCACACCGCTCCCCACATCCACTCCATTAAGGGCTTAATGTATTAATTAACTGGTATTGATACGGCCCCGCTATATCAATATCATATTAATCCGGCCGGCTCGGCTCATAGATTTGTTTATATGTCTCTAAGCTCTGATTAGATGTCTCTCGCGTCGATGTGTCGTCACTTACACACACACACGCACACACACCAGACACACACACACACACTGAACGGTCAATGGTCTGTGTCCCACCAATTAGAGCGGGAGCCATTGATTCTCTTGGTAAACCGTGACCCGTGTGAGATAGGAGTTGGCCGGGGAACCGCTGAGGTGAAAATAGACTCGGTTCAGTGGGCCACCCTCTCTCCACGCGCTGTGCAAGGCCATCGTTCAGTCCTACCGCTGCCTCACGTCTCTCTCCTGAGGGGGAGCGTACTATGGGGTGCCGGGGAAGAGCCTGGTTATGGGAGACGTGACAGTCCTGTGGAATCAGCCGGGCTTTGCTTCCCGTGGAGTGGGAGGCCCATTTATCTCCGAGTGAAGATGAGCCACGGAAGCCGGCCAGCTACCGGAGCTAGCCAGCTACCGGAGCTAGCCATCTCTGTTTGGCTGGGCTCCCACCGCCTCAGAGGGGACAAGAAAGGATGGAAAAGCGGGAAAGGGAGCAGGGGAACCGGAATGAAAGACGGAAGGGGGTGGGGGCTCCTTTGAAGTGGGGGAACGAAGAGAGGAGCAATGATGGCAGTAAGGAAGGATGGAGTTGGGAATGGGGATTGGGGGAGGCTTGTGTTAGCACGTACGTGTGTGTGTGTGTGTGTGTGTGTGTGTGTGTGTGTGTGTGTGTGCGCATGGGCTTGGCTGTGTGAATATTCCCGTGGGTCCTCTGCTGGTCTAGGGAGCTATATGTCAGGGAAGATGAAGAAGCCGTGTTAGTAGCAGAGCTCCTGGCACCCTGGCCTCAGTCTGTGGGGCTGACTGGCTGGTTGGCTGGCTGGCTGGTTGGCTGGCTGGCTGGTCGGCTGGCTGGCTAACTGGCTGGCTAACTGGCTGGCTGGCTGGCTGACTGGCTGGCTGGCTGGCTGGCTGTCTCTCCTGGGAAAGGGCCGGCCTGGGTGAATGGTAGGCTGAGGTTGGAGGTTAGTGCTGGCTGCACAGTGAGGGGAATATTAGATGGACACTTCAAAAGCAATTCCCTTCCCATTTCTAGGCACTGCCAAGTGGAATCTGCTCCGTCCATCCAACAGGGATTCCATTCCGCTTTTCATGTCCTTTCTTCCTCCTGTCTTCTATCGACCTCTTCATCATGCCACTGTATCTCTCACCCTCTCTCTATTCCCTGTTCATTCTCTGGATCTGTGTGTGTGTGTGTGTTTGTGTGTGTGTGTGTGTGTGTGTGAGAGGAGCGGCAGTGTGACGCGGTCTGTGTTGGTGGAAGTGGTAAGATAAACATTGCTGCTGTTTGTCATACACGGTATCCAAGGGCAACGCTGCAATACAATCATCTTCCATCTCCAGATAACCTTGTCTGCCGGATGCAAATGAGGCTTGCGTGCGGAGCTTATTGTATTTTTTTATTTTTTTTTATCTGAGATTTGAACAAAGTTGTCCCCGGCACAATGGCTCACGTAGAGGAGAATTGCATTGTTTCCCACAAAAGATGCACATGTCATTATCGTCCTCTGCCAGTCCCTGGTGCTGACCCCGGCTGACTCTCTCCTTCCTCTCCCCCCTAGGTGTGGTGTTCCACTACCGGGCGCCTCACGACCGCTACGCCCTGTCCTTCCCCGACGCCCTGCGCGTGTGTCTGGAGAACTCGGGGGTCATCGCCTCGCCGGAGCAGCTTCAGGCCACCTTCGCCGACGGATACGACAACTGCGACGCCGGCTGGCTCGCCGACCAGACCGTCAGGTAGGGGGACTCGGGTCAGGAGTGTGGGATCAGAGAGCCCTCATAGGTCTCAGAGGGGTTAGAGCAGAACCAAAGACCTTTTGGTAACGACAAAAAAACCAAACAAACACACCTTTGCAGTGCATCCCAACCCCGTGCGTGCGTCCCCTGTGTAAATCTGTTTCCTCTAAATGGCTGTTACGTCTTGTTTACGTCCAAGAGGCTCGCGCTGTCGTTCCACATTAAAGTCCCGCCGTCGCGGCAGCCCCTCCTAGTCCCTCGGCTGTCTCCCTGACGGATGCATCCGCACGCCACCTCCCATTAAAGTCACTCCAAACCAGGCCAGCCGCAATTTGTCTGGCTCCCATATTCACACGGCTTCATCAAGATGGGTTCCGAGGGCTGAGTCGATGCGGAGCGGACATGCCTGTCCCACGGACAGCTTCCCGCCGCTTTTCCCTGGGAGCGACTCTCACTTCCGTCCTTCCTGCTCGTCCCACCCGGGAGAGCGCTAATTGGCCCGGCTCCAGAGCGTTCTGGCTGCACATCAGTGGGAGAGAAAACGGCCAATTAATATCGGCAAAATGGAGACGTCAGCGGCGTTCCCCGTCAGCCGTCAGGCACGGAGGGGAAGGGGGGGAGCCGGGGAACGACAGGGGGTATTTTTCATTACGTTGTCTGATGAAAACTGGCCGCAATAATCAGAAAAACGGGAGCCACGCGCGCTTCACTTTCTTGTGGCTCCTTCAAAGGCGTCTCTATGCGGCGCGTAATCTCTTAATCAGCCTTTCTCTCCGATGTTGTTAGAATCGATGTACTTCAGGAGTAATTGCACGGCGGGAGCTCAAATATGGATCGCAGCGTTTTATGCCCCAACAGCCCAGGCGATTGGAGGATTTCTTTAACCTCTCGCTGACTCTCTCTCTCTCTCTCTCTCTCTCTCTCTCTCTCTCTCTCTCTCTCTCTCTCTCTCTCTCTCCCTTTCTCTCGCTCCCCTCTCCACAGGTACCCGATCCAGTCGCCCCGGCCAGGTTGCTATGGGGACCGCGAGGACTCACCTGGCGTTCGGAACTACGGAAATAGGTCCCCCGAAGAGCGGTTCGATGTCTACTGCTTTGCCAAGCAACTGCAAGGTGGGAGCCGGGGGAAGAGGTTTTTCATTACGGTGTGGTGACGCATTGCCCACCCTAAGTACGACACAGGCTTTGTTCCCTGTCAGAACAAAAGCACAGGAAAGGGACAAAGAGTGAGGGAAAGAGCGATAAAAGGAATGTGAGTGTGTGGTGTGTGTGAGAGAGAGAAAGAGAGAGAGAGAGAGGGTGAGAGAGAGAGAATAAAGGGGGTAGAGTGAGGGAACGGCGTATTTCACGAGAGCACCTTGGGCAACACTTAGAGCGTTGAGTGGGTCAGACAAGGTCTGACGGCATTGTTGTGGTCGTACGCCGAGGTAGACATGAAGTGTCGGGAGGAGGACTTCTACGGCACACAGACAGCGCCTGCACCGCCGTGTCTGGAACCCCCCCCCCCCCCACACACACACACACACACACACCGGATGGAAGCCTGTGGTTGCCATGCTAACCCCAACCTTTTATCAAGCACTTAAGAAAACAGAACAATGCGAGGCGGTATATTTTAATGACACTGTTCTTTGACACGGATGTCGCACACAAATCCCATTGGCGGTAGCTTGTTAAGTTTCCGTCGGAAGCCTTGTCCGAAGGCTTCGTTTTCAAAGCTGAGCACGTTTCCAAGGTTACACTATTTAAATATGGGTGAAGTTAAACTATCGTAGAACTTGTTGTGGAACAACACTAGGCTATAGATATCAGCCTGGGGCATAACAATAATCGGAGAGGTTTTTTGTCGTGTCGTAATATCCCCCTTCATCCCTCTTCCTCATGCTCTCCTCAAGCCAGTCACCGCTCTGTAGCTTATCTTTTCATCTTCCTCTCCTTCTCTCCGTCCTCATACTCCTGCTGATTCATACCTTGCCCACAATACACCTTTTCTGGTATTTCGAATCCTGCTCATCTCCTGTCTCCTTATCTACACCCCCCCCCCCCAACACCACCACCACCATGCTCCACACTCCCCCACATCTAATATCTCCCTCTCACCACCACCACCACCACCACCACCATGCTCCACACTCCCCCACATCTAATATCTCATCATCACCACCACCACTGCTGCCCCGTGCCCTGTTCCCCTCTCCTCCTTATTGTCTCCTCCAAGCCCACCGTCTCATACCGTCCCTCTCTCTGCCGCGGTCTCTCTCTCACCTCCTCCTCCTCCTCCTCCTCCGAGTTTCTCATCATTCTGTCCTTCATAACTCCTGCCTCCCATGTCCACTTCTTATCTCATCACCGTTTCAGTACCACATCTCCTTTCTTCCATCTCTGTGCTGTTTCCTTTCTCACCCCCCCCTCTCCTCTTCTCTCTAGGCGACGTGTTCCACTCGTCCGTGCCGGAGAAGCTGAGCCTGGCCACGGCCTCCACTCACTGCCACTCTCTGGGGGCCCAGCTGGCCACGGCCGGGCAGCTCCACTTGGCCTGGCAGGCCGGCCTGGACCAGTGCGACCCCGGCTGGCTGGCCGACGGCAGCGTCCGCTACCCCATCAACGTCCCCAGGCGCAACTGTGGCGGCGAGGACCCCGGGGTGCGGACCGTCTACCACAACCCCAACCGCACCGGCTTCCCGGACACCACCGCCCTGTTTGACGCCTACTGCTACCGAGGTAACGAGCCCGGGGTCGTGCCGCTGATCGCCCCTGGTAACCCTACTGGCGCTGTGTTTTCAATTCCTTTTTTTTGGTAATTAGTCGTCGGGATATTTGTGCCACGCCTGGATTAACGCGGAGGGGGATTTGTGACATCCTGTCCCCCCCAGTGGAGATGAGGTCCTGAGCGCCGTGTAGCCGAGCGGGAGCTCTATCAGTAAAGCCTCAGACACAGACTCTCACACAGAAACAAAGAGAGACAGAGAGAGACAGAGAGACAGAGAGAGAGAGAGACAGAGAGAGAGAGAGAGAGAGAGTGAGTGAGTGCTCCGTAAATGTCCTTGGAATGTCATTCTGTACAGCTGACAATGTTACAGGGCCGCCTGAGAGAGAATTAAGTTGCTTTCAGCTTCACTTTGGAATGACTTTTCCGGTGTGCGTTTTGATCTGATTTAAATAAGGTGTGTTTCTGTTGATTAGCCATCTTCCATGCCTGCCCGATGCTGGCCTTCAGTATGATTGACAAGGACTAGATTATTACAGAGATGATGAAGGCTTATCTTGGGATAAATTCGTATGTAAACATCATGCCAAGGACGACAGGAAAACCAATCTACATCCTGAAATCAAAGCAAAAATAGTCACCAGTAAAAACAAAGATGTCCTTTTGATTATGATGGATGATTTTGCGATTGCAACAATAACCTAGCAAATCAAAAAACAAGACTCCCCTGCCTGCAAAGTAATAAAAATGGAAAATATGGTAATTATGAGTTCTGGAAGGTTATAATGTGTACCAGGTTTCTGTAATGTGTTTTTGGGAGTTCTTGACAATGAGTACATTTTATTGTTACCTGCTTTTCAAAATGCACAGAATACTACATATAATATCGTTTTCGTCATAATGCAAATATGAGAAAAATGATATTTTTCTGGAATGCAAGATGATCTGGCAGGGCTAGATATTTAATGAAAACTAATAGGCTTTATTAAACTGTGTGATACCTTTCCCTACTCTATTCCTGCATGTTTAGTTAAAATGCACTCTGCAGGACGGCTTACTTCTTTTATTCTCTTGCTGCTGGCTTTTAATAGCCAAGGTATGGTTCCTGGTGAGCGGGCTATCTTTTTCTACTCATTTCCGTTTCCTGCCGGCTCCTTTTACTCTGCCCAGCAGGAAACCCACCTTTGGTGTGCTACCTTGTTAGAGTCCTCCTTTAGCCATAGCCACTGCCTGCTTTTGGATTTTATTTTTTCATGTTTTCTTCATTCTGTCCTAGTTAAGGCTACATTAACTATACTAAGTCATCTCTGCAATACAAGGAGAGTTGTCAAGATATGACTGGATGGGTGGAAGCAACTTTAACTTTTGTCCTCTCGCATCCCATTTTTATATGCTGACTATCTCTTCATAGTAAATGCCAGTGGTCCTATTGTGCATCCTACCATGATGCTAATCCTAATAATGTTGCTGCCATCCTGTGGTAAATTTCAGAGTATTAAAACACTATTGGAGGTCCTAAACGTATGCCTTAAAGGTCCAGTAAGTAATTCTTGAGAATTGGGCATACATTTGCAAGAATTTGAATCACAACAGCCCGAGCTTGAGGTGATTGACAGGCAGGCAGCCGTGCGTCCTTGTAACAACAACAAACTGATTTGTTTTTTAACAGGCTTCCAAAGATTTTTGAGAGAGACCCAGATGAGTTTGCCAAGTCTAGAAATATAATATATATATTTATATTTTTACTTTTTTGTATATATATTTTTTTTCTCCACTTGGCCAAGTTATGGTATGTACCATGTTATTGATATCGTCTACTTCTTAAAGTCATGATCTACTTCATAAAAAGACTGCGATTTGTGTTTCAGCACCCCAGCCGGGCGCACTCCAGGCATCTGAGGCGCTGGAACTCCTCCAGACCACCGACCCATTGGAGGCCACTCCTTCTGGCCCTGGGCTGCGACACGCTGCACCCCACAATCAGCCCTCCACCTGGACCGGCCTGGTCGACCTCGACAAGGAACCCATCAGGTCCATCGTCGGAAGCACCGACTCCTCTGAGATATCTGAGGAGCACGTTGTCCTCCACTTGCGGCCAGACGAGGCCTCCCAGAGCCAGGGCCCGTCCCAAACCACCAGCCCCACCCAGGGGGCCTCAGGAGGCCCCAAAACCAGCAGCATGGGTCTGTCTGCCCAGGAAGATTTTGAGACCCATGGGGGTTCAGCCCATGAGGATGAAGGAGTCGAGGAAAACAGCCATTTTGGGTCCTCTGAACCCACATCCCTCTCTGTGCCATCCTCCACCCCCCAGTCGCAGACTAGCAACAGTATCCTGGCAGAGTTTGTCCAGTCCCTGATGAAGCCATTCAGATACTGGACTGGAGGAGAGGAGGGGGAGACAGAGACTCAGGATCCATCCCTGGCCACCTCGGTGCCAGGGTGGAAAGCGGTGAGGAGACCGGCACCAGCTGAACCGGACAGGGGGAGCCGCACGCCGGAGAAGGCTGAAGGCAGCAAGGGAAGCCTGGACAACTCTATTTCAGAGCACCCTGGCCGAGGTCCCTCCATGCAGGCCACTCCTAATAGGCTAGCAGTGCCGGAGGCAGGTCTGCTGGAGCAGGAGCGTGAGGTGGTGCCCTTTGTTCCATCGGTGCCGGCAATCCAAATGCCAGGCGGCGGTGACTCAGCGACCCAGCCTGCGAGCAGAGATCCCAACTCTCCCTCCACCAACGCTCCATACTCCTCCGCCGGTAAAAGGGCTTTTCATGACTCATTGGTTTGGTTTGGTTTTGTTTTGTTTTATCTACTTGTACCGTCTGCCGTGAGAGCTTAGGCCTCTCTCCTAAAACGTGTTCTGTTTCCGTCTTGTATTTGCCCTCCTGAAGAAAAAAAAAAGCAATATATCGTGTGAAATTGAAAGCGTGGTGTTTACAGCGAGGGGAAATTGAAAAGATTTCAGTTCCTCCCGCTTGCACGCTCAGCTCCGGCACCACCTGGCCGGCGGAGAAAGTAACGGTTTGCTTCATGCCGGTTCGGGACTCTACAATCTGGCAGCCTCCCTCCCCCTATTCCCCAAAGTGTCTTCTGCTGTACCCCTCCGTTCGGTTTTGGGCCCTGGCCTGCTTTCCCAGCAGTCGTTTACCTTTTGGATAGTCACATTACTATCTAGAGCAGACTGCATTTTGTTTTGCCAAGCTTCATTTGGATTATTTCACCCTTCGATGTTGTCCAGTTTGACTAAAACCTTCACAAGTAGTGTCAGGGCCTGGTCTTGCTGCATGGTGAGGGCGGCCATTTCCATAACACCACGAAAGAGGACAGGTTGCACTTTACATTAAAAACTTGAATGTATGATTGAAAAAAAGTGTTTTATTTATTTGCTAACCATAACCCTATGTATAAAAATGCCATTCTGCCTATATTTTAATTTCGTATGAAATTGAAAAACAAAACATTAGTGTACTCACCACATAGTCGAATGTATATTTGCAATCCTTTTGCCCTTTCATGGTTGCTTCCATGAGTCATTTGTTTGTCAGGCATTTCCGGCACATGTCTGTGCACTCAAATGTGAAGTGGACACAAATTTGTAGCTCAGCCTTGACTGTCCACGCCCAGACGGTTTCTCAAATGTCTCCATTCTGAGGTCGCCATTGAAAAGACACGTTCTGTATGTGCATGGCTACATGGCATGCAGAAGATGTAGGCGCTGACCTTCCTCATGTTCACAAGTGGGACATCTGCTTTGGAAAAACAGTTTCAGAAACCGCTCGTCACTGTGGCAACCTTCCATTTCTGAGTAGCTGAAAATAGCTTCCATCGTGCCATGTTCCTCATAGAGTCCACCCATATAAATGTCTTTCAGACTGCAGGCCTGGACTCCACCGCTGTATTCTTCACAAGTCACAGCAGTTTTGAGGCTTAGCTTTGACGCTTTGCTGTGAAAGCTGTTCTCAGAGACGTCATACCTTTCCCTTGCCTTTTTCTTAGCTCTCACAGAAAACAATAAAACGATCCTCACAGTTCTTAGCCAGATCAGGGATTAGCAGCTTGAGTTTCTTATTCACAGAAAAGCCAAAAAATTGATCCTTTAGTCTTCTCTCCAGTTTCCCTTTCAGTTCAGTCAATACCTCAAACACAGAGGTTGCGTTGAACGATTTGCCCTCAAGTGCTTCAATGCAGTCTGAGAACACCTTTAGAACGTGTCTGAGGACGGGAAAATACTTCTCAAAACTACAATGCCATCCTCTCCAAAGCATTTTCAATGTCAACATCCAATGTTGCCTGCTGCATATCTTGTTGCATTGTGCAGAATGCGTTGTCTGCTGCATAAGCTGACATTTTTTTCCCACATCTGGACCAGACATCTCCAGTTTAGCCAGCAGATGATCTGTCATTGCTTCCGACGTTTCGTTGGTATCACTGTACAAATCCAACAGTGCATGTCGCACGCCCTCTTCAAAGTCAAAATATCTCACCACAATGGGAAAACACTTGATTGTGCCTTTGTTTGTGACATCAGCTCCCACTGAATAATGCATTTAATTTTCTTTCATAATAATAATCCACGTGTCTGGACAGAGCAGGGTGCTAGGTCATTTTCACACAAAGCTTTGGCTTTCGTTTTTCCAAAGGTCATCCTATTTGCTACAGAGGAGTCGCTGTAGATCTTTCCATCACCTGTTATACCACCGTCCACACTGCTGAATGACCGGCGACGCTCGACTGCACGGTACACTTTACAAAGTCCTGCGGCGTAGACTTTGTCGTCTCGGGGCGATGCAGCTTCACGGAAAAACGATAAAGGTGAAGAGGCACCCGTGGCTCGATCGTTGCTTTTGTGCTTGACTGTGCCAGCGTCTCTCCGTGGCGCCTTTTTATTTGCGGCTTTTCATCCACATCGCGACGACACAACGTGCAAAAGGCATGGCAGTTGTCCTTTCTGCTTTTTTATGTGACGAATCCATGCTCTTTCGATCATTCCGGATTAGAGTCTTTTGTTTCGGCCGTTCTGCGGTTTGAACCACCACTAAAGGTAGATTAGGTGGTCTGTGCCTGCCATGGCGTGACATCAAGAAGCCACATGGTTATAATTGGGTTATAACCAATGAAATACCAGATATTTATTTGACACCTCTTTCAGTCAATAATTTGCTAGACCACACAAGTCTTAAGGGAATACACAAAGCCTATGTATAAAATAGGGAGGATCTCAAAAAGGTGTGTGTCTTAGTGTGTGTATGGTTTAGTTCTTACGCGCCTACATGTGTTTGTGCGTGCCTTCTTGTATTCCCCTGTCTGTGTTTAAGAGACAGACTAAGAGAGAGAGAGAGAGAGATAGTGTGTGTGTGTGTGTGTGTGTGTGTGTGTGTGTGTGTGTGTGTGTGTACTTGTATATGTTTGTGAGGGTAACATCCACACTCCAGACTATTCTCCACAGGGCTGAGGTGGGTGTGAGGGTCGTAAAGGTCACCATGTCGGTCTGTCGGCCCCCAGCCTGCGAGCTCCCCGACTTCAAACACAAAATCAATCCCTGTGATTCCTCCGCTGTGTAGAACGGAGGGAGGGTGGGGGGCAACAGGCTGGCCGCGTTTCATCTCGCGACCGTCTCGTACCGCAAGCTGCTCAGCCATCGGCACCGAGGGGGGAGGGGGGGTGGGGGGATGAAAGGGAGAATCAGCCCTCCAGCCTTCAACCCGGTCCGCTAGGGCAGCAACTCAATAACGGGGCTAGCTAACGCAAACACTCGGGAGGGATGGTCCCCCGGGAGCCAGCGCCACCATCAGGTACCAGCGCTGCTGCTCCGGCTACGGAACCCGAGCCTCCGCCGCCATGCATTATTCACACCCACACCCAATTAATGCAGGGGTTGGGTAGCTTCCCCGAGCCGCGCTCCCCTCCATCTCTGTCTCTGCCAATTAAGGCCGTGCTCGCTGAAGGTAGGCCGTAATTATCACCGAGGCGAGGATGAGCCCAGGGAAAAAGGCGGGAGGGGGGGGGGGTTTCTTTCTTCTTCCCTTTTTTTTAATACTGGAAAGCTGCTCGCCGATACCTTTCCTCTTAAACGGGCATCAATGGCTTGCATAAACGGCCTTCGTTAGGCACTGCAGGCTATCGATCCCGCCTCCCACGTCTCGACTTATCCGCGCTGCCACGTCTCTGGTGAGAGGGGAAAAGCTTCAGGGGGAAAGCATGACAGGCGAGAGGAAACATCAAACTTGTAAAAAACTTCAAACGCGTAAATCTCCGCCACCTGCTCTTCCATCAAAGAAATCCATGTCTCCTCACGGCGGACGTGTAAACACCGGGGGGAATACATCTGTCTGATAGGATGCGTCGGGGCTCGTTTGCCCGCAGTCCCGGCAGGCGAGTGTGACATGACTCGCGCCGCCGCCGTGTACCAACGTCTCCACCAGCCATCTCTATCAGACGCCAAGTCCGCCGGACGTGCTGAGAGCGCGGCTCACCCTGGCCCAAAGAAACGGGCTCCTGCCCACTCTCTCTCTCTCACACACTCACTCAGTGTCGTTCTCTCTCTCACCCCCCTCCCTTCCCTTCTCTTTCCCTCATAGTTCTCATTATTTAGATGCACTTTGCCCTGGGGGGGGGGAGTTCTCCCGGCTTGTTTACTTCTCCTCGGGGACTGGCACGCAGCACAATAAGCCCGCATAATTGATTTCACCGTATTTACTCATTTGAATGCAGTTTATCATTTGGGTTTGTTTGGGAGAATTTCAATGCTGTGACTCGGGGCGGGGCTGTTTAGCGCAGAGACACTCGGAATATCTTCAGGAGAGGTAGACGCTACAGCTTTTGGCACGGGATGTTATGGCTCTCACACAGACAATCGAGCCAGATTAACGCTTGAAATCATCTGCTCTCTCATCGGGGCGTGCAGCTGAAGTGGTTTATTAACTATTCACATTATTAATAGGACAATTATGCAACGCTGCCGAGTATTTATGCAAATTCCGCTCAGGTTATAAAGCTCATATCGGCACACGCAGCAGCCTATCTCCTGAATAATTTAGCATTTGATTTAATATTTCATAAGTGAACATGTCTTTGTATGTTTTTGCTCTGTTATGGCTGTATTAGGCAGTGAATTATGGCCCCCTGCTGCGCTCCTATACCCATCAGGCTTTTGTGCACTGTGGAAAATGTAGATCTTAGGCGATGGAACTGGCTCGGGTGCTTCTGCAGCTCAGTAGAGGCTGTGAGGAGCAGCGCCACTGTCCTAAACACGAGACCCGCCTTAAATCACATAGACACCCTGAATAATTCATCTTGTAGACGGTGTCTGGTTCAGGGCCTTAAGTAGAATGGCCACGTTGGCACCCTTAATCTGAATTTACAGGTCTCGGTGTAGCCTCAGCGTGTACTGCCAGCTGACATTCTGTACCTCACTAAAACATGGCACTACATGCATCTGCACTCTTCCACTCTGCCCGTTCCCAGGCAGACATGCCAGCGTTGGTCTGGAGTTGTTTGGGGGTAAAAGAGTTTACAGGGGATAAGGTCGAGGGACAGAGAAAGGAAGTGTGAAATTGCTTTGGGACTAGCCTTCCTTTATGTGCTGGGGGGCCTGATGCATCGAAGTGGCTCCTGTCTTTGTGTTGAAACCAAAAAACGGCCACACTCGCTGTTGGCCTGGGTGATGGAAACAAATAGTGTTGCCATTTTAGAGGGAATTACAGTCAATTGCTGCCTTCACCATGTTCCTGCATCCAGCATGCAAAAACAGACAGGGCCACCCTGTGAAGTAGCCCCTTTGCTGTCCTGGTCTGTCTTGGCTTGAAATCCGCCAGAAGCAACAGCACACAACTGTACGGGCCATTTTTTCTACAAACCTGGCATGTCATAATAATTACAAGAAAATTCAAATATATTTTGGAATACATTGAAACTAATGATGGTGGTTCAGCGGCAGTGTTACAGTGGTACAATTTGAAAGCCAGGCATGGATTATTTTTGATTGCTACTTTGATTCAACACTTGGATTACATCTATTTACTCTCTCGCTACCCAATTATAATTTGTTTACTTCCTCCTGTTCCCTGTAGGATTCATTGAGGCATGGCCCAGAGGGAAAACAACACCCAGTGGCCCTCGGAATCAGTCCAGTCCACAGGGCCCTGAAAGTGGGTTTGCCTTGGCCCCAGTCCCTGGCAGCCAGTTTAGATGGACTGTCAACCGTATGCCCGGCTCCAAGCTGGGCCCCCCTGGCGTTGGCTTCGCAGGCATCAGTTCTGCCTGGGAGCCCATGGAGGCCAAAGCAGGACCTCTGGAGGTCATGACTCTGCCCACCTCGGCCAGACAGGACAGCCCAGAGAACTACTCCGGCGAGGGGAAGGACCAGGAGGGAGAGGAGGGCAACCCTCCAGCCTCCAGAGCCCTCTCAGATATCAGCAGAGAGACCGAGGGGAGCGGAGAGGGAAGCCTGTTCCCCGGTGGTTTGAGCTCCCCCAGTAGGTCTGCTGGCCCTGAACTGAGCAGTAACCCCAGCCCTGAGCCAGTGTCTGCGGCCCAGCACACCACTCTGTCTCAGTGGCAGCTAGTGGACCAGTCCTTCACCAACCCTGACGGAGAGGAAGCCCAGGGAGAGGTCCTTTACGTCAGGCGTCCCACTGAGCAGCTCTCCCCTGTTTCCTCCAGCAGGAGAGAAGACGGCTCTAGCCAGTCAGGGTCCAACCCTATAAAAAAGAAGCAACGGAAAAATAAATCCAGGGGGATGGGGAGGAATCCAACCCCAGGCGAGGTCAGTACTCCTGGGGAGGCTGCCGCCATACCTGCCTCTCCCACGGAGCCTCTGACCTCCAGCTTTGCGACCTCCACACCGGCTTCGCTAACCACCAGAGGCCCCCAGGGAACGGAGCGCCCCGTCACCGTGGCAACTGGAGACTCTACCAAAGAGGCGGCCATCTCGATTGCGTGGGCTCAACCTCAGACCGAGGGGACCTCAAGTGCGGTCGACCCGCAGTCCCGCCTGTCGGCCGCGACGTCCACCAGCGATGGAGCCGACGCCAGCACCTCTGCTGAGCTGACCACTCAGGCGTGGACCCTGCAGGGGGGTGGGCGCGAGGCAGAGTCCAGGTCTGCCGGGTCGGAGTCCTTCGTAGTGGGAGTGGGGAGGCCCACGGAGGACAAGGTGACCACCGACAGAACAGACAAGAACCCCTTCGCCATCCTAATGCCGAGCTGGAGCTACGGTCTGAACCCCACAGGTAGAGACCAGTTCTTTATAATCTGTCCATCATCATTTTTATTATGAGTTATAATCACGTAAGCAACTAGGCAGCTAATTGTCAATGAAGTGTCATGCAATTCATTAAAGTGCCATTAAAGTGGGGGGCATTGGGGGGTCCCTCCCCAGACAAAAAAACGAAAGAAAATAATGATGCAATTATCTGCAATTTGACATCTTTTTTCAGACTTTAAAGCTTCACCAAATCAGTTTTTGTAGCTCTGTAATATCCCACTTTGTGTTAGGGTACATATTGTATATTTATTTAGAGATTTTCATGTCAATTATTTGTGCTGGTATGGTTATTGAAAATTACATTCACCTATTCACTTGCTTCTACACTAGCTTCTACACTGCTACCACAAAAAATTGCTAAATCTTGTTTGCTTCACACAAAAAATTTTAAAGCATAAATTGGCGTAGAAATTGGCGTAAAAATATTGAATCTAGAGAACAGATAATAAGCCACAGACGAAAGGAACCTGCCAACATGGTAATAGCTGTATTTTTAGGGAGCAGCACCAGTACAGATGAGACCGCACTGACATCACATAGCAGTGTCTGCTCCATTGCCAATTAGAGCTCAGACTGAGCAGTAACCTATTTTCAATACTGCACAGCCTCCTTGAAAGATCCATCGTCACCACTAGCCTAAGTCCATAACCTGTAACCACACCTACACGCACTGATATAACTAGAGAGTAAAGTAGAATAAATTGCTTAATTAAACAATTTTGCGTAGATTATAATGTTTACATCATGTATCAAACTATGTCGCACAGAACAGTCTTGACTCTCCCCCCTGACTCTTTGTATCTCACTGCATTGACTCTGACATTTGTGGAGGGACATTGGGAAACCTCAGTCACTTGAACTTGTCTGTCAGTTTGAGTAAAACCTTCATTACATCCTGTCATATCCCCTACACAATACAAATTGCAAAAAAAATGTGCGGCTTTCATTTCATCAAACCGTTTCATTTTGTTCCCTTACATCATCATTAGGTTTTATGTTTACCTGCTAAGCACATATCAGCAACTTTAACTGTCTGATCATCATCCGTTTATTGGTCTGATATGGTAATATGAAAGCGGGAACAATTCTTTCAATTAAATCTGCATATATTTCCAGGAAGGAAATACTCCATGAATATCACTTTAAATCTCCCTTAAAATAATCTACCGTTTGCACTAACAATTTCCAGACTGAGCACAGGGCTGTGGCTTTGCGTCTTGAAAGAATGAGGAGACGTTCCTCTGCATCTTCACTTGGAGATGTCAAATGGAATTTAGTGTTTTGCTAGCTATTACCTGTGATAGCTGTGGTAAAAACGATCAGCTCACTGTCATAAAATTCACACAGCTCTAAATAGGATGCTATGTTAATCCCGATTAGCTAGCAAACCAGACGGCGAAGGGAAAAAAAAACAGATTGAAGGATGGCTACTAACTTTAGCTGGTACCAGCCAACTATCTTGCAAACCAAACTATGCGTATATTTCGCAAATTAAGTGTGTACAACTTATTGCATTTCACATTCAAACGCTTGAAAACAGGATCAATGCTCTACTAGCCACTTCTGCAACACACAGTTAAACTGTAGCTTTAATCTCCTCCATCATATTGGAGCACAAACAGAGCACTCTGCGCGTGCACAGCTGCTGTTGCGAACCGATTCCATCCTGTAACCTTTGGAAGAAACCAATACCATTGGAAAAAAGGGTGTGCAACCCTTTGAGATATGGTATATGACATAATTAGAGTTCGTTTCTCTGATAATATAAAATTATCATAACAACATATTATAAAAATAATTGTAATAAAATTAAATAAAAGTATAAAATATCCAGTTATCAATAATCAGATGTGGCATGTGCCTCCCACCCCCACCCTCCCCTCTAGCTTGAATGGTCATGACATGTCTTGCTGCCACAGCCCCATTTATTACTCGCCTGGCCTGATGTGAGGATAGCAACAGACTATAATAATACCACTGTACTGCCAGCCCCTCCCAAACAGACACACGACCACCCCTCTCCGCCCGAGGACAATCACAAGCTTTTTTGTTTTTGATGCTTTCCTGCCTTCTTTGTCTCACTTCCCCTCTGTTGCTATTTCATGCACAACTCTGACTTTTGATCTCAGCAGTCTCTCTCGCTCTCTCTTTCTCTCTCACACACACACACACACACACACACACACGCGCGCGCACACGCACACACACATCCAGTGTGGTAGAGAGACTGCTGTGAACAAAGAGCCAGTAAGCGGGAGCTGAGATTGAATTCAGTCTTAGCGTGTTAATTAGAGGCTCCGGCCCAGTGCAATTAGGTCGACCGGAAGAGGCACGGATCTTTGTCCTCAACAAATCAATGTCGACAGGAGTCAGAAAATGGGACTCTTAATTGACTCCGGTCTGGCTCGCTCTCTCCCTCGCTCCCTCGCCGTACTCTAGCACCAAGCGTTTCGCTGGCCATGGTTCGACCATGTGTACACACAAGCCACTGTGCTTGTTGCCATTGATTTGTCTTGATGGCCGCTGGCCCTCTGAACCTCAACAGAGCAATCTCTCTCAGGGCACAGCCACTTCCAGGGGCAACGAGAAAGCTCTTAGTGTGTGGGTCTCGTCGTCGGCTCCCTTCATATGAAAGACACACAGAGACGAGGTGAAATATTTAGTTCCTCCTGTGAGCTCAGACAGGAATACTCATATCCATGTGGAGGAGTATGAATGATGCAGCGCGGAGAAAGTCGCTGGAAAACCGGGACTAAATTGCTTGAAAGCGTTGGTCCTTCCCGCTGGTGCAGGTGGGAGTTCATCAGCCTCTTTAATCAATGATCAGCCGCCGCACTGAGACGGTCCCCAGAGCCACGGAGAAACAGGGCTGCAATGTCTAGCTCTCTCTCTCTCTCTCTCTCTCTCTCTCTCTCTCTCTCTCTCTCTCTCTCTCTCTCTCTCTCTCTCTCTCTCTCTCTCTCTCTAGCTGTGGCACTCTCGCAGTCTTTAGTTCTTCTCTGTCTCTATCAGCCTTTTTTGTCATTTTGCTGCCTTTCTCTAAATTATGGCTCATTGTCTTTCCAAATTAGTTTTTGTTTCTTATCTTTCTCACTTTCTCCCGGCCTCCGCCGATCTCTTTTCAGTCTACTTTGTATCGTTCTCTAGTGCAAACATGTTTTATCTGTAGCTATAGGAGCTGTTGGGAAATGGACCATGGATCTGTCTCCATCCCCACACACCCCCTGACTGGCTGCACACCAACCAGGCCTATTTCTATCACTCTGCCTTACAGGTCTCCCTGTAAATACACACTTATGCTGATGGACCTAAATACCCCCAGACGTACAGTCACACTCTCTCTCTCACAGACACACACACACACACACACACACATACACACACACATATACACACACACACAGAGAGAGATAAGTTAGGGCTTATCTGTCAATGTGGATGTTCCACAAAGGTTCTCTAATATGTATGTTTCCTCCAAATTTCTATTAAAATGTTCATACATTTGCATAATGTATTAGCTGAAGCCAAAAATGCAAATAGACTGTGACTCAGTCCGTGGTAGAGTACAAGCTTACTTAATAGGTTGCACATCTCCGTGCAAGAACGTGCACCATTATCATCCCTCGACGAGGATGTATGGGACGTAGAGGTCTTCCTGTCCGTGTGTCAACAGTCCCACTAAGGGTTAAGGCTCAGCACGACCCCACCCCCCAACCCGATGCCTGGGGAAGTGGAGGGAGGCTCCTATTGACGGCCGCTGCAGTTTGTGTGCAGGCCACTGGCACGGCCCTTAAATAAGGTCTGCACCACCGGGCTGCCACTGTGTCTTGGCCAACAGGAAACGTTGGGGCTGTGAGTTATGGCCTCCTTGGCGAAAGCTTTGCCCGGGCTCTGAGATGGATCAGGCTCGCTGGGCATCAATAACCGGCGGCCCGGCCCCCGGTTTGAAGGAGCCGAGGTGAGATACAGGCTGGGCAGGGCCGCGCGGGTCCCTATCTGGAGGATGGATGCTCCGTTTGTCTCGCGACTGTCGTTGGAGACCTTGGCTCGGGCTCCTGGAGCACTGAGAGGGCGTGCCGTCTCTCGGAGGTAGACTCGGGGCTATTGGTTCTCCAGCCCTGGCTGCTCTCTCGCTCTCTCTCTCTCTCTTTGTCTCTTTTTTACCTCTCTCTCTCTCTCTCTCTCTCTCTCTCTCTCTCTCTCTCTCTCTCTCTCTCTCTACGTACCGTATCCTCTTTTGTCACTCCTCTGGTCTTTGTAATGTCCTCCTCTGCAATAATGTTTATGCAGCCTCTTGGCCTCCAGTGTGTTAAAAGTCACCAGAATCAATCGGACCTGTCCTCCCCCTCCGTCCCTGCCCGGGCTCCGCGGCGCTGACCTCCGCAACATTCACACCGCTCCCGCTCCGCCAGTAAACCTGTATCGCTCATCCTAAATATGCAACCATTGCCTCATCTCCCGTTCCTCTTTCTTCTCCCTTTTCGTCTCTCCGTTTTTCTCGGCCCTCTTCCCCCCCCCCCCCATAGCATAATTCCCCATTCTCCCATAGGGGGACTGGGTACTCCTTGTCGGGGCGGATGAAAGAAACAGTCTTCTTACAGCCGACCGTGCAGACTGAACGGGCTTGGATAGGACCATGTGACATGTGCCTTATGCATTTGCATAATTGTTATATTTGCATGTTTGACCGAACCGATGAGGCCATCGGATGGGGATTAACCCGCGAACCGTCACATCGCATGCAGAACGATATGGGAGAGAGAGAGAGAAGGGAGAGCAAGGGATGAATGGATGAGAGGAGGAGATTTGACATCTGACCTAAGCGGCAGGGCCGGGGTCTTTGCCAGGAGATGACCTCACCGTAGCCTACGGCCGCCGTCATAGAGTGGTCATATGGACACCTCATAGTGACGCGAATACCCAGGCGGTCTCCCATCCCATAACTAACCAGGCCCAGCTAGCAGAGTAGCAAAGCTGCCAAAGCGTTGAAGATGAGCGTACGTTTGCTGTGGTGAGCACAGAGCTGTGCTAATCTAATCAGTCTGCTGGCATCATAACACCACAGAGATTGTTTAGTGTGGCACCGCTTTTGGATAATATGATGCTGTGCTTTGAACACAGGTAAAGTTCCGGAGTACTCCACACTGAAAAGAGCTTCCACCCCAAGCTGCTCTATAAATATCCTATGCAGTTTCCAGGGTATTTCATAGAAAGCTTCCCTGGCACTGACCCCTTGTCACCTGTAAAGCTGTATAGGGAAACAGCCTTGGTATGAAGACCAGCAGTTGTTTTTGCTGCAAGTTGTTGCTAAACAGCAAAAGTGTCACAAATATGCTTTTTCATTCATTGAAAATCCAGATTATACTGTATATGCAGATGACATCATATCTACCTTAAGACATTTGCTCGTATTTCATCTTGTGCTCCGTACCATTGTGTTACAGGGAAGCAAAAGTCTACTTACTTTTTAGAGCTTTATCAAATAATTTTTTTTCTTCCAACCAACACAAAGCACTATTGTGTATCTAGGAAAGCAGTTTCCTGGACGGTTCCCTAAAAGCTTTTTATGACACATAAGGTAAGGGACTAAGACCCCTCGACGCTTTTGTTGGAGACTGAAGTAGCTGCTATTGCACTGAAGAGGTGGTTGTTGACCAAAAATTAGTTTCCCTCCGAGTGCTTGAAAGCAGAGCTGTGAAGTGCACAAGCAGCTTGGCAGTCTGGCTTTGCAGAGAGAACAACATTGAGAGAACAGGAGCATGGAAATGGAGAACACAGGGTTCCTGACTCTCCTCTTCTCTGCCCGAGCAGCTCATGTCATTTCACCTTTTTGGAGTCGTTCACGTTTTCCTTCTCCCCACTATGAAGGCTTTTAAAGCATGGTGTTATAGACAAGCTGTCAACGTGCAATCCGCGGCTCTTAACAGTATTTTCCTGGTTGTGGGCCTTCCGTCGACCTTGCCTGCAGTCAGCCCGGTCGACTCTGGCACGCCTGTGATGAAAACATGGGACCCGTTTATTACTGTTGAAGGGGTAGACGACACATTCAGAACAAACAAAACCCACTTAATGATCAACTTAACAAAGAGTGAACAAGTAAACAGCTAGCTGTGAGCAAAGCCAATAGCGACCGCGGAACAGATGACGTTGTTAGCTCCCTGCTGTTTTTTTTTTTTTTGCTTTTCCCACACAGAACCAACACCACTTTCACTCCCAGCCATTTCTATTCCGGTCTCTCAGTAAAACCTAATAAGCAGAGACCTCTATTGAGCCATATGTCACCCTATGAAAAGCAACAGCTAGCAATTTGACGAGGGCGGGCGTATTGTTGTTTTCCCCTACCAACGACAGCTACTGCCGGGGGTTTCATTGTG
Source organism: Galaxias olidus (assembly GCA_026901105.3). Taxonomy (NCBI): domain Eukaryota; kingdom Metazoa; phylum Chordata; class Actinopteri; order Galaxiiformes; family Galaxiidae; genus Galaxias; species Galaxias olidus. Next base: position 64,888 of record JAPMUY010010224.1, read on the forward strand.
TGCCACGGAGCCCTCCGGTCCCCGCGGAGAGTGGGGTTTTATAAACCTGCCGATAGGATCGCCCTGGCGTGCCACACAGTGGGAACTGAATCCGCTGGCGGGCACGGAGGCAGACAGGCAGGCAGGTTGTCAGGGGAAATATAATCCTCTCAGTGGCGGCATTGTCTGCGAGACAGGGATCCTGAGCGCACCGCCGCTGACCCGGGTGAGCGCGGCGCGCGACAGAGCGAAGCATTGAGGCCCTATCTGATCGGCGCCCGGGATTCAGGTTCCTCTCGACGATGGCTCGTCTCCCCGCTGGATGTAGCTGGCCTGCCCCCTCCACCCCTCCCACCCCACCCCACCTCAGGGAACAAAGACCAGAGACACAGAGTCACTGGGGCCCCTTCCATTCTGTGTCCACCGCCCAGTCCGGCCTCTCACCAGGCCCCGGCACACGGCTCCTGCTTGACTTCTAAAGGGTTCCAAGAGAGTAACGATCAGGAGGCTATTATGACTCTCACCCCCCCTTTATTCTGCCAAACCGATATGATATAAAACACTGCTGCATTATGCATGCAATATGCCCTGGGACATTTGAATAGCCCTGTCTGAGAGATATTAGTCTTGCATTTCCATTCCATTTGTGGCCAGTCAAGCAGACAGGGCCCCCCTTTGCTCTGCGTACACTCTACTGTTAAAGGAAAGAGGTTGAAAGGCCTTTTTAGTCACAGAGGAGCAGCGGAGATGGTGGTGCACCCGGTCAGGGCTCTCTCTGTCACTGAGGATTATCTTAGTGTGCCAGCCCTGGGCCATGGGTGGCTGGGTGCTCGGGCTGTGGGGGGCTAGGACCCCCGGAGAGCTCACCAGGGCTTGGGGGAAGGGTCAGAGCAAAGGGTATACGTGGAGGATGGAGAGGGAAGCCGAGGCCTACTAGACAGTGCTGGGCTGAAAGGTCAAGGGGCATGGAGATTGATGACAGCCATTACCGTGCAGAGAAGCTGCATGAGAAGCCGCTGTGTTCACGTACCCGATAGGAAAGGGTAGTGTATCATGTGACACGCGCCTCACTGTGTGCTTGTTTTCATGGTAATCCGCACAAAGCACACATGAATATGTTAGATACTCGTTAGTGTCGCAGCGACGGAAATGACCCAAAAGCGGAAATTACCCCAAATAACACACAACGAGGTCGTGTGTGCCACGAAAAGGCGGGACGGATTATGTTCCTCGCGCGCCGGGGAGGGGAATGCCATTTACGCCGCCGACCGCGCCGCTCTCACAATAACCCCCCCCCCCCCCCCCCCCCCCCCAACGTCCTCTTCTTTCTGTCGACACACCGCCGCGCTCCCCTCGGCCGTGGCCTTCTCCTGGGCTAATTCGCCGTGACCGCGGGTCTAGGAGGTGCTGGCTCCCACAGCTTTGCGCCGTCTCAGGCCCCCGGCACCGTGGCTAATTGCCATTATTTTTTGTGTGTTTTGAGTTTAGAGTTTTGGGGTGCGCGAGAGAGAGGAGGGAGGGAGAAACTTGTGGGTGGGAGATAGAAAGGGAGGGAGTGATTTTGGAGAGAGAGAGAGAGAGCGAGTGAAATCGTCAGAGGCGACGCTCTTGCTAATGGAAAGTTTCCGACTCGTCCCTTTGGGTGTTAGGGCGATGGTACTTTTAGAAGGGAGCGCTCGCTGTCGTGTCGGCGCGCGCTGCGTTTCAGTGCAGCTCCACTCCGTGCCCCCTTGACATTTTAACGGGGAGGGAGATTACCCTGACTGATTACATTTCCATATTACCCTTTTTTTTATATCCCCATATCAAATGTGCTCACACACGTGCCTACACGTGAGCCCCCCCCCCCCACACACACACACTCACAGACACACACGCACACGCACACGCACACGCACACGCGCACACACACACACTCACAGACAGCCTTCCGGATGGCCGAGGCTGGAGAGAGAGACGGTGTGGTCTCTAACGGCCGGGGCCATCCGTCTTGGTTTGTCACGGTGCCGGCTGCACCTGGATAGAGTGGATCCAGTGATTAGGCAGCCGTCGGGCCAAGCCTCCCCGGGTACGGCCACACGCCGTCCGCTGGGTAAACACCCCCACCCTGTCACCCTGCACGTGGGGGGCGCGGCGCTGTCGCTCTCCACCACTCGGCGCCTCACAGCCTGTCGCTTTGTGGAGAGAGACGGCCGGCCGGGAGCAGGTCCCAGCGGTTTCTGACTGACAGCCGGCGTTTTTTGGGGCGAAGGGCCGAGACGAAGGCCCGGTGAGGTCGACCGACCGACCCGCTCGGCCCGGGGGCAGGGGTCCATAGACTCTTGCCCCATGGCCACTGTGGCTCTGGACCTCCTCCTTGAGCCCTGTTACTGGAGGCCAAACACACTGAGTCAGAACCAACCGCAAAGAGACTCTCCACCATGCTCCTGACCTGAGTGTCTGGTTCTGTTCTAGTCTCACTGTATCTGTGTCTGGCTCTGTTCTAGTCTCATTGTATCTGTGTCTGGCTCTGTTCTAGTCTCACTGTATCTGTGTCTGGCTCTGTTCTAGTCTCATTGTATCTGTGTCTGGCTCTGTTCTAGTCTCATTGTATCTGTGTCTGGCTCTGTTCTAGTCTCACTGTGTCTGTGTCTGGCTCTGTTCTAGTCTCATTGTATCTGTGTCTGGCTCTGTTCTAGTCTCACTGTGTCTGTGTCTGGCTCTGTTCTAGTCTCACTGTGTCTGTGTCTGGCTCTGTTCTAGTCTCATTGTATCTGTGTCTGGCTCTGTTCTAGTCTCATTGTATCTGTGTCTGGCTCTGTTCTAGTCTCATTGTATCTGTGTCTGGCTCTGTTCTAGTCTCATTGTATCTGTGTCTGGCTCTGTTCTAGTCTCATTGTATCTGTGTCTGGCTGTGTTCTAGTCTCATTGTATCTGTGTCTGGCTCTGTTCTAGTCTGGTTGTATCTGTGTCTGTATCTCCTACCGTCTGACTATCCATCTCCATTTGTCCTGTGTCTGGTCTCTCTAGTCTCATTGTATCTCTCTGGCTCTCTCTATCATTGTATCTGTGTCTGCTCTGTTACGACATCTGTGTCTGGCCCTAAATCATTGTCTGTGTCTGGCTTGTTCAGCTCATCTGTGTCTGGCTCTGTTCTAGTCTCATTGTATCTGTGTCTGGCTCTGTTCTAGTCTCATTGTATCTGTGTCTGGCTGCTCTCTCTATTTCAGGAGGAGTAGGTTTTTGTATTTCCCTGGGTGAGCATTGAGTTGTGCCCCAGCAGTAATTGTAGCCCGGTCGGCAGCGCGGCAGCGATCTGTTTGGTGACAGGGTGATACCAAGGAGGAGCCGCTTGACGTTCCGCACCTCCGTCTCCCCCGCCACTGGAGAGGAGACGGAAACTTCGGAGGCCGGCCCCACTCAGGTCGTTGTGCTAGCGAACCGGTGACTGAAGGCGTTTGACTCCAGGGAGTTTATGTGGCGATATAAATGTATGAAGGCATCAAATGTCGATTTCCACCTCCTGCCAATGGATAAAACATGCATTACAAACTTATAATGTGAGGCAGTCGGGGGGTGTGCAGTATATTTTCTATTATCGGCACCTGCAATACTGAGTCCCGGTTTGTTGGTAATTCTTACAAGGGTCACGGGATTGCTCTAGGAAAATCTATTTGTGTGTTCACTGCGGCTCCCGGAATGTAGTCAATGAAAGTTCATATGTCATGTTGATGGGGCTGTGGTGACAGTGACTGTTAAATCCCTCCCAGGGTGAGCAGTTTACCGCGCTCTGCCAGGGAGCGCCCACCGTCCTGTGGGCCTCTCCACGTTTTAGCACCGTCCTATAAAAGTTTAAAGGGCCGGCTCTCTGGCTGTGCCCAGGCACCGGCTTATCGTGCTTGTAGACCTCTTGAAGGCAAACCCATGATCTCTGTCTCAGAAAGCTATTACAAGGTTCAGTAAGCCCAACGATAGCGGCTCACCGGGTGGGTTTCTGTGTGTGTGTGTGTGTGTGTGTGTGTGTGTGTGTGTGTGTGTGTGTGTGTGCGCGCGGGCGGGCGTTCAGATGACGTGAAGTGAAGCGTGTACAGGTGTGTGTCGGCAAACACTTCGGTCGTTCTTCTCCTTCTTTTTTTTTTATAGAGTGTCACGACGGACTGACACCAGCTCAGCCGGGCGCCGCGCTGTGTGATCCCTCGCCGACGGCCATTAACCAGTCTCCCCGGGCTCCGCGCTTAGTGTCTCTCCGAAGCGTGCCGCCGCCGCCACGCCCCGGAACGCCGGCCGTTCCGCGGGCTTAGCGCTGAGGCTGACACGGATCTGCCGTAGCCGGTGGGGGAGGGGGCGGGGGAGGGGGCGGGGGGCGGGGGAGGGGGCGGGGGGTCGGGGGAGAGAACATTCCCACGCCGCGGCCTCGGGAGGTTAGGGGAGGATCACGCCGGAGGATTTGATCCGTCGAGGTTAAAGGATATGGTAGGCCGGGGGGTTTTAGGAGCCGGGGGATCCGCTATAGGAGGCCTACTGCTGGGCTACCTTTGCGGCTCTTAGCCCCCGGATACTGAGCTGCTGCACGGATGACGGTTCACTCAAAGCCCTCTCCGTCTCTGTCTGACCGGGGTGCGCCTCGTTCTGTCTCTGTGTGTGTGTGTGTGTGTGTTGGTGTGTCAGTCTGTCTCTCTTCCTCCCGTTGCCCTGCTTGAGCAGCCCCCCCCCCCCCCGTTCCGTAATGGAAGAGGAGGCCTATTTTTGGACGTCTGTGTAATTAATCATAAGCCCAGCAGCTAGCATTAGGGAGAACAACTATGATAGGTCCCCGCGTGTCCCCTGCTCCCTCCCTGACATCCCTCTCATCCTCCTCTCTCTCTCTCTAACTCTCTCGCTCTCTCTCTCTCTCTCTCTCTCTCTCTCTCTCTCTCTCTCTCTCTCTCGCTCCCTCACACACACACACACGATCTCCTATTCTCTCGTTGCTCTCTTCTGGATACAGCAAGACTAAAACTGTCAAATAAATGTACTGTATATCTCTTTTTGTGATTGGATCGGACACAGGATTGTGTGTGTGTGCGCGTGCTGGCCAGTAGGTTTGTGCATCTCTGCGTGCTCGGCGCCCGTGTGTGTGCGGCGGCGTCGGAGTATAACATGCACACACACACACACACACACACACACACACACACAGCAGAAGCTTGTTTTAGTTTCGGTCTAAGGCCACTCACATACAGACAGTAAAACCGCCCACGCACACACTTAGCCTGTCACCAGGTCACTGTATTGACACTAATTGTGCAGGAAGGATGCAGGGTGAGACCTGAACAGACAGGCCCTCTCTCGCTCTGCCTCTCCCTCCCTCTCTCTCTCTGCCTCTCCCTCCCTCTCTCTCTCTGCCTCTCCCTCCCTCTCTCTCTCTGCCTCTCCCTCTCTCTCTCTGCCTCTCCCTCTCCTACTCTGGGCCTACACTCTTCCACTCAACACGGACCAAGCCTCTGCAGGCAAGCACTCGACGGCGCGTTTGGGAGCGTGCCCGAGCGTGTGTGCATGCATGTGCGCGTACGTGTGTCGCCTGTGCCTGTCGTCGTCCTATGTTACAGGAAGTCCATTGTCAATCTTTCTGACACCATTCAGTGGCGTTTCCTCTCTGCGGATATCAAGAATCAAGGCCGCTCTCCTAATGGCTTTTCCCATTCACCAGCCTCCTTTGGTGTGATTTCAAAGGAGGCAGCCCCCCCCCCTCCCCCGGCTCTGCCATGTGTATCAATGGCCTATCACGCCGCTCCTCAGGGGGAAATTGAACAAACGCGCACGCACACACACTCACACAGTCCCGCACCCCTCCCAGCGGGACTGAGATCGACACACTCAGAGCCAATGAGTCGGGCTGACATGCACTCTCTGCCGCAAATGGAGGCACACATCCACCTGTGCTGCAGCGCACACACACACACACACACACACACACACAGACACACACACACAAAGCCGTGGTTCTCTGTCGTGGGCTGAGTGGAGCGGAGTTAGCTTAGGGCTCCCGTGCATCATAAAGGGAGCTTTGGGTCTTCAAACGGCTCAAAGTCAGGGGACAAGTGGCTGTCGAGCCGTCTCCCTCCGAGTGGGTCATCCTCCGACAACAAGTGTGCTACACGTTCTTTCATGTGCCCTCTTCATCTCTGCGCTCCTCTCTCTGTCTCGTCCGTGTGTGTGTGTGTGTGTGTGTGTGTGTGTGTGTGCGTGTGCGTGTGTGAGTGCGTGCGTGTGTGTGTGCGTGTGTGTGTGTGTGTGTGTGCGTGCGCGCGCCCCATCAGATTGCGTCTGCGGCTGGAAACCTTATCCGCGAGGCGGGCTCATAAAACCGCTCCACTCGTCCAGCCGGCCTCCTGACAGCCTGCTACAGACAGAGCCTTCGTCCACCCTCCTCCTCGTCACCTTCTGCCCCCCCCCCAGCAGGATCGTAATTACAACCGACTCTCATCAATCTCCCCCCATTTATCTGCCCTAAAAAACCTTTCCCTCGAAGAGCGGGAAAGTAAAACGTGTTTATTACCTCGGCGACGGCGACGACGCGGTAATGTGCCATAAAAATAGGTGCCCGTCGGCGTGCCTGACTGGCTGATGATGGGGTAATTTATGAGGACCCCAGCTCATCAGGGGGACGCGGGCGGCAGGGAGGCGGGCGGGCGGGGAGGCGGCTCATTGTCCTTCGCCTGAGTAGCATCACTCATGATAAACGGGGGTCTGACAGACTGAACAGCAGACGATCCGTCACCTTCTGGAGAGTCACGCACGCACACACACACACACACACACACACACACACACACACACACGCGCGCACACTCGCTGGGATGAGGCAGTCCCCCCCCCCATGTCCTGTGTCTGCTGGTGCTATCTTAGTCTCTGCGGCAGAGGAGAGGAGTGGAGAGGTGCAGAGGGCACAGGGAGAGAGCGCGCCGCACACTTGTTCTGGGAGGATGACCCACTCTGAGAGAGAGACAGCAGAGACGCAGAGACGCCATAACATTTAGAGAGCCTCGCAGTCCTAACCTCCCCTCGCAGACCGAAGCGCTCATGTCTAACGCCTGCTCTCTCTCTCTCTCTCTCTCTCTCTCTCTCTCTCTCCCTCTCTCCTCCCTCACTCAGATGAGGACAACCCGTGCCAGACCAACCCCTGTCTACACGGAGGCAGCTGTTTGCAGGAGGGGGACGGCTACAGCTGCTACTGCCCGGCGGGCTACTCCGGGGAGAGCTGCGAGATCGGTGAGTTGGCTGGCGGGGGTCAAAAAAGGTCGACGCTGTAGAGGTCAGAGGTCATGAGCGGCGCAGACGGAGCCGTACGAGGTCTGTCAGTGGGTGTGCGCGTGGAGACCCAAGACTAGGCTCTGCGTGTGGGGAAACCATCTTGACTTTTCCCTGGCCTCAGGAACGCATCGCCTCCTCCTTCATATACAGTTAAATGGACTACATGTCCCATTGGGGCCTTGCGTAAGCTCTCATCTGACTGGCAGGTGTGAGCTTGTGTCAGTCGGGCATCCTGCTAGGACGGCCCTGGTCAGCCACCTCCGCGTGTGTAGCCTCCGGTCCCCTAATGCAGTGCGATAAGGAGAGGCTGCCTCTGTGTTTCTGCTCTCAGCCGTGAGAGGGAGTGGGGAAGAGGCTTAGTGCTCCAGGTGTTAGACCGAGCCACCTGGCTGTGTGCGGGGAATGAGGACCGTTCACTCTATGCTCTGCAGCTAGTGGCCCTTGACGGAGAGTGCTCTGACAGTCGACTCTCTGTCTGTGTGTGTGTGTGTGTGAGTGTGTGTGTGTGTGTGTTTCTGCCCTGACTGTGGCAGGTATCTCATCTCTCCACTCAGCTGTGTGATGAAGAGAATAAGTCAGTCAGACCTGCACTGCTCCTGGTATCCGCACGCGTGCGTGTGTATGTGTGTGTGTGTGTGTGTGACACATTGTTTGTCAGGAGGAGAGGAGAGGCGAGATGAGAAGAGGAGAGGAGACTGAAAAGACAGACGGGTACATCCTACATGCATTTTGGAGCAGGGGAAGGGGGAACTGCAGAGGGAGACAAACTACAGAGGAGCAGAAAGTCAAACGTCTCTGGTATTACACGGCGACGCTACAAAGGCAGTGCCTGGCAGGAACGCACGCCACGGAAGCTTCCAGAGAGCGTAAGCTCCGGCAAAGAGCACTCGCCTCGCGGAGACGAGAGGAGGAGAATAAGGGGGGTTGGCGTGGGGGGGGGGGGGCACAAGAAGGGAGCGGGGGACCAAAGTGGCTGAGTGAACAGGAGTTCTGCCGGAGCGTGTCGGAGGACGTCGTCGCCCACGCCCCGGAGTCAGAACTGGCAAAGTACGCGAGCGGGGAGAGAGAACACAATAGCCCCGGGAAAACATCCACGCCTCACCTCGGATCAGATGAGATTAGGCCCCCGCGTGTTTGTTAGAGATGGCCCTATTGATTCTGGCTCCAGCTCTGATGACTCGTCGGCGTAGCTCGTTTCGGGAGGGGGGGGGGGGGGGCGGCGGCGACGACAGCCTCTTTTTTTGGAAGTCAATATTATTTGTGATGAGTTCAAACATTTCCCCCGCATGCCTCCGCTGCACGTCCCCCTTGGCGGGAGCCCTCTGGGACGCTGCTCCACAGAGTGTCTTCTAAGTCTGTCTGCCCCCTTCAGCACCAGCTTTTACATTATTTAGTCTGACCGTTTTGTGCCTGATTTACAATTCAATTAATGCAATCCCCTGAGCTGAGTGATGAGAGCGGAGGGGGGGGGGGTGGACGCTCGCTGGCGGTTCCTCTCCCACAGCTCAGTACAGGACGCCGCGGTCTGGCTCTCTGGGTCCCAGGTGGCTGACTTATTTATTCAGGCAAAGCCAATGAGCCGCCCCTGGGCTTTTCACGGGGTCACCGTTTGGGCTCCAGAGGTCAAAGGCCAAGCGGGGTCAAGATGCGCGTATCGTCCCGAGCGTGACTATCAATAGCTCCGCTGGCAGCTCCACGCCTACACCATGGCCGGGCGGGGGCGGACCGCTCAATATGTGGACGGGCCCTAGGAAAGGATGTGGGCAAAAGGCATGGGCGAGATCAATGCACGTTTACATTCGTGTCAATAGCCGGTGATGAATGCATGTTAAACTGCATGTATTACACGGGATTTAAGATTAATCCATGGCGGACACTGGATTTCCCATTGAAAACAGATACACTTTTTTCAATATGTAAAAACACGCGCACGTGGATGAACACGCTGAATTCAAAACAGTTGGTCAGTTTAATTTCTTTTTGGACCAGACAGTTTTTTCCTCCTATGTGAAAGCTTGTCTTCAGAGGCAATCAGGTTAATTACATGTTATTAAGAGTTCTCCAGTCCTACCAAAGTGTTGTTTGGACTGGAGAATAGGAGCGGGGGAAAACAAAGAGGGGGAATTGGCGATTAGCCATCTGGGCTGCGCCAGTGTAATAATCACCGCCAGAGGCAATCAGGTTAATTACATGTTATTAAGAGGTCCAGTCCACTGGCTTGACCAGTCCATTTGTTCCGACTTAGTCCACTGGCTGTGGTGAGCAGGAGGAGGTCCGGTGACCTCTGGGCTCTTGACGCTCTTGGAGAATAGGAGCGGGGGAAAACAAGAGGGAATTGGCGAGCTCCAGTCCACTGGCTGTGGTGAGCAGGAGGAGGTCCAGGTGACCTCTGTGGGCTCTCAGCAGCGAGCCAGTCGGTCTGAGTGGAGGGGGGAGGTGCAGGCGGTAAACACTAGGTCCAGAGTCCAGACGTAGGGTGACGCTAATGGCTGGAGCAGAGGCAGAGCGCGGGGAGTCTGTCTCCTAACGGCTGGAGCAGAGGCAGAGCGCGGGGAGTCTGTCTCCTAACGGCTGGAGCAGAGGCAGAGTGCGTGGGGAGACGCTCTGTGGGGGGGATGTCGACGGGGCACAGGAGCTGAATGATCCCGCTGTCGCGAGGAAATGCTTTTGGATGTCACTTCTAGTTCTCTTGGCTGCCTCTTTGTCTTCATCTGTTTTTCTGCCTCTCTGTTTTTATTGCTGCTCACTCCTGCTCGGTGTGTGTGTGTGTGTGTGTGTGTGTGTGTGTGTGTGTGTGTGTGTGTGTGTGTGTGTGTGTGTGTGTGTGTGTGTGTGTGTGTGTGTGTGTGTGTGTGTGATTAA